>JASJET010000021.1:0-2500 GCA_034092305.1 Diaprepes abbreviatus
TGCATTATCATAAAGTGTGTTCAACTACTATCGTTTTCCTTTTTGACGCCCGTTAATTGTTTTTATACTGGAGCTCGTTCTGAGTAATATATTACAGTCAGGGCTGTGTCCACTATTTTTGTAATAGGTATATAGTATATTGGCATATTTCGATTACTAAACCTTACTAACGCTTTGTCTTCTTTTGAATAAGCAGGTAAAAATAATTTTTATTTTTACTATTATCCTTATATCATTATCATCAACATAATTTACAATTGTATAAATGCATCGCTCGGTTGTCACAGATTTAATAAAATAAAATGGATGACGGATTGAAATTGAGCTGTCACATCAAAAATGTCAGTAGTGTAGGTTTCAAACACCTCCTCAAAGTCTCGCTTGAGACCGGTCACTAACTGACCTTACATGGACTTACTAAGTCTAAATTGGTTAACTTTAAATTGACTGAGCAACTTTATCAAGTCAACAAATCGCATCCTTTACAAACCTTTGTTCATAATGACCCAGGAAAGCGACCTTGCTGACTTGCACCATCGACGATCAGTAAAAAACATAATATTTATAACTGGAAGGTTATAAATTGTTAAAGGTAATACGGTTGAGTCGCAAGAGCGAATGGGACAGAAACACCATTGAAAAACTCGGTTAGAAATCCATTGTATGGTATACAGATGGCTCCAAACAACGGAGAATTGGTTTATACAGATTCTCACTAAGGCCCAGTTCCTTGGTGTTCTGCAGGAGGCTCTCTGGTATCACTCTAGTTGTTGATTGTATTATGGGAATCGTGTGGACGCTGTTCATTGCCCACTGTCCACGGATTTGCACCTCTAGATCTCTGTATTAGGTAGTTGTAGGTATAGCAATGTCAATCGGTGTAGTTCATCTAGAAATTTTATCCTGTTAAATATAATGTCTGGTCTATTATGAGCAACTATCTGATCTGTAAGAACCGTTTGATCCCTATATAGCTTGAACTCATTGTTTTCAAGAATAGGCTCCGGGTTATATGTGTAGTAAGGCACTTATCCTACCTGCAATACTTGTACTTAGTTGCGGTAAACGCTTGACATCCTTCAGTTATGTGCTGGATTGTCTCTGGTGTTCGACAGCCGTATCTACACGTTTTCCACTAAGGGACTCTGATTATGAACTTCTGATAGTTTTTCGTCGGAATAACTTGGTCTTGGAGAGCTAACAAAAATCCCTCCGTTTCCAGAAACATCTGTCCTGAAATCAACCAGTAGTTCGACGCGGAGTTGCCAACATTATCCTGAATGAACACATTTAGATACCGTCCATGAAGTCATTTCTGTGGCCAGGCTGTGTAACTTCTCTTAGTCTCTTCGGTGGTGATGAGCAATATACCGTTCTCTCAGCTATAGCGACATTGAATTGTCCTCCCTCGCATATTGCACGATGTAGTGTGGAAGAGTGTGAAATAAAAACGTAAATTTGTTGGTCGAGCTGCTTAGCAATATTCACCATCTTCTTCCTCCTTGATGTCTTGGAAGCATTGTACGTTCAATAGTATTCAGATAGATCTTTTTTTTTTTTCGAATATTTATATTTGTATTTGATGGATTTATGTATGTTGGGGTGCAGAGATCAGGAAATTTCTATTGACATATTAATTTATATTTCTTGAATTTAAAAATAACTACTGGGATACTTATTAGCTTTATTATTCTTGTTTTGAGTGGAAAATGTTAATGATTAACGAATGGCTTAACTAACTAATGCATTTCAGCCGACTGTTGTTGCCCAGTGTATTTCTTTTTGAGCTGTCGTTTCTTCATACGTGGTAAATGAACGCGCCTAACGGAAGTCGATTAGTGCGCAAGCAGGGCCATGGTTATAAATGGAGACCATTTAGCCTTGATTTTTCACTTTTTCCTGGTTTTGATTCGGCCGAAGCAGCTGCAGACTTCTATCTCAATTTTTAGTTGCCAAATTTTTGAGATTCTGAGATGAAAAGTCGAAGGTTATCCCGTAATTTTGTTGAGTTTTTGTGTACCGTAACTTTGCCAGGTTGGCGGTTATGGTTTTTTTTACCGGGATAAACCTGGAGACAGGGATTTTGTGCAGTTTGCACGGGTCAACGAAGGAATCCGTCTGACCCCAGAAGATCGGTTAAGGAACTTAAAATAGTTACCTGTAAAAAACGATCCTGCATGGTTTTTTTTATTTATTAAAATATTTCGGCTCGAAATTGATTTTCACCTAGTGAAATTAAAGTATAAACTAAAACCAGACGTTATGTTATTCTAAGTCTCATTTAGACCTTAAATTAGCCACGTGTAATATTAAGATATATTTTGGGGTTTTAGGGTCGATCATTTTTTTTTTATGTGGACAATATATAGTTCTTGAATTTTGAAATTTTTAAGTTTTTTTTTTTGGGTTTTTAATATTTGCTGCCATGCCATCCCTAAATTTTATAATTTATTGTGTGTAAGAGTGATTTTGACAGTACTTTTATTACCAACTGTAGTTT
>JASJET010000021.1:607500-967500 GCA_034092305.1 Diaprepes abbreviatus
GATCGCCCCTCTCCTTCCAAAGAGCTTTGAGTACAGGAAAATAAAACCGATTCTGCCTTTTATATTAGAAATGTGTATGCTGTTGGCACACCCTCCCGTTGACAACTTGTTTTTCTTGCGATCGCCCCTCTCCTTCCCAAGAGCTTTGAATACAGGAAAATAAAACCGATTCTGCTTTTTATATTAGAAATGTGTATGCTGTTGGCACTCCCTCCCGTTGACAACTTGTTTTCCTTGCGATCGCCCCTCTCCTTCCCAAGAGCTTTGAGTACAGGAAAATAAAACCGATTCTGCCTTTTATATTAGAAATGTGTATGCTGTTGGCACTCCCTTCCGTTGACAACTTGGTTTTCTTGAGATCGCCCCTCTCCTTCCCAAGAGCTTTGAGTACAGGAAAATAAAACCGATTCTGCCTTTTATATTAGAAATGTGTATGCTGTTGGCACTCCCTTCCGTTGACAACTTGTTTTTCTTGCGATCGCCCCTCTCCTTCCCAAGAGCTTTGAGTACAGGAAAATAAAACCGATTCTGCCTTTTATATTAGAAATGTGCATGCTGTTGGCACTCCTTTCCGTTGACAACTTGTTTTTCTTGCGATCGCCCCTCTCCTTCACAAGAGCTTTGAGTACAGGAAAATAAAACCGATTCTGCCTTTTATATTAGAAATGTGTATGCTGTTGGCACTCCCTAACGTTGACAACTTGTTTTTCTTGCGATCGCCCCTCTCCTTCCCAAGAGCTTTGAGGACAGGAAAATAAAACCGATTCTGCCTTTTATATTAGAAATGTGTATGCTGTTGGCACTCCCTCCCGTAGACAACTTGTTTTTCTTGCGATCGCCCCACTCCTTCCCAAGAGCTTTGAATACAGGAAAATAAAACCGATTCTGCCTTTTATATTAGAAATGTGTATGCTGTTGGCACTCCCTCCCGTTGACAACTTGTTTTTCTTGCGATCGCCCCTCTCCTTCCCAAGAGCTTTGAATACAGGAAAATAAAACCGATTCTGCATTTTATATTAGAAATGTGTATGCTGTTGACACTCCCTCCCGTTGACAACTTGTTTTTCTTGCTATCGCCCCTCTCCTTCCCAAGAGCTTTGAATACAGGAAAATAAAACCGATTCTGCCTTTTATATTAGAAATGTGTATGCTGTTGGCACTCCCTCCCGTTGACAACTTGTTTTTCTTGCGATCGCCCCACTCCTTCCCAAGAGCTTTGAATACAGGAAAATAATACCGATTCTGCCTTTTATATTAGAAATGTGTATGCTGTTGGCACTCCCTCCCGTTGATAACTTGTTTTTCTTGCGATCGCCCCTCTCCTTCCCAAGAGCTTTGAATACAGGAAAATAAAACTGATTCTGCCTTTTATATTAGAAATGTGTATGCTGTTGGCACTCCCTCCCGTTGACAACTTGTTTTTCTTGCGATCGCCCCTCTCCTTCCCAAGAGCTTTGAATACATTAAAATAAAACCGATTCTGCCTTTTATATTAGAAATGTGTATGCTGTTGGCACTCCCTCCCGTAGAGAACTTGTTTTTCTTGTGATCGCCCCTCTTTTTCCAAGAGCTTTGAGTACAGGAAAATAAAACCGATTCTGCCTTTTATATTAGAAATGTGTATGCTGTTGGCACTCCCACCCGTTGACAACTTGTTTTTCTTGCGATCGCCCCTCTCCTTCCCAAGAGCTTTGAGTACAGGAAAATAAAACCGATTCTGCCTTTTATATTAGAAATGTATGTGCTGTTGGCACTCCCTGCCGTAGACAACTTGTTTTTCTTGCGATCGCCCCACTCTTTCCCAAGAGCTTTGAATACAGGAAAATAAGACCGATTCTGCCTTTTATATTAGAAATGTGTATGCTGTTGGCACTCCCTCCCGTTGACAACTTGTTTTTCTTGCGATCGCCCCTCTCCTTCCCAAGAGCTTTGAATACAGGAAAATAAAACCGATTCTGCCTTTTATATTAGAAATGTGTATGCTGTTGGCACTCCCTCCCGTTGACAACTTGTTTTTCTTGCGATCGCCCCTCTCCTTCCCAAGAGCTTTGAGTACAGGAAAATAAAACCGATTCTGCCTTTTATATTAGAAATGTGTATGCTGTTGGCACTCCTTTCCGTTGACAACTTGTTTTTCCTGCGATCGCCCCTCTCTTTCCCAAGAGCTTTGAGTACAGGAAAATAAAACCGATTCTGCCTTTTATATTAGAAATGTGTATGATGTTGGCACTCCCTTCCGTTGACAACTTGTTTTTCTTGCGATCGCCCCTCTCCTTCCCAAGAGCTTTTAGTACAGGAAAATAAAACCAATTCTGCCTTTTATATTAGAAATGTGTATGCTGTTGGCACTCCCTTCCGTTGACAACTTGTTTTTCTTGCGATCGCCCCTCTCCTTCCCAAGAGCTTTGAGTACAGGAAAATAAAACCGATTCTGCCTTTTATATTACAAATGTGTATGCTGTTGGCACTCCCTTCCGTTGACAACTTGTTTTTCTTGCGATCGCCCCTCTCCTTCCCAAGAGCTTTGAGTACAGGAAAATAAAACCGATTCTGCCTTTTATATTAAAAATGTGTATGCTGTTGGCACTCCCTTCCGTTGACAACTTGTTTTTCTTGCGATCGCCCCTGTCTTTCCCAAGAGCTTTGAATACAGGAAAATAAAACCGATTCTGCCTTTTATATTAGAAATGTGTATGCTGTTGGCACTCCTTTCCGTTGACATCTTGTTTTTCTTGCGATCGTCCCTCTCCTTCCCAAGAGCTTTGAATATAAGAAAATAAAACCGATTCTGCCTTTTATATTAGAAATGTGTATGCTGTTGGCACTCCCTTCCGTTGACAACTTGTTTTTCTTGCGATCGCCCCTCTCCTTCCCAAGAGCTTTGAGTACAGGAAAATAAAACCGATTCTTCCTTTTATATTAGAAATGTGTATGCTGTTGGCACTCCCTTCCGTTGACAACTTGTTTTTCTTGCAATCGCCCCTCTGCTTCCCAAGAGCTTTGAGTACAGGAAAATAAAACCGATTCTGCCTTTTATATTAGAAATGTGTATGCTGTTGGCACTCCCTCCCGTTGAAAACTTGTTTTTCTTGCGATCGCCCCTCTCCTTCCCAAGAGCTTTGAGTAGAGGAAAATAAAACCGATTCTGCCTTTTATATTAGAAATGTGTATGCTGTTGGCACTTCCTTCCGTTGACAACTTGTTTTTCTTGCGATCGCCCCTCTCCTTCCCAAGAGCTTTGAGTATAGGAAAATAAAACCGATTCTGCCTTTTATATTAGAAATGTGTATGCTGTTGGCACTCCCTTCCGTTGACAACTTGTTTTTCTTGCGATCGCCCCTCTCCTTCCCAAGAGCTTTGAGTACAGGAAAATAAAACCGATTCTGCCTTTTATATTAGAAATGTGTATGCTGTTGGCACTCCCTCCCGTTGAAAACTTGTTTTTCTTGCGATCGCCCCTCTCCTTCCCAAGAGCTTTGAGTAGAGGAAAATAAAACCGATTCTGCCTTTTATATTAGAAATGTGTATGCTGTTGGCACTCCCTTCCGTTGACAACTTGTTTTTCTTGCGATCGCCCCTCTCCTTCCCAAGAGCTTTGAGTATAGGAAAATAAAACCGATTCTGCCTTTTATATTAGAAATGTGTATGCTGTTGGCACTCCCTTCCGTTGACAACTTGTTTTTCTTGCGATCGCCCCTCTCCTTCCCAAGAGCTTTGAGTACAGGAAAATAAAACCGATTCTGCCTTTTATATTAGAAATGTGTATGCTGTTGGCACTCCCTTCCGTTGACAACTTGTTTTTCTTGCGATCGCCCCTCTCCTTCCCAAGAGGTTTGACTACAGGAAAATAAAACCGATTTTGCCTTTTATATTAGAAATGTGTATGCTGTTGGCACTCCCTTCCGTGGACAACTTGTTTTTCTTGCGATCGCCCCTCTCTTTCCCAAGAGCTTTGAGTACAGGAAAATAAAACCGATTCTGCCTTTTATATTAGAAATGTGTATGCTGTTGGCACTCCTTTCCGTTGACAACTTGTCTTTCTTGCGATCGCCCCTCTCCTTCCCAAGAGCTTTGAGTTCAGGAAAATAGAACCGATTCTGCCTTTTATATTAGAAATGTGTATGCTGTTGGCACTTTCTTCTGTTGACAACTTGTTTTTCTTGCGATCGCCCCTCTCCTTCCCAAGAGCTTTGAGTATAGGAAAATAAAACCGATTCTGCCTTTTATATTAGAAATGTGTATGCTGTTGGCACTCCCTTCCGTTGACAACTTGTTTTTCTTGCGATCGCCCCTCTCCTTCCCAAGAGCTTTGGGTACAGGAAAATAAAACCGATTCTGCCTTTTATATTAGAAATGTGTATGCTGTTGGCACTCCCTCCCGTTGACAACTTGTTTTTCTTGCGATCGCCCCTCTCCTTCCCAAGAGCTTTGAGTACAGGAAAATAAAACCGATTCTGCCTTTTATATTACAAATGTGAATGCTGTTGGCACTCTCTTCCGTTGACAACTTGTTTTTCCTGCGATCGCCCCTCCCCTTCCCAAGAGCTTTGAGTACAGGAAAATAAAACCGATTCTGCCTTGTATATTAGAAATGTGTATGCTGCTGGCACTCCCTTCCGTTGACAACTTGTTTTTCTTGCGATCGCCCCTCTCCTTCCCAAGAGCTTTGAGTACAGGATAATAAAACCGATTCTGCCTTTTACATTAGAAATGTGTATGCTGTTGGCACTCCCTCCCGTTGACAACTTGTTTTTCTTGCGATCGCCCCTCTCCTTCCCAAGAGCTTTGAGTACAAGAAAATAAAACCGATTCTTCCTTTTCTATTAGAAATGTGTATGCTGTTGGCACTCCCTTCCGTTGACAACTTGTTTTTCTTGCGATCGCCCCTCTCCTTCCCAAGAGCTTTGAGTAAAGAAAAATAAAACCGATTCTGCCTTTTATATTAGAAATGTGTATGCTGTTGGCACTCCTTTCCGTTGACAACTTGTTTTTCCTGCGATCGCCCCTCCCTTTCCCAAGAGCTTTGAGTACAGGAAAATAAAACCGATTCTGCGTTTTATATTAGAAATGTGTATGCTGTTGGCACTCCCTGCCGTTGACAACTTGTTTTTCTTGCGATCGCCCATCTCCTTCCCAAGAGCTTTGAGTACAGGAAAATAAAACCAATTCTGCCTTTTATATTAGAAATGTGTATGCTGTTGGCACTCCCTTCCGTTGACAACTTGTTTTTCTTGCGATCGCCCCTCTCCTTCCCAAGAGCTTTGAGTACAGGAAAATAAAACCGATTCTGCCTTTTATATTAGAAATGTGTATGCTGTTGTCACTTCCCTCCGTTGACAACTTGTTTTTCTTGCGATCGACCCTCTCCTTCCCAAGAGCTTTGAGTACAGGAAAATAAGACCGATTCTGCCTTTTATATTAGAAATGTGTACGCTGTTGGCACTCCCTCCCGTTGACAACTTGTTTTTCTTGCGATCGCCCCTCTCCTTCCCAGGAGCTTTGAGTACAGGAAAATAAAACCGATTCTGCCTTTTCTATTAGAAATGTGTATGCTGTTGGCACTCCCTTCCGTTGATAACTTGTTTTTCTTGCGATCGCCCCTCTCCATCCCAAGAGCTTTGAGTACAGGAAAATAAATCCGATTCTGCCTTTTATATTAGAAATATGTATGCTGTTGGCACTCCCTTCCGTTGACAACTTGTTTTTCTTTTGATCGCCTCTCTCTTTCCCAAAAGCTTTGAGTACAGGAAAATAAAACCGATTCTGCCTTTTATATTAGAAATGTGTATGCTGTTGGCACTCCCTCCCGTTGACAATTTGTATTTCTTGCGATCGCCGCTCTCCTTCCCAAGAGCTTTGAGTACAGGAAAATAAAACCGATTCTGCCTTTTATATTAGAAATGTGTATGCTGTTGGCACTCCCTCCCGTTGACAACTTGTTTTTCTTGTGATCGCCCCTCTCCTTTCCAAGAGCTTTGAATATAGGAAAATAAAACCGATTCTGCCTTTTCTATTAGAAATGTGTATGCTGTTGGCACTCCCTCCCGTTGACAACTTGTTTTTCTTGCGATCGCCCCTCTCCTTCCCAAGAGCTTTGAGTACAGGAAAATAAAACCGATTCTGCCTTTTATATTAGAAATGTGTATGCTGTTGGCACACCCTCCCATTGACAACTTGTTTTTCTTGCGATCGCCCCTCTCCTTCCCAAAAGCTTTGAATACAGGAAAATAAAGCCGATTCTGCCTTTTATAATAGAAATGTGTATGCTGTTGGCACTCCCTCCCGTTGACAACTTGTTTTTCTTGTGATCGCCCCTCTCCTTTCCAAGAGCTTTGAGTACAGGAAAATAAAACCGATTCTGTTTTTTATATTAGAAATGTGTATGCTGTTGGCACTCCCTCCCGTTGACAACTTATTTTTCTTGCGATCGCCCCTCTCTTTCCCAAGAGCTTTGAGTACAGGAAAATAAAACCGATTCTGCCTTTTATATTAGAAATTTGTATGCTGATGGCACTCCCTCCCGTTGACAACTTGTTTTTCTTGCGATCGCCCCTCTCCTTCCCAAGAGTTTTGAGTACAGGAAAATAAAACCGATTCTGCCTTTTATATTAGAAATATGTATGCTGTTGGCACTCTCTTCCGTTGACAACTTGTTTTTCTTGCGATCGCCCCTCTCCTTCCCAGGAGTTTTGAGTACAGGAAAATAAAACCGATTCTGCCTTTTATATTACAAATGTGTATGCTGTTGGCACTCCCTCCCGTAGACAACTTGTTTTTCTTGTGATCGCCCCTCTCATTCCAAGAGCTTTAAGTTCAGGAAAATAAAACCGATTCTGCCTTTTATATTAGAAATGTGTATGCTGTTGGCACTCCCTTCCGTTGACAACTTGTTTTTCTTGCGATCGCCCCTCTCCTTCCCAAGAGCTTTGAGTACAGGAAAATAAAACCGATTCTACCTTTTATATTAGAAATGTGTATGCTGTAGGCACTCCCTTCCGTTGACAACTTGTTTTTCTTGCGATCGCCCCTCTCCTTCCCAAGAGCTTTGAGCACAGGAAAATAAAACCGATTCTGCCTTTTATATTAGAAATGTGTATGCTGTTGGCACTCCCTTCCGTTGACAACTTGTTTTTCTTGCGATCGCCCCTCTCCTTCCCAAGAGCTTTGAGTAGAGGAAAATAAAACCGATTCTGCCTTTTATAATAGAAATGTGTATGCTGTTGGCACTCGCTTCCGTTGAAAACTTGTTTTTCTTGCGGTCGCCCCTCTCCTTCCGAAGAGCTTTGAATACAGGAAAATAAAACCGATTCTGCCTTTTATATTAGAAATGTGCATGCTGTTGGCACACCCTCCCGTTGACAACTTGTTTTTCTTGCGATCGCCTCTCTCCTTCCCAAGAGCTTTGAGTACAGGAAAATAAAACCGATTCTGCCTTTTATATTAGAAATGTGTATGCTGTTGGCACTCCCTCCCATTGACAACTTGTTTTTCTTGCGATCGCCCCTCTCCTTCCCAAGAGCTTTGAGTACAGGAAAATAAAACCGATTCTGCCTTTTATGTTAGAAATGTGTATGCTGTTGGCACTCCCTTCCGTTGACAACTTGTTTTTCTTGCGATCGCCCCTCTCCTTCCCAAGAGCTTTCAGTACAGGAAAATAAAACCGATTCTGCCTTTTATATTAGAAATGTGTATGCTGTTGGCACTCCCTTCCGTGGACAACTTTTTTTCCTTGCAATCGCCCCTCTCCTTCCCAAGAGCTTTGAGTACAGGAAAATAAAACCGATTCTGCCTTTTATATTAGAAATGTGTATGCTGTTGGCACTCCCTCCCGTTGACAACTTGTTTTTCTTGCGATCGCCCCTTTCCTTCCCAGGAGCTTTGAGTACAGGAAAATAAAACCGATTCTGCCTTTTCTATTAGAAATGTGTATGCTGTTGGCTCTACCTTCCGTTGACAACTTGTTTTTCTTGCGATCGCCCCTCTCCTTCCAAAGAGCTTTGAGTACAGGAAAATAAAACCGATTCTGCCTTTTATATTAGAAATGTGTATGCTGTTGGCACACCCTCCCGTTGACAACT
Source organism: Diaprepes abbreviatus (assembly GCA_034092305.1). Taxonomy (NCBI): domain Eukaryota; kingdom Metazoa; phylum Arthropoda; class Insecta; order Coleoptera; family Curculionidae; genus Diaprepes; species Diaprepes abbreviatus. The sequence goes on from JASJET010000021.1 coordinate 615,579, forward strand.
TGTTTTTCTTGCGATCGCCCCTCTCCTTCCCAAGAGCTTTGAATACAGGAAAATAAAACCGATTCTGCTTTTTATATTAGAAATGTGTATGCTGTTGGCACTCCCTCCCGTTGACAGCTTGTTTTCCTTGCGATCGCCCCTCTCCTTCCCAAGAGCTTTGAGTACAGGAAAATAAAACCGATTCTGCCTTTTATATTAGAAATGTGTATGCTGTTGGCACTCCCTCCCGTTGACAACTTGTTTTTCTTGCGATCGCCCCTCTCCTTCCCAAGAGCTTTGAGTACAGGAAAATAAAACCGATTCTGCCTTTTATATTAGAAATGTGTATGCTGTTGGCACTCCTTTCCATTGACAACTTGTTTTTCCTGCGATCGCCCCTCTCTTTCCCAAGAGCTTTGAGTACAGGAAAATAAAACCGATTCTGCCTTTTATATTAGAAATGTGTATGCTGTTGGCACTCCCTTCCGTTGACAACTTGTTTTTCTTGCGATCGCCCCTCTCCTTCCCAAGAGCTTTGAGTACAGGAAAATAAAACCAATTCTGCCTTTTATATTAGAAATGTGTATGCTGTTGGCACTCCCTTCCGTTGACAACTTGTTTTTCTTGCGATCGCCCCTCTCCTTCCCAAGAGCTTTGAGTACAGGAAAATAAAACCGATTCTGCCTTTTATATTAGAAATGTGTATGCTGTTGGCACTCCCTTCCGTTGACAACTTGTTTTTCTTGCGATCGCCCCTCTCCTTCCCAAGAGCTTTGAATATAAGAAAATAAAACCGATTCTGCCTTTTATATTAGAAATGTGTATGCTGTTGGCACTCCCTTCCGTTGACAACTTGTTTTTCTTGCGATCGCCCCTCTCCTTCCCAAGAGCTTTGAGTACAGGAAAATAAAACCGATTCTTTCTTTTATATTAGAAATGTGTATGCTGTTGGCACTCCCTTCCGTTGACAACTTGTTTTTCTTGCGATCGCCCCTCTCCTTCCCAAGAGCTTTGAGTACAGGAAAATAAAACCGATTCTGCCTTTTATATTAGAAATGTGTATGCTGTTGGCACTCCCTCCCGTTGAAAACTTGTTTTTCTTGCGATCGCCCCTCTCCTTCCCAAGAGCTTTGAGTAGAGGAAAATAAAACCGATTCTGCCTTTTATATTAGAAATGTGTATGCTTTTGGCACTCCCTTCCGTTGACAACTTGTTTTTCTTGCGATCGCCCCTCTCCTTCCCAAGAGCTTTGAGTAGAGGAAAATAAAACCGATTCTGCCTTTTATATTAGAAATGTGTATGCTGTTGGCACTCCCTTCCGTTGACAACTTGTTTTTCTTGCGATCGCCCCTCTCCTTCCCAAGAGCTTTGAGTATAGGAAAATAAAACCGATTCTGCCTTTTATATTAGAAATGTGTATGCTGTTGGCACTCCTTTCCGTTGACAACTTGTTTTTCTTGCGATCGCCCCTCTCCTTCCCAAGAGCTTTGAATATAAGAAAATAAAACCGATTCTGCCTTTTATATTAGAAATGTGTATGCTGTTGGCACTCCCTTCCGTTGACAACTTGTTTTTCTTGCGATCGCCCCTCTCCTTCCCAAGAGCTTTGAGTACAGGAAAATAAAACCGATTCTGCCTTTTATATTACAAATGTGTATGCTGTTGGCACTCCCTTCCGTTGACAACTTGTTTTTCTTGCGATCGCCCCTCTCTTTCCCAAGAGTTTTGAGTACAGGAAAATAAAACCGATTCTGCCTTTTATATTAGAAATGTGTATGCTGTTGGCACTCCTTTCCGTTGACAACTTGTTTTTCTTGCGATCGCCCCTCTCCTTCCCAAGAGCTTTGAGTTCAGGAAAATAGAACCGATTCTGCCTTTTATATTAGAAATGTGTATGCTGTTGGCACTTCCTTCCGTTGACAACTTGTTTTTCTTGCGATGGCCCCTCTCCTTCCCAAGAGCTTTGAGTATAGGAAAATAAAACCGATTCTGCCTTTTATATTAGAAATGTGTATGCTGTTGGCACTCCCTTCCGTTGACAACTTGTTTTTCTTGCGATCGCCCCTCTCCTTCCCAAGAGCTTTGAGTACAGGAAAATAAAACCGATTCTTCCTTTTATATTAGAAATGTGTATGCTGTTGGCACTCCCTTCCGTTGACAACTTGTTTTTCTTGCAATCGCCCCTCTGCTTCCCAAGAGCTTGAGTACAGGAAAATAAAACCGATTCTTCCTTTTATACAGGGTGATTCAAAAATCGATCACGAAACTTAAGGGGGTGATTCTACTTGACAAAATAAGGGTAGAGCTTCATATAATTTTTTTTCAAAATGTCATTCGTTTTCGAGTTACAAGCCGTCCAAGTTCAAGTTTTTATTTTTTGTTTTTTGAATTACTCGCTTACAGGAAAACCGATTTGACTAATATTTGAAAGATAGGCTAAGTCTTCTGCGCTTCATCATTTTAGTAACAATTCACATTGATTGTTTGCCGCTAGAGGGCACTTTACCTACATTGAAAATTGTTTTTTTGTCATAATTTTTAGTGTTGACAGCTACAGTAGTTTTTGGCATAATTTCTGAAAGACTGATGCCAGGCCTTTAAAAAAGGTGCTCTTTATTTACATCGCTAAACCCAACGGTTTAGACGTAAATCACCCTTAAAAATTAAGTGGTAAATTTACTTTTCTCATTTCATTACCACCAGCTACCAGGTAAATAGCTATCAAAGTATACTAGAGCTGTCAGTTTAACATCAAATAAATTCGCTTTTTAAACTATTTAATTTATAATCTTAAAATAACTAATAATGGCTAATCAGTAAATATTCATATTATGGATTATTGCGATATACATTTAATTGATAAAAATTAATGAAACAGTACTAAACAAACTAAAAAAGATTCTCAAAATGTCCCCCATTTTCTTCCATACATTTCCTAACACTCTTCAAAAAATGTCGCCTAACTCGATGAAAAATTCCTGGTGTTTCTTTAATAATTTGGCACTTTTCGATTATCCTGAAGCGAAGATCCTCGACGTTGATTACTGGAATATCGTACACCAATTGTTTCAAATGACCCCAAAAGAAAAAATCCATAGGATTAAGGTCTGGTGACCTCGCTGCCCATGCCAATGGTCCACTTCGTCCTATCCATCGCTCAGGATACGTTGCATTCAAATACTGTCGGACACGTATACTAAAGTGGGGCGGAGCTCCGTCTTGGAAGATCCACATGTTGGCCCTTACTTCCAATGGCACATCTTCCAGATACAATGGGAGACGATTTTGGATAAAATCTAAGTATACGTCACCAGTTAATGGGCCATCAAAGAAATGAGGACCAATAAGGTAATCTCCTATTATCCCTGCCCACACATTTAGTGAAAATCTACGCTGATGTTTCGTTTCTACCACATTGTTTGGGTTCTCGTAAGCATATGTGTGGATGTTGTGTAGATTTGTTATGCCATCACGAGTGAAACCAGCTTCGTCAGTGAATAATATGACGCCAATTAATCGATTATCGTGTTCATACTTAGCTAGGATCTGATTGCACATTTCCAACCGTCTCGGCCGATCATCGTCATAAAGAGCCTGCACCTTTTTTGAATGAAACGGGTAGAGTTGTTCTTCTCTTAGTATCCTCCATGAACTAGCCTGACAGAGCCGCACTTCATTCCCAATTTTTCTAGTACTAATACCTGGATTATCTTCAATAATTTCAAGCACTCTTTCTTCTTGTTGCACGTTTCTAGCAGTTCTAGGTCTTCCCCTATTTCCATTATAACTTTTAAAGGAACCACATTCCGCAAGCCTCCTGTGCACACTGGAAAATGTTTGAGCATGAGGGATATTTCTTTCCGGATAACTCTCCATATAATATCTTCTTGCCAACTCTGCATTACCATTTGCTTTTCCATAACAAAAATGGATATCACAATATTCGATATTTGAATATTGGTGATTAGCCATTATTAGTTATTTTAAGATTATAAATTAAATAGTTTAAAAAGCGAATTTATTTGATGTTAAACTGACAGCTCTAGTATACTTTGATAGCTATTTACCTGGTAGCTGGTGGTAATGAAATGAGAAAAGTAAATTTACCACTTAATTTTTAAGGGTGATTTACGTCTAAACCGTTGGGTTTAGCGATGTAAATAAAGAGCACCTTTTTTAAAGGCCTGGCATCAGTCTTTCAGAAATTATGCCAAAAGCTACTGTAGCTGTCAACACTAAAAAATTATGACAAAAAAACAATTTTCAATGTAGGTAAAGTGCCCTCTAGCGGCAAAAAATCAATATGAATTGTTACTAAAATGATGAAGCGCAGAAGACTTAGCCTATCTTTCAAATATTAGTCAAATCGGTTTTCCTGTAAGCGAGTAATTCAAAAAACAAAAAATAAAAACTTGAACTTGGACGGCTTGTAACTCGAAAACGAATGACATTTTGAAAAAAAAATTATATGAAGCTCTACCCTTATTTTGTCAAGTAGAATCACCCCCTTAAGTTTCGTGATCGATTTTTGAATCACCCTGTATATTTCATATTCAACATAACCACAAATTCAAACACCGTAAATCAAGAAAAAAATGAGACAAACTTATGCAGTATTTAAATTGCTTTGAGAGAGATAGAAGAACAAGCAACAAGCCAAAGATTGTTTCTATTTCTATAGCACGATTGCTTGTTCGGACATACCCGACCGTTGCCGAATGTGCTTATAGAGTAGGTTTTGAATGATTTTCCATAATAGAAAGAAATAGCAAAGACATTTCTTTTCTATACTATTACGGAGTTCGCGTGCTGGAAATTTTTGTTACAGTCTTGTACAGAGAAAAAGAAAACCTCTACTGGTGACTACGAAAGGTGAAAGTCAAGTCAGGGATCCTTCTATACTCCAGTCAAATAAGCGAAAAAAAGACCTAGTTGGGGACTCATTCATCCAAGCAGAGACCCGGATTTTCGGGTAATATAGGCCTATAGAAATAAAACGTATATGTTCTCTGCGCGAGATTTTGTGTCATAAATTTTTAGTAAACAATTAAAGGTCGAAAAATGCATTTTTTTGCTTATCAGAAAAAACTAAAGAAATTTTTGAGCAAAGTGGAATAGTTTTTGCTGGTAAGCAAAAAATTGCAAAAAAATGCATTTTTCGCCATTTAATTGTTTATAAAAAGTTTATGACACAAAATCTCGTGCAAAGAACCTATACGGTTTATTTCTATAGGCCTATATTACCCGAAAATCCGGGTCTCTGTCTGGATGATGAGTATCCCGGCAAAATTCTTATTTGACTGATGTACTAGTCGTTTTTGCGGTGTCGTATTTTATATGCACTGATAGGTCGGCGAAGTTGGCCTCTAATCAGGTGATTTTGAAATTTATTGTAAGTAGACTTCTGATTACGTAGAAACCTTCAGAATGATAATAATAAGTATGTAGTATCTCATGTCTCAATTTCTTTTTTGGGGACAATTTTTTATTTAACAATTAAGATGTGGAAAAACAGTTTTTCCGAGTTCTACGAAAAGCTATTGTTTTTCAGTAAAAAAGTTTCATACAAAAGTTGTGCGCATTGAAAATACCTAAAAAATGAGCTCAGACCCATCCGAAGCGGATCATTTGTTCGTTAGTTATTGCAAAAAAACCTGGTAAAATGGCTGTTTTTTCAATTGTTTATAAACAATAGAAAAACATAATGCATTACCTTTACACTGCAATTAAAAGAGCCTCTTGTTGCATACAATAAATGTGTAGAACTTCAAGTAAAAAATATTCAATAGTTTTTTGCACAGGGAATTTGTTTATAACTTTTTATGTTTTTTTTTATTGTTTATTCTTAACGATCTAAAGGTTGTACAGCGATCTACGGGTACGTAAATGAACGTTCCAGATTTATACTAATAATAACAAAAAAAAATTAAATGAATTGTGGATCTTAAATTGTTGAAACAGATCAACAAAATTGGGATTCGTTTTTTCGTTATAAACAGATAGAATACCTCTTCGACAATTGTTGATATTGAAATGCCGATAAATGGATGCGAGAGCTGATATTTTGACTCGCATTTTGAAAAAAAAAAATGTGTACTCTCACTAGAAGCTGAGATAGTTTTTTTTTCAAAAAATCGCTGCGGAATTGTTTATTAACATTAAGGGATTATTTAAGTAGGAACTCATAGGGAGATGGTTAAACTGTTGTACGCAGCAGTTTTCAACTCAATTATTTCGAAATTGTTGATCTAGCAATAGTTTAAAGGTGCACCTACATCGAGAGTCTGAAAGTGAGCAGTGGAGGGGGGCGTTCTTTCATCCTGCGGCGCGCGGAAATAAACGTGACTCGGACGCTTCAAATTCGAACAATGGATGATATGTTTTTGCCATCAAATTATTGTCAAACATAGCAATAAACAAATTGTTGCACTTTTATACATTTTATGCATAATTATAATTTTATCGTACTTAGCTTTTCAAATTGTAAAAAAATTGTTATAGTGGTCAACAGTATACTATAAATTTTTAATGTACCATTAATATTTATCGAGATATGGCATGAAACAAATAGCAACATTTGTTGATACCATTATTATTTTTAGAGTTGCAGAATAAACCACATTTGACGATTATATTGTAAGCGATTATCGAATTGAGAATTATTACAATATTACTTTCAAAGACGATGAAAGTAATAGGGGAGAAAATAATTATGATTATGATAATAACGATGATTTTTAAAAAATCAAAATTTCAGTAAGAAATAACTGAAATCTTTCTGCCGTATTTAAATAGTTTGTTATATATGTAATTCTCCTTTCAGGCAGAGAATAGGAAAAAAATATATACAAACAGTTTATTTTCTGCAAATATCGCTTTGGTCCTCTCTCCGTACGCGTTTCGATCACCCCATGATCTCGTTAGTGGAGCTGTATCGGACCGAGAGCAACATTAGCAGGAAACAACAGATATAAGAAATATAAATTTCAAGGTACGTCGGCAGGATATTGCACCTGCCATCTACCGACTTCGAAGTCAGACTGAAAAATATCGCCAGTCGAACGACATCTATGAATCATTGGAGTAATGTGAAATTAAAAAAAAAATCAAAATTGCTAAGAGAAATAAATTGTTTGTATATATATTTTTCATATTCTCTGCCTGAAAGGAGAATTTACATATATAACAAACTAGCGACCCGCCCCGGCTTCGCACGGGTGCAATGCTGATACTAAATACACTACAGAAAAACTGTGACTATTTATTTTATTTTTACAACAATTATTACATCGGCCTCCGACGCGCTATTTATAGGCACGCTGCCGCCGCCCCGGTCGGCCAGTACCGCCGCAAGCGCTACTTCCCGCAATTTTAAATCTGTAATATCTTCGAAAATATTCATTTAAATCTTGTGCTGTAAAGGACCATATAGATCTATATTAAATCAACAATGTATTTAAGCTATTTAATTGGATAAGGATTAATGCTGTATTGGTTAAAATCGCTTCAAAATTTGCCATTATTTGTCGTAAAAAGTAAATGACAAAAAAATGTTATTGTGGGATATCCATGAGAGGTAGACATATACCATCGCGCAGTTTTCTGTAGACCTTTTCAATGTGTACAAATAATTAGTACATTATTTTGATAAATCTCGTAGGGTTCAGCCTGCGTTTGCAATGTAAGCGGAAAAAAATATGATAATTAACGACATCACATTAGAAACCTCAAAAATAACAGTATTTCTCCACTATTTAATGGATGTTATTATACATATAAACCTTCCTCTTGAATCACTCTATCTATTGAAAAAAACCGCATCAAAATCCGGTGCGTAGTTTTAAAGATTTAAGCATACAAAGGGACATAGGGACAGAGAAAGCGACTTTGTTTTATACTATGTAGTGATAATGATGATGTTAATAATGATGATAATTATGTTAATGACGGACTCTTCCACACTACGTCGAGCAATATGCGAGGCAGACGATTCAACGCCGCTACAGTTGAGGGAACAAGATATTACTTCTCACCACCAAACAGACCAAGAGAAGTTACAAACCTGGCTACGGAAGCCACTTCATGAACGGCATCCAAATGAGGTCAATCAGGACAATGTCGACAACTCAGCGTCGTACTACTGGTTGATTTCAGGACAGATGTTTCCGGAAACGGAGGTCTTCTTGTTAGCTATCCAAGACCAGGTTATTCCAACGAAAAACTATCGGACGTTCATCATTAGAGATCCCTCAATAGAAAATGACCAATGGCTGTCGAACATCGGAGACAATTCAGCACATAACTGGAGGATGCCAAGCGTTTGCCGCAACCGAATATAAGGAAAGACACGACTCAGCCGCTAAGATACTCCACCAAGAGTTAGCAGAAAAGTTAAACCTATTACAGGTAGAAAAATTGCCTTATTACAAGTACAATCCGGAGTCTATTCTTGAGAACAACCAGTTCAAGTTATATTGGGACCGAACGGTTCTGACGGATCAGACGGTAGCTCATAATAGATCAGACATTATACTAATAGATAAAAATTTCTAGGCGAACTACACTAATCGAAATCGCTGTACCTAACAACAACAACCTAAGGCCAAAATACAACGAGAAGATCGCCAAATACAGAGATCTGGAGGTCCAAATCCGAAGACAATGGGCAACGAGCAGCGTCCAAACGATTCCCATAATACTGTCAACAACTGGAGTGATACCAAAGAACCTCCTGCAGAACATCAAGGGACTGGGCCTTGGTAAGCATCTGTACAAGCCGATGCAGAAAGCGATTCTCCTAGCAACCGCGCGAACCGTCCGAAAGTTCGTAGGAAATTCAGCAGACAACGTGGAAAGACTTCCTACAGAGCTTTATACTTTTGGTGTCTTTGTATGCATGGTATGAGTGAATAATCCCTGGAGGGAGTGCGAAGCTGTTTGGGTTGTAAATCAGACTAATGATGATTATGAGAGTAATATTGATAATGACAGTGAGACTGATTTTTAATATTCCTAATTAGTAGTAAACTGTTCACCACTGTAATATTTTTTTCTAATTTGAAAAGCATGTGCAACAATTTGTTTATTGCTAGGTTTAACAATAATTTGATTACAAAAACATATCATCCATATCTCGTCGAGAAACCACAAATTAAAAAAAAATAAGGATTCTGCGATCAATAATCTAAATTTTTCCGGCGATGTGAATGTGAAGAGTCCGAGTCACGTTTTTTTCTGCTCGCCGCAGACTGAAAGAACGCCCTCTCCACTGCTCACTTTCTGACTCTTGGAATAGGTGCTACACCGGAAATTTGTTTGTTGGCGCAAAAAGGTAGAAAGGCTTGAGCAAGCAGAGCAAGGTTGGAGGCCAGAGGCGACACCAGTAAGCAAGTGCCGAGCTAGCTCCTATGCTGCAGAGTAGGGGTGGGTTATTTTTTTATAGGCGCCACCGAGTTTCTGCCGGGTAAACTCGGAAATCCCCCACGTTGTTATTCGGGCCTAGCGTCCAACCTAGCTCTCTATAGATTGCTCCACTGAAATAATAAAATAAATATAATAACTTAATGAAAGGAACACAAAGCGGTGGGATAAATGAAACGTCTGATGTTAAAAATAATAATATGCTTATACTTGATGTAATTGTTGATAAAAGAAGTCTTGATATAGGTTGGATCCAATTAGTGTATCCAAAGGGGTGGGTACGTGATTTGCTGGATCAGAGTGGTGTCCCTAGGGGTGGACTTGAGCTTTACTTGGCCCTAGGGGTGGATACGTTGTTGGTATCCCCAAGGGGTGGATACGTTGTTGGTACCCTCAGGGGTGGATACGTTGTTGGTATCCTCAGAGGTGGACCCCGATTTTCTGGGGTCAGACTGATTCCTGAAGACAGTGCCCAAGACCGATAAGATCCCTGTTTCCAGGGTGTACCTCGATAACTAGCCCAAAAAAATACTAAATTACACTAATCACCAAAACGCTATCGAGGTACCCACAATGAAATTTCCCATCCAAATCCGCAGGATGGCGGCAACAAAACAGGATGGAAATTTCTCGGCCGAAATTGCAAAATTTCACAGGAAAAAGTAGGATTGACAGTTAAATTGTCGCCATTTTATAGAAAACCCGACACCTGCGCTGTACGCGCTTCCTATTCCCTCAACATAGGGCGCGAGACAAAGGGGACCTTAAACCAGTAGCAATTCCACAAAAGAAATGACAGCGTAAAATAGTGGACTCAAACGGCATTGCTAACTAATAAATCGTTGACATTTCCAACTCAAAATAAACTAGGACTTCATTTTTGATTCCTAAAATAGGAAATAAGAATTTTCCCTCAGCCATTAACACGGTGTTAGTTATTCACCCAAATTTGCTCCCAAAAATTACCACAGAAATAGCAACCCAACAAGCAACGGCTTAAAAGAATGCAAATTGCCAAAACGTCAAGTGAAAAGGTCACATAACCCCCAACAAAAGGTAAACAAATCCTAGAAAATACTACATATAAAAATTCGGGAAACTGTGACCAAGATAGATAAATGTAACAATTTAATTTGAAATAATCAACCAAAAAAAAAGGATATCTTATAAAAAAGGTAAACAATAACATTCCATTTACATATAAATAACCTAAAACAGTGACGTAGAGTTGCCGACTTAAAAATTAAAGTTCTGAAAGAATTTTAATTAGGTTGAATTTCTTATAGGCAAATTACTGAAAGATAAAGGAAGTAATTAAGTTGGGAAGAAAATGAGCAAGGTAGCGAAATTTGGAATGGCTCAAAAAGCAATAGGACTCAAAAATGCAATGAATATTAGGCTGTTATACGAAGGAGAAATGCTTAATAACAATGATATAGCGTTGCCCAAAACGTGAATATTAGCCAAAATAAGGTAAAATTTACCAAATTAACCATAGTAAATTTAAGATAAATTTTTAACCTTGACATAGGTACAACTTTAAACTACTGCAACATCAACAGTTTTGAAATAATTGAGTTGAAAACTGCTGCATGCAATAGTTTAGCCATATCCCTATGAGTTTCTACTTAAATAATAACAGAATTTGATTTTTTTTTTCAAAATGTGCGCCAAAATCTCACCATCACGTCAACTTATCGGCATATCGATATCAACAATTGTCGAAGAGTTATTCTATTTGTTGATAAAGAAAAAACCAACTACAACTTTGTTTATCTGTTTCAACAATTTAAAATCAGATTTGGGTATACATACATCGAATATATTCAGCAACTTGCTATAATCAAATTCTAAAAATAATGTTAAAAGACTTAAACACACACTAAATTAAAAATAAATACAAGTCAACCAAGAATAAAGAGCCAACAAGAAGTCAATAAAAATGGAAAAAGAAGACAAGGACATCGAAACTGAAAGAGCATAATTTGAACTGGCAGCCTTTTCTACCCTTACATTAGACGAGAAACGAAATAGTGCTCTATTACTTGTTTCACTGATGTAAACCAGCCCTTATACTGTGATACAATTTCAAAACGTTCACAACTAAAAACAATACATACTCTGTACAATACTTTCTCTTCCATGAACTGTCAGTCTGAACACCTGTACACATCGGGGAGCATGTGGCTGTTTGAGCGTACGATTGTCTCTGAACGAGTTGTTTGCTTTGAGCAGTGGAAGTTGCTACCGATGTTCGACTGATCATAGATTGCTGGGGCATGTCCATCTGACACATATTTGACGCTTGTTTGGAACTAACTGATTGCCTAGGAACTGTGAATTGTCTAGAGGCTGATCGTTGACTTAGAACTGGATTACTGGCGCTCATTGTCGACTGATCGCGCGCGATGGTTCCAGCTTGGCTGCGGTTATACTCCTGGTAAGGCTCAGGTGGATATAAAGTACTACCTGAAAATGATTATTTATTATTTTTCCTTATAATCAAAACATGTGTAGTCCTTATTTCCAAGGTTCAATATTTTTTTGTAATCACTTGTGCTCTTTCTAGGGAGCGGATGTACAGGGTGAGTCAACGATTGGATGAAGTAGGTTTGTGCCTTTTCGGTGAAATTAACAAAGAAACTATATTTATTGTTTGATACAGTTTATTTTTACGCAGATTTTAAAAATATTTAGGACTCTACAGGGTGAGCCAAAAAATTAGGACAGCATAAAGTTGTATTTTTTCAAATAGAACACCCTATATACGAATCGTATTTTCGATTTAGCTAATAATTTTAAATCTTTTTTATTAAGGGTTTACTATAACAAAACTTTATAGTTTCTGAGATAATTAAGTTTAAAGAAAAAAAGTCACATTTTAAAGCATCAATTCAATCCTAAATAACGTTTTCAATTTTGTGACAAATATATTCAAATTTAGAGTTTAGCAAGGCCAAGGACAAGTTAACATAATTTTTACCTAATATTTGCAATAAAAGCTACAGGGTGTTGAACACATCGGCTCAAATTTGAACAAGTTTAAATGAATAAATATCTTTTTTTTTTTAAATGGTACACCCTGTATATTTTCATGTTATTTAATAGAGTAATAAAAACCCTAAAAGTTTTGTTCAATATATCCTATACCTATTTATAATAGTTTTTGAGATATTTCAGTTTTTCTTATTTTCCATACTTTTTTACAGAAATAGTCTTCATTATCATAGTAGCCATGGCAAAAACAATGTAAAAAACATTTTTCTGTGTGTCAAATTTATAACCGCAATCGCTTCTTTTGTTTTTATGTAGTGTAGTTTGTTTTTTTTTTGCATTCATCTTATATTGTACAATGAATTTTCCAAAGAATGAGTTAATAGATATGATTTATACAATAGGAGAGGCTCAAAAAAATTGCCGCATTTATTGTACGACAAAAGTTTACACGACTTTCAAAATCCTGTCCATGCAATTCTTGGTGTAATTCCATGTGATATGGATGATACCTATATTTCTTGGTAGTACGATTAGCGGTGGATTGTGATGTTTCACATAATGCTGCTAACTGACGGCTACCAATATAAGGATTTTCCTGAACATTTAACAATACTTGTAGTTCTTTTTCTTCATTAGTTACTGGTTTGTTGACCACTTTACGTTTTGGATAATCAACAGTACCAGAAGAATCAAATCTTTGCATTAGTTTTGAAAAGTATGGGTATTAGGCTGGCGTCGATCAGGATACTTCATTTTGTAAATTCTATATATATATATATATATATATATATATATATATATATATATATATATATATATATATATATATATATGTTATGTCGGATATTCTCACGGGTGTGATGTGTAATCGGAGATTTTCGGGCATCCCGTGTATGTGCTGAGTCCCTCTCAGGACTGTAAGGCAGCTGACGTTTCGGTGAAATCTCATTCACCATCCTCAAAGCTCACCGCATGGCGTCTACGAGTGAGTTCGCTGAAATGCCGGGTTTTGTTCAACAGTGAGAGTCATTATCACTTAACAATAACATCACATAACATGAAAAGAATGTTTTACAAGGTAAAATTTATCTGATTAATTAAGAAAATAATTTTTAAAAACACGTGAACGTCGTTGAAACGCCATTAATATTATAGAAAAACTTACCTATTTTTCGTGAATTTAATATTGAAAAAGTTTTCCATATATTTCCAGCTTAAGTAGATATATTATTTATTCCTATCTAGGATTCTTCACGATCTTTTTTAACTTAACAGGGTATAAATAAAACAATTTGTTTAACTCTATTATCAAGTTTATTAAAAAAATAACATCACAAAACAATGGTCAAAATAATACAGTGACTGAAATGGAGTACCAGTGAATAACAGTATATCATCCCCGAAGTTTTTTCCATTAATTCTGACAAGAATGACAGTTGCGGTCGGTAAAATCAACAAACAAAACATAACAAATGATGAGGCAATTGTCATTTCTTGTGAATCAATTTTCTACGTAGCTCTTGATGTTTTTTTTTTTTCATTTTCAACATTGTTTTCGAATTTTAACAACCCAAAATTTTCCTCCTCATGCTTTTGGCGACTGATAGAAGTATTTCCTACAACTTGCTTCGTTTGGAGATTTTGGTTGTTTCAGAGAAAAAAGATTTCGTGTTGCTAGACTTTGGTATGGGCTAGGTTTTATATCTTTCATTGATGTTTGGCTGCTAACTGATACTATACTGTCCGTCCGTCTGGCTGGTGGCCGTGTTCTAAAAAAAAAGAAGAACCAATTGATGTATCGAACATACCCCTATAGAGTTAGCATAACTTCAGAACTAGGGCCCGGTTGTTTGAACGCTGAGTAACGAATAAATAAATATTTTTATTTTTATTTGAAAAAGTATTGATAAACAGTAAATATTTCATTTCTTGGTACACACATAGCGATTTTATGCTAGCATGTTCTAATTGCTTTGTTTAAAGCAGTGTGATATGATAACCGGTAGGTCAATTCTATAATACATAAAAGTATGAATTTGTGGTTGCCTAAATTACTATTATTGTTGTTTTCAATATGTGAACAATATTTAACAATATTTACCGATAACAATAAGTTTTTAAATCCTCTTTTTGTTAATATTAATAGCAAACTTCGCATTTATAAAATGGCGGACCAAAAATGGTCACGATTTTCGGTTTTTGAGTTTATCTCGAAAAGTAAAAGTTGTATCGAAAAATGTTTCAAACAAAAGTTGTAGAGAATTAAAAAACCTATCGATTCATTTGATATAAGTTATAGATGGCGCCACTATTTATCGAGATATATTCTTTTTTTCGACAAAATTTACGGTTTTTGTTTTTTAAAAAGAAAAGACATTTATTAATAAATTACCGATTTAAAATTCAACATAAATATTGGTATTATTATTCTAAAAAAGTATGCCAAACCTGGAATCTGTGAGTTTTTTATTTTCCGAGAAATTCGATGTCAAATTTGAAAATTCAACCTCAATTTTCCGCTTTCCTAATTAAGATACAATGCTCAATTTCAATGGAAATTGTTTGTATTGTTTTATATTTTGAAGATCTATTACAAAAATTGTTTTTCAATCGTGGACCGAGAAATTTTGCAAAAACCAATTTTTGCCCAAAAAAAATTGCGATAACTTTTCACCGGATGAAGATAAAAAATTTTTAATGCATGCATTGGATTTAGATGTATCATTTCCGATCTCAAAAAAAAAAAATTTTGGAGGAAAAACACGTTTTTTTTTCAAAAATTCATAATGGCTTGGCAAATGAATATTAAGGGCTCAAATTTGCAAAAGATGCTTTTTAATACTTGTACTTTACCTGTGAATTTTTTGGATCCAAGAAATACACTTCCATACGATCTGTGAACCTTCGAAAAGTGGGCCGAATCTAATCGAAAATAGCTGCTGCAGGCCTCTGTCGGCGGGTTGCCATAGTTCAGGCGCATTATTCATTGGTGCTTCAAGGAAACTTATGCATCACAAGTAATATTTATAATATTAATGTTATTTTATTAATTTATATTAATTATTAATTTGTTTATTAACAAAATTTTTACAAAAAATTATTGAGAAAATCATACAAATATTCAATTATATATTACATATTCTACTGTTTTTTTTCCTTTATATTATTATTACCAAATAGTTTATTAACAAAATTTTTACGATAATTTTATCTCTATCCGGTGAAAAGTTATCGCAATTTTTTTGATGCAAAAATTAGTTTTTGCAAAATTTCTCGACCCACGACTATTTTTTTTTAATAGATTTTCAAAATATAAAACAATACAAACAATTTCAATTAAAAATGAGCATTGTATCTTAATTAGAAAAGCGGAAAATCGGGGTTGAATTTTCAACTTCGATATCGAATTTCTCGGAAAATAAAAAACTCACAGATTCCGAGTTTGGCATACTTTTTTAGAATGATAATAACTATATTTAGGTTAAATTTTAAATTGGTAATTTGTTAATAAATGTATTTTCTTTTTAAAAAACAAAAACCGTAAATTTTGTTGAAAAAAAAAATATATCTTGATAACTAGTGGCGCCATCTATAACTTATATGAAATAAATCGATAGATTTTTTAATTCTCTACAACTTTTGTTTGAAACATTTTTCGATATAACTTTTAATTTTCGAGATAAACTCAAAAAACCGAAAATCGTGACCATTTTTGGTCCGCCATTTTTTTTGCACAGGTCTTTCAAAGTTACCATCGAGATATGTTTTATAGGATGCCGAAATGAACACATTCCAGCAAAAAAAAAACAATGTTACATTTTTGTTACTGACAAGAGTCTATTTTCCATCGAGTATAGGGTATGATCGAAGAATTGATGACTGGGCCAGTCGAATTACTTGATTGTCTCTAATGTTTCATATAATTTAAATTCAATTCTTAGTTTCGTTCTTTTTTGATATTACTAATATAAATTTCGAGATTTGATCTGGGCACCGCAGACCTCCCTAGGATCTCCCGATTGCTGAGAATAAACAATTAAATACAACCCCAAAAATTATAAACAAATTCACTGTGCAAAAAATTATTGAATATTTTCACTTGAAATGTTTCATGCTTATTTTATGCCACAAGAAGCTTCTTTTGCTACAGTATGGAGTATATACAATATGTGTTTATTGTTTATTAACAATTAAAAAAAAAACACCCATTTTAGCATGTTTTTTTTGCAACTTTTAGAACTTTTCTGATTTCTTCATAATTATATATTAAAAATTTTTGCTCAAAAAAAAAATCACTGAAGCTGAAGAAACCACCATTAACACCATCATTCTGAAAATCCAACAACCAGCTGATACCTAGAAACACTAAATCTTTTTCTAAATTTAATGTGACTGGCCCAGACATTTTATCGAGATTTAAGATCGAATGTTTTTTTTATCTTATTACCTCACATCTATCCTTTGAAGTTGATTACTATTCCTTAAAGGAGACCCTGTAGAACTATATTTTTTGTCTGTTTGCACTTGGACTCTGGTTTTTGAAACAGAATTTTGATTGTCCGTTTCAGTTTCCTCAACGATAATTGAATAATGATCTGTTTCATCTCCAGATGTACTCTTAGCTGATTCTAGGCAGTATTTTTTGGCGCCTCTAGGTAAAATAGAAACAAAAAGTATTTAAGTAAAGTCTCTTTCAGTTGAGACAAAGTGTGGAAAATGAAATGAAACTCACAGTTTGCGATATTAAAACACTACAACTAGACTACCTAAATCGTTTTCAATGATATTATCTAGGTATACAGGGTGTCCCACCGGGAAACAATTCTTTCTATACAGGGTTACTCACCCTATACGGCACTTTCAAAAAGTTTTACTTTTGGGATATATGGGGGTCTAATATAGTTTGTTTTAAAAAGCTTTGAAAGTATAAAAGTTGTGTTTTTTTTAAATGGAACCTTCCGTATATTATTACATTTTTGGATTCTCTGATCAAAATAAGTGCCTATTTTAACAGTTTTTAGTACTTAAGCCTTAAGGGTTTTTAAATAATTTGAATTTTGACAAAATCTTATTTAATTTTCATGTTTCAAATACTTAAAAAGTATTTCAGTTATGTACTCGAAATTTACAGTGAAGTATAACGATAAATCATATTTTATATCCTAATTATAATAAACTTGCTATATTATACAGGATGTCCAAAAGTTAGAACTAATCAAATAAGAACTTTAAGTGGCTATAACTTGATTAATTTAAATAGAACGCTATACTGTTTACCTTACCAGAAAATGTACCTTTTAAATACCTATCGAATGGTATAAGGGTGTTCTATAGCTAAGTTTTCGCGTTTTCACAGAATACGCCAAATAATCGTTTTTTGCACCATTTTGTGTTTTTTGAATAGATGTTCTAATGTATCTAGTTGCCTATGGCATTTGGAAGTGACAGGTAATTTACAACTATAAGAATAATGATCAGGAAAATCTTTACAAATGTTCAAAAACTCGGAAAACAGAAAGAGAGAACCGACACTGCTTAAGAATGCAAAAGGTAAGCTAATCTTAGACACCCAAGAGAAACTTAAAAAGTGGACAGAATACATCAAAGACCTGTTTAAAGGCAATAGAGTAGAGTAGATGGAGATTGAAGAAGAAGATAACGAGACATTAACGATACTGAAAGATGAAATAAAAGCAGCTATAAGAAACAACAAAAATGGAAAAGCACTAGGTCCAGATCAAATCCCAGTAGAAAGCTTAAAATGCATGAATGATGATACCATGAATATATTGTTAGATCTGTTCATCACAGTATATAAAACGGGGAATATACCCAGAGAATGGTTACTCTCCATCTTTTGCGCTATTCCAAAAAAACAAAAATGCAAAAGACTACAGCAAATATAGAACAATATCTTTGATAAGCCATGTACTCAAGGTGTTTTTAAAAGTAATACACAGACGCATTTATAAAGAACTTGAAAAGCGGATAGATGATAGTCAGTTTGGATTCAGGAATGGTATAGGCATCAGAGACGCGTTGTTTGCACTCAATGTGCTTTTACAGAGGTGTATGGATATGAACACCGATATACACATTTGTTATGTTGACTTCCAGAAGGCTTTTGATAAAATTAAACATGAAAAACTAGTCGAGATTCTAAGAAGAAAAAACATAGACAACAAAGATTTAAGAATAATAACTAACCTATATTGGAATCAACGCGCACAAATAATAGTAGATAACGAAACAAATCCGGAAATTATAATAGGAAGAGGAGTGAGACAAGGATGCATTTTGTCATCCCTACTATTCAATGTGTACAGTGAATCGATTTTCGAAGAAGCACTGTTAACGAAAAGTAAAGGAATAATAATAAATGGAAGAGCTGTAACCAACATGAAATTTGCAGACGACACTGCTATCATATCTAGCTCCGCTGAAGAACTCCAAGAACTAGTGAACGAAACAAATAACGTTTGCGAGCAACACGGATTAAAAATGAACACCAAAAAGACTAAATATATGGTAATAAATAAAAAACAAAACATGCAAACAAGCATAAAGTTGCGAGGTGTGAATTTAGAAAAAGTTCAAAAATACTTGGGCACATGGATAACAGCAAATAATGAACAAACAACAGAAATAAGAACGAGAATAAAAATGGCAAGAAGTGCGTTTGTAAAACTGAAAACCATTCTGTGCAGCAGACATCACTCTAGAACTAAGAATGAGAATTTTAAGATGTTATGTATTTTCAGTGCTGCAGTATGGGTTGGAAGGCTGGACACTAAAACAAAAACACATAAATAAACTGCAAGCGTTTGAAATGTGATGTTACAGAAGGATGTTGAGAATATCTTGGACTGAGAGAAAAACAAACGTAGAAGTATTGCTAGCGATGGACAAAAACTATGAAATAATTAACAACATAAAAATAAAGAAACTGGACATATAATGAGAGGCCAGCGATACGAGTTGCTTAGATTGATCATGCAGGGTAAAATAGAAGGAAGAAGAAATATCGGAAGAAGAAGAATTTCATGGTTGAGAAATTTAAGAGCGGCAAATAGAGTGTGAGTGGCAATGATGATATCCAACCTCCGATAGGAGATGGCACCTGAAGAAGAAGAAGAAACTCGGAACACGATTTATAGTGTCCAATAGGCTAGAACAGCAATAATGGTAATAACATATTGACGATAGCACAAAACAGAAGCAAAATATTTATAGTAGATGTTTCCATTTCCAAACACTTACATATTCTTTTTTCGAAACCACTGTTAACTCTGGACAACATTTGCGATTTTTTTTTAAAAATCAAAATTTCAGTAAGAAATAAAGAAATCTTTCTGCCGTATTTAAATAGTTTGTTATATATGTAATTCTCCTTTCAGGCAGAGAATATGAAATATATATATATATATATATATATATATATATATATATATATATATATATATATATATATATATATATATATATATATATACACAAACAGTTTATTTCCAGCAAATATCACTCTGGTCCTCTCTCCATACGCGTTTCGAACACCTCATGATCTCGTCAGTGGAGCTGTATCGGACCGAGAGCAACATTAGCAGGAAATAACTGATATATGAACCAAAAATTTAAAGATATGTCAGCAGGATATTGCACCTGCCATCTACCAACTTCGATGTTAGACTGAAAAATATCGCCAGTCGAACGACCTCTATGAATAATCGGAATAACGTGAAATTTTTTAAAAAAATCAAAATTTCAGACAGAAATAAAGAAATCCATTTTTTCTAGATACATTAGAACATCTATTCAAAAAACATAAAATGGTGCAAAAAACGATTATTTGGGGTATTCTGTGAAAACGCGAAGACTTAGCTATGGAACACCCTCACACCATTCGATAGGTATTTAAAAGGTACATTTTCTGGTAAGGTAAAAAAATAGCGTTCTATTTAAATTAATCAAGTTATAGCCACTTAAAGTTCTTATTTGATTAGTTTTAATTTTTGGACACCCTGTATAACATAGCAATTTTTTTATAATTGGGATATAAAATATGATTTATTCTTACACTTCACTGTAAATTTCAAGTACATAATTGAAATACTCCTTAAGTATTTGAAACATGAAAATTAGGTTATATTTTGTCAAAATTCAAATTATTTAAAAACCCTTAAGGTTTAGGTACTTTAAACCTTATTAAAATAGGCACTTATTTTGATCGGAGAATCCAAAAATGCAGTAATATACAGGGGGTTCCATTTAAAAAAACACAACTTTGATACTTTCAGAGCTTTTGGGACAGCCTGTATAATATGAAAATAATTTTATAAAGTAACTATATTGGACCCCCATATATCCCAAAAATAAAACCTTTGGAAAGTCACGTATTTTGGCCGCAATATTCCGTGCTGTATAAGATAAATAACCCTGTATATTGAAAACTATATATAGGAAAAGTTTTGAAAATTTGACGGTACACTAATGTCGATGGGGGCAACCGGAAGTAGATGTCAACTTGCTTATTTTAAATGGAACACCCTATATATTATTGAATTTTTGGATTCTGCGTAAGATTCTAGGCACATGTTGTGTCATATCTTATATCTAAATCTAAGCACTTTTGACATATTTAAGTTATTATGTCAAAAATGACCTTAACAGCTTTTTTTTTATTTAATTTGGGTTGGATTCCTTGTTAAAAAGAACCTACTTTATTAGATTTTAATAATATTTTTATAATCCATAATACAGGGTGTCCAGAAAATAACATTAAAAATTAAATTGACAGAATCGTCAAAAGGAAATGGAAACGCCCCAAATTTTCTAATTTTTTCTTATTTAGTATTAAAAATAAGAGTAAGTTTATGTAAGGTTGTCTTTGCCGAAAATTTTTACAGTACGCCACTGTTTTTTTCTTTAATAAATCTAAAAGATAATACGGAAAAAATCTTACAACTTTCCTAATTAAAATTTTGCCTATCTATTAAAATAAAATCTCTATACAGGGGATTCAAAAATCGATCACGAAACTTAAGGGGGTGATTCTACTTGACAAAATAAGGGTAGAGCTTCATATAATTTTTTTTCAAAATGTCATTCGTTTTCGAGTTACAAGCCGTCCAAGTTCAAGTTTTTATTTTTTGTTTTTTGAATTACTCGCTTACAGGAAAACCGATTTGACTAATATTTGAAAGATATGCTAAGTCTTCTGCGCTTCATCATTTTAGTAACAATTCACATTGATTGTTTGCCGCTAGAGGGCACTTTACCTACATTGAAAATTGTTTTTTTGTCATAATTTTTTAGTGTTGACAGCTACAGTAGTTTTTGGCATAATTTCTGAAAGACTGATGCCAGGCCTTTAAAAAAGGTGCTCTTTATTTACATCGCTAAACCCAACGGTTTAGACGTAAATCACCCTTAAAAATTAAGTGGTAAATTTACTTTTCTCATTTCATTACCACCAGCTACCAGGTAAATAGCTATCAAAGTATACTAGAGCTGTCAGTTTAACATCAAATAAATTCGCTTTTTAAACTATTTAATTTATAATCTTAAAATAACTAATAATGGCTAATCAGTAAATATTCATATTATGGATTATTGCGATATACATTTAATTGATAAAAATTAATGGAACAGTACTAAACAAACTAAAAAAGATTCTCAAAATGTCCCCCATTTTCTTCCATACATTTCCTAACACTCTTCAAAAAATGTCGCCTAACTCGATGAAAAATTCCTGGTGTTTCTTTAATAATTTGGCACTTTTCGATTATCCTGAAGCGAAGATCCTCGACGTTGATTACTGGAATATCGTACACCAATTGTTTCAAATGACCCCAAAAGAAAAAATCTATAGGATTAAGGTCTGGTGACCTCGCTGCCCATGCCAATGGTCCACTTCGTCCTATCCATCACTCAGGATACGTTGCATTCAAATACTGTCGGACACGTATACTAAAGTGGGGCGGAGCTCCGTCTTGGAGGATCCACATGTTGGCCCTTACTTCCAATGGCACATCTTCCAGATACAATGGGAGACGATTTTGGATAAAATCTAAGTATACGTCACCAGTTAATGGGCCATCAAAGAAATGACGACCAATAAGGTAATCTCCTATTATCCCTGCCCACACATTTAGTGAAAATCTACGCTGATGTTTCGTTTCTACCACATTGTTTGGGTTCTCGTAAGCATATGTGTGGATGTTGTGTAGATTTGTTATGCCATCACGAGTGAAACCAGCTTCGTCAGTGAATAATATGACGCCAATTAATCGATTATCGTGTTCATACTTAGCTAGGATCTGATTGCACATTTCCAACCGTCTCGGCCGATCATCGTCATAAAGAGCCTGCACCTTTTTTGAATGAAACGAGTAGAGTTGTTCTTCTCTTAGTATCCTCCATGAACTAGCCTGACAGAGCCTCACTTCATTCCCAATTTTTCTAGTACTAATACCTGGATTATCTTCAATAATTTCAAGCACTCTTTCTTCTTGTTGCACGTTTCTAACAGTTCTAGGTCTTCCCCTATTTCCATTATAACTTTTAAAGGAACCACATTCCGCAAGCCTCCTGTGCACACTGGAAAATGTTTGAGCATGAGGGATATTTCTTTCCGGATAACTCTCCATATAATATCTTCTTGCCAACTCTGCATTACCATTTGCTTTTCCATAACAAAAATGGATATCACAATATTCGATATTTGAATATTGGGGATTAGCCATTATTAGTAATTTTAAGATTATAAATTAAATAGTTTAAAAAGCGAATTTATTTGATGTTAAACTGACAGCTCTAGTATACTTTGATAGCTATTTACCTGGTAGCTGGTGGTAATGAAATGAGAAAAGTAAATTTACCACTTAATTTTTAAGGGTGATTTACGTCTAAACCGTTGGGTTTAGCGATGTAAATAAAGAGCACCTTTTTTAAAGGCCTGGCATCAGTCTTTCAGAAATTATGCCAAAAACTACTATAGCTGTCAACACTAAAAAATTATGACAAAAAAACAATTTTCAATGTAGGTAAAGTGCCCTCTAGCGGCAAACAATCAATGTGAATTGTTACTAAAATGATGAAGCGCAGAAGACTTAGCCTATCTTTCAAATATTAGTCAAATCGGTTTTCCTGTAAGCGAGTAATTCAAAAAACAAAAAATAAAAACTTGAACTTGGACGGCTTGTAACTCGAAAACGAATGACATTTTGAAAAAAAATTATATGAAGCTCTACCCTTATTTTGTCAAGTAGAATCACCCCCTTAAGTTTCCCTGTATATGGCACTAAATAAAGAACCCAGTACATAAATAAAAAATACTTATCGGTCGAATTTAGAACCTCTTTTCATTAGAAGTTTGTTAAAAATACTTTTTCTCAATTTAACTAAAGAAGTTAACTTTAAGTTTCATTATTTTTCCTAAAACGCTTTTTTACCGCTTTTGAGATGGTCCCGTTTTTCTGTAGTCTCCATATGACTGGGAAACAGAACATTTTCTTGGAAATAAAGGTGTCTCTGTGTTGTTTGACAGCGACGATTTTCTTGGATATAAAACTTTTTCTTGTTTCTTACACGTAGGTTTTTTTCGAGGGCATAAAATTTGTGTAACGTCTGTTTCACTTAATCCATTTCTTCTTGGCGCTTTATAGGCTACAAGAAAAACAATGCAGCTTTTTAATCTATCCATTAAACACACCTAACTATCTAAGAATTTGAAAACCTATTCTAAGAAAATTATGTTATATTGCTTCGAATTTCTTCAAATTCTTAGAAAGTAGTGATATAGAAGCACAAAATTCAGTCATATCAGATATTTGTAACAATGTATCACTTACCTACATTTTTATTGCTAAATTTCTATAACACTACACTTTCTAAGAACTTGAAACACACTACAACTAAATTACAGAAAAAATAATTTTGTTTCTATTTGTTGACCGTGTAGTTATTAATTTGTTTTTACTTTTTTTGCATTTTTGCATATCGGAAGACAAAGTTCAGTACACCCTCAATAAATTCAATATTTATCATAATAAAATACAATTTACATTAGAAAAAGAAAATAATAAAGCCATTAATTTCCTCGACATTACTATTCATTATGATCACAATGGTAAAATAAAAACAGACTGGTACACAAAACCGGTATGGTCAGGGAGATACCTAAATTACAATTCTGCAGCACCTAGAAAATACAAAAAGAATGTTGTCACACATTGTCCACAATTTAGACCGCAAAAAAATTATCCAAAGAAATTTGTTGAACCCATAATAAAAAGCCGAGTGGAAAAACTCTATAACAACAATCAACCAACAAAAAGCAATGTTCCACCAACCTATCATTGCCGTATATACCAGAAATTACTAATCCCATTAAAAAAGGGCTAAAACCATATGATATCCAAATAGCTGAAAAACCTTCGAATAATTTCAAAAACCTTTATACAAAACTTAAACCCAATATCCCTAAAGACGAACAAACAAATGTCATTTACAAGATCAATTGTTTAGATTGCAACCAAACATATGTCAGTCAAACCAAACAGTATTTAAAAAATAGAATACAAAATCATAAATACAGCATTATACATCACAATAACGATAATAAAACCGCCTTAGCCAAACATGCAATAGATAACATACACAACATCGATTTTAACAACGTGGAGATTTTAGACAAAGAAATTAATTACAAAAAAAGAACAATTAAAGAAATGATCCATATTAAAAGATCACCCAGTACAATGATTTTCAGAACGGACACAAATGACCTGAGCAATATGTATACCAATTTAATAGGGCAATAAAATTGCAGATGGTCCAGAAACTTTCAAACTCTTTGGTGGTACTCTGTCAAAAGCAAAACAAACCAGATGCATAAAAAATGCATTCAAAAAAAAATCAGTTTTCTATATTTATATTTATATTAAAAAAGAAGTTTTTGATTATATTTGTATTAAAATAATAAAATAGTTAAATGTAAGTTAATCAAATGAACCACCTGTTAACATTAGGTAAGAAATGAAAATTTTCAGTTTATATAACAATTTACATATTCCTTTTCATATTTACAGTAATTCTATGAAGATGGTTTAATCAATAAAATAAACCGAAACGTCAGGAAAAAAACATGTGTTAATTTCTTATAAAGTAATAGTATGACCGAAACCCAAAAAAGTAAAAACTAAGAAAAAATTATTTTTTGTATGTCTTTACAGACATATTTCTATACTTTATACGCTTAGATCATAAATTTAGGAAATACTAGATTGCAGTCAATGCCGGCCGTTCTCAGTGCGAGAGAGGAAGAAGAGTGCAAGTAGAAATGTCCCCTCGTTCTAATCGGCGACGTATAGAACCACGTGACCCCAAATACAAATAATACTCTATATCTAGCAACACTCATGGATTGTTTGATACTAGAAAAACACTTCTCAGCCTTTCTATACTTTATACGCTTAGATCCTAGATTTAGGAAATACTAGATTGCGGCCAATGCCGGCCGTTCCCACAGTGCGAGAGAGGAAGAAGAGTGAAAGTAGAAATGTCCCCTCGTTCTAATCGGCGACGTATAGAACCACGTGACCCCAAATACAAATAATACTCTATGTCTAGCAACACTCATGGACTGTTTGATACTAGAGAAACATTTCTCAGTCTCATTTGACTACTCCAAAGATGCAGAAAGAAGGACGTATACATATTCTTTATTGGTTACAGTAAGGCATTTGATTGTGTTAATCACATATAATTAATAAAGTTTCTTCAAGATAAGGAAATCGATAAAAATAGTATGCTATCTCAACTAGTGGTTCATTATTATTACCAAAGGAGATCAACTAGAGGTGAAAATATAACTAAAATCAAAGTAGGAATCCAGTGCAGGAAAATATAGTAGCATATGCTAAATTAAAACAAGAGGAAGCTGGATAACAGCAGATCTGGGACTAGACGTAGAAATATGATTCGAATAGAATAAATCAGAAATACATTTTTTTAATTTAAAAAATTTGTTAAGCAATCATAACCTGGAAGAGAGAGAGAGAAATGCTGGAGATTATCGAATCTCAGAAAGAGGTCTATCTTGGACACATCGTTCGTAACACCAAGTACCAATTTTTGCTGCTGATAATGCAAATAAAAAACAAGGAAAAATGCCAAATAAATCGCAAGAAATAGTCAAGGCTGGACTGGATTAGACGACGAAAACAGTTGGATGAAAGAAGAAACAAATTTAAGCCACGATAACCTTTCAATGTTCTACATCTTTTGCAAGATCACAAAATTCTATTATTAGAATTGATGCAGGTTCAAATTCAAAAATTAGATGTAGCCCACACTTACATCCAATAGAGCTTCTGCAAAATTAATAAATAGCCACATAGGACAAAAAAAATTACGTTTCAAGGACGATAGAAGAGCTATGTTTTGTAACACTACTTACAAGAAAGGTTCCCGAAGTGTAGAGGACACGAAAATAAGAGACATATATTTAATCTATAACAAATTATAATTTCATCATTTCTTGTTAGTAGAGTGCCGAGCAAGGTTCAAGCGTTTATGTAGGATCACTTCAAATTGTCAAGATAAACTATTCTATCTAGTACAAGGTCTTTAAATGACTTAATCTTTCAAAATTATTTTTTCAAGAAACAATTATGAAAATTATCAATGCTCGTTAATTTTGTCGGGGAGTGTATATAAACTTACCAACTTTGTCAGTTTGACAAACTGCACTTGGAGATTCCAAGTCTGCTTGACCCTAAAATTAGAAAAAATAATTTATTTTAAATTGATTTTAAAATGCTTTAGAAAAGTAAAATCTCGTCTATTGAAAATCTGATGTATCCATAGATAGAATATTTACTAGATCCGCAAAGTTTGATCTTAAAAATGGCTAATTTACGATAATAAAATGTAAACATCGTAGAACAACGGTTGACATGCGCACTACAAAATTATCAGCTGACCATCGACAGGACCGCACTTCGAAAATCTATTTAGTTAGTTTAATTAGTCACAAATGGTGTCTGAATGAAACAAGTTATTATAGTTGCAAACTTTAATAAAGAAATAGGTCTCATCTAACTAACTTGTTCTGGGAGTCACATCATATGAGCACAAATAATATCTGAAGCAGAAGTGAATACTCCGGTCAGTGTCTGTACCGATAGGAGTTAGTTCAGGCGTTTCTTATACTGTGAAAGTAAAATTGTGAAGAAAATGTGTCTTACTATTTGTGTAAACTACTTTCTTCTTGTGGGGTGGTTGATTAACTTTATAAGGTCCGGCAATTTATTCTCTAATTAGGAAAGAATATATGATCTTTTTCCTCATTTCTTTTTTTTCCATTTTTTAAGAAAAATTGTTACGAAAAGGGTTTTTCAAAGGATATGCAGTATTTAAAAATAATTTTATATATTAATATTTTTCTGCTGTAATGGTGAACGGAGCATATATTTTCTTACCCATTAATTTTTTTGACAAAATGATTAAAATGTTCTTTGAAATAAAATAAGTAAACAAGCTCATTGTTGGGGGGTGAATTAACAAACGTACCAACAAAAACTTACTTCATTATTTTGCTTCTGTTAACATATTAATGAATTTTTAATTGGAGAATACAAAAGTGAGGATTACAATGACAACATAAATCATGATAATTTCATAAAATGAGTACGAACATAGCTTAATCTTACTTTACTTCCAAAACCAGTATTAATAGTGAACAATGCTTCTTAATGCCATGTCCTAAATCTTCAGACGTAGAAAATAATAAATGATAGAAGGGCTGTAGAAAAAAAAATTGAGTTGGGTGGCAACATCGGTTAAATATAACCTGGGTGAAGTTATGCAAGAATATGGACATTGTGTTGTATGTTTGCCACCTTATCATCCAGAACTTAGCCGGATAGAAAAAAAAATTAGCAACAGATAAAAACTCGTTGGCAAGTTGAAAAAATAATTTGAACAGAGCTTAGAAATTATAGAACCAATATCCGATTCTGACTAGAATAGAAACCTTCTTCTGAAATATTTTATGTATATAACAAAATAAAGATGCATTATAATCATTGCAAGTTATAGGTATATGTATGTTTTAAAATATACCAACTTCATTTTCAGAACACATTTTTTAATGCATAATTATACTTACTTGCACTACTAAATAAATGTATTTTGAAATGATTCGTCAGTTTTAATTTGTGTAAGTAATGCAATATATTATGAAAAATTGCTTGTACCATTTTCTTGACATATTGATGAATGCATTCTTTTTTATACGATAGAATTAACCATTCTATGGTTTTATACGAATTTTTTTTAAAGAAATTACTGCTTCAAACTTCAAAGAGTTTATGTTTTGATAAACATTTGGAAAGTGCTAAAAATTTATCATACTACATGTTTTGGAAATTTAATGTGATACGAAAACACAGCCAATATGTAACTAAGATTCTGTTTAAAATATGTATTTTTAAGTAAAATTTACAGAAAACTAATTCACGGACAGACTAAATTTAAAATCTATGTAAAGCAACACTTTTTTTACTATACGGAGAAAAAGGAAAATAATACAAATAAATTATGTACTCATTTTTATTAAAAATATTGTTGGCCTGCAAACAAATTTGGAAAACTTTTTTATTATAAATTCTCTTTTTTATTTCCTCGGTTTGTTTTTTTGCAAAACTAATAAACCTTATTTTTGTATACACAAATATAATACTGTTAATTAATTTTGATCTTGGATTTTACATTAAAACAATGGTCAAATAAATGATTATTAAGGAATAAAAATCTATTGTCATCTTCCATAATTTTTAAACTCATTTGTTTGACAAAAATGTCAAAGAAATTATAGTCCGGTCAAATTAGCCCTAAAAAGAGAGGTATGGTTACCAAAATTCGAGCAGCTTTGTCAACTTTTGAGCGATGATATCTCGAAAATGGTGACTCTTAGGAAAAAAACTATAATAACAATTGTCATAGGTAATTTTATTATCTATAATTTTGGTCTGAGCTATTGTGATGATAAAACTTACCGTTTGGCTGAAAAAGGTGAAAAACCCATTTTTCCCCACTTTGACCTTGAATACATTTTTTTCCAGGCATGGGATCGTTGGGGACTTTTGACAACTTATTTATAATAGTGTTCCGAACATTTGTACAAATTTTCAGCTCTATGCGAATTTTAGTAACCTTGAATGTCTACTTTGACCGGACTATTGGGTTTTTTAGGCATCTATATAAATTCGTCTAAATTGCAAGCAACTCACAAGGCAAAAATAAACACAAAAATAATGTTGAGCCGATACTGTGCTGTTTACCGATGACGCTACGAAACAACCGATCGATAATCAGAAGTCGCTTATGCGCATGCCCTTATCCGTTCACGATTCAAAAATATGACTGACGCGCAATGTGCAGACACGCACTTTTTCGCCCATGATTTGCCATTTTTTGGCTTTAACAGCCGACAAAAGTAGGGGTCCATAGTGGAGGTCAATGGATGTATCACCACTATCAAACGAAATTTACTGTAAAAAACTTACATATTTACAATGGCTATCTGCAAATGCATCATCAGCTGTATTATTCCATTCGGCTCCGAAAGGAGATTCACATTCAGTGTCGTAAATAACACAGTTACCAACTGTTGAGCATGCTAAAAAATTAAACAAAATTACTTTTTATCGAATCTCTTATCTATCCTAATAAAAAATAGTAAAATGGAATAACATCACATTTATTACCGTAAACAATGCATAAGTCTACAGGGGGTCATCATAAATGACTTAAAATATGCAATTTAAATTAAAATAAGAGAATAAAATGAGCCTATATAAAAATACAAATACGTGGTATCATTTAAAGCAAAAGAAAATATAAATATATATATATATATATATATATATATATATATATATATATATATATATATATATATATATATATATATATATACAGGGTGATTCAAAAATCGATCACGAAACTTAAGGGGGTGATTCTACTTGACAAAATAAGGGTAGAGCTTCATATAATTTTTTTTCAAAATGTCATTCGTTTTCGAGTTACAAGCCGTCCAAGTTCAAGTTTTTATTTTTTGTTTTTTGAATTACTCGCTTACAGGAAAACCGATTTGACTAATATTTGAAAGATAGGCTAAGTCTTCTGCGCTTCATCATTTTAGTAACAATTCACATTGATTGTTTGCCGCTAGAGGGCACTTTACCTACATTGAAAATTGTTTTTTTGTCATAATTTTTTAGTGTTGACAGCTACAGTAGTTTTTGGCATAATTTCTGAAAGACTGATGCCAGGCCTTTAAAAAAGGTGCTCTTTATTTACATCGCTAAACCCAACGGTTTAGACGTAAATCACCCTTAAAAATTAAGTGGTAAATTTACTTTTCTCATTTCATTACCACCAGCTACCAGGTAAATAGCTATCAAAGTATACTAGAGCTGTCAGTTTAACATCAAATAAATTCGCTTTTTAAACTATTTAATTTATAATCTTAAAATAACTAATAATGGCTAATCAGTAAATATTCATATTATGGATTATTGCGATATACATTTAATTGATAAAAATTAATGAAACAGTACTAAACAAACTATAAAAGATTCTCAAAATGTCCCCCATTTTCTTCTATACATTTCCTAACACTCTTCAAAAAATGTCGCCTAACTCGATGAAAAATTTCTGGTGTTTCTTTAATAATTTGGCACTTTTCGATTATCCTGAAGCGAAGATCCTCGACGTTGATTACTGGACTATCGTACACCAATTGTTTCAAATGACCCCAAAAGAAAAAATCCATAGGATTAAGGTCTGGTGACCTCGCTGCCCATGCCAATGGTCCACTTCGTCCTATCCATCGCTCAGGATACGTTGCATTCAAATACTGTCGGACACGTATACTAAAGTGGGGCGGAGCTCCGTCTTGGAGGATCCACATGTTGGCCCTTACTTCCAATGGCACATCTTCCAGATACAATGGGAGACGATTTTGGATAAAATCTAAGTATACGTCACCAGTTAATGGGCCATCAAAGAAATGAGGACCAATAAGGTAATCTCCTATTATCCCTGCCCACACATTTAGTGAAAATCTACGCTGATGTTTCGTTTCTACCACATTGTTTGGGTTCTCGTAAGCATATGTGTGGATGTTGTGTAGATTTGTTATGCCATCACGAGTGAAACCAGCTTCGTCAGTGAATAATATGACGCCAATTAATCGATTATCGTGTTCATACTTAGCTAGGATCTGATTGCACATTTCCAACCGTCTCGGCCGATCATCGTCATAAAGAGCCTGCACCTTTTTTGAATGAAACGGGTAGAGTTGTTCTTCTCTTAGTATCCTCCATGAACTAGCCTGACAGAGCGGCACTTCATTCCCAATTTTTCTAGTACTAATACCTGGATTATCTTCAATAATTTCAAGCACTCTTTCTTCTTGTTGCACGTTTCTAGCAGTTCTAGGTCTTCCCCTATTTCCATTATAACTTTTAAAGGAACCACATTCCGCAAGCCTCCTGTGCACACTGGAAAATGTTTGAGCATGAGGGATATTTCTTTCCGGATAACTCTCCATATAATATCTTCTTGCCAACTCTGCATTACCATTTGCTTTTCCATAACAAAAATGGATATCACAATATTCGATATTTGAATATTGGTGATTAGCCATTATTAGTTATTTTAAGATTATAAATTAAATAGTTTAAAAAGCGAATTTATTTGATGTTAAACTGACAGCTCTAGTATACTTTGATAGCTATTTACCTGGTAGCTGGTGGTAATGAAATGAGAAAAGTAAATTTACCACTTAATTTTTAAGGGTGATTTACGTCTAAACCGTTGGGTTTAGCGATGTAAATAAAGAGCACCTTTTTTAAAGGCCTGGCATCAGTCTTTCAGAAATTATGCCAAAAACTACTGTAGCTGTCAACACTAAAAAATTATGACAAAAAAACAATTTTCAATGTAGGTAAAGTGCCCTCTAGCGGCAAACAATCAATGTGAATTGTTACTAAAATGATGAAGCGCAGAAGACTTAGCCCAATGTCGAGGATCTTCGCTTCAGGATAATCGAAAAGTGCCAAATTATTAAAGAAACACCAGAAATTTTTCATCGAGTTAGGCGACATTTTTTGAAGAGTGTTAGGAAATGTATAGAAGAAAATGGGGGACATTT
Source organism: Diaprepes abbreviatus (assembly GCA_034092305.1). Taxonomy (NCBI): domain Eukaryota; kingdom Metazoa; phylum Arthropoda; class Insecta; order Coleoptera; family Curculionidae; genus Diaprepes; species Diaprepes abbreviatus. The sequence continues at coordinate 648,199 of JASJET010000021.1, forward strand.
TGAGAATCTTTTATAGTTTGTTTAGTACTGTTTCATTAATTTTTATCAATTAAATGTATATCGCAATAATCCATAATATGAATATTTACTGATTAGCCATTATTAGTTATTTTAAGATTATAAATTAAATAGTTTAAAAAGCGAATTTATTTGATGTTAAACTGACAGCTCTAGTATACTTTGATAGCTATTTACCTGGTAGCTGGTGGTAATGAAATGAGAAAAGTAAATTTACCACTTAATTTTTAAGGGTGATTTACGTCTAAACCGTTGGGTTTAGCGATGTAAAGAAAGAGCACCTTTTTTAAAGGCCTGGCATCAGTCTTTCAGAAATTATGCCAAAAACTACTGTAGCTGTCAACACTAAAAAATTATGACAAAAAAACAATTTTCAATGTAGGTAAAGTGCCCTCTAGCGGCAAACAATCAATGTGAATTGTTACTAAAATGATGAAGCGCAGAAGACTTAGCCTATCTTTCAAATATTAGTCAAATCGGTTTTCCTGTAAGCGAGTAATTCAAAAAACAAAAAATAAAAACTTGAACTTGGACGGCTTGTAACTCGAAAACGAATGACATTTTGAAAAAAAATTATATGAAGCTCTACCCTTATTTTGTCAAGTAGAATCACCCCCTTAAGTTTCGTGATCGATTTTTGAATCACCCTGTATATATATATATATATATATATATATATATATATATATATATATATATATATATATATATATATATATATACAGGGTGTCCAGTAAGTATCTAGTAATTTCTCGGAATCATACAGAGGAGGTCGAGATAACCCTACTTTGTCATAGAAAAGCATTCTTAAAGTACCCCTTAACGGAAATACAGAGCCCTAAAGGGGTACCCAGCGATTTACCTTAACGGCTCTAAATTTTAAACCGACTTGTATATTATAATGATATTTTAATATTATATAGAGGCCATAAAGACTCATTAAACCATTCTGCAGTAGATATTTTAGATCATCAGAGAAATCAGGAATGGACTTGCAGCCACACTCTTAATTTATATCGATAAAACTGGCGGCATTCGAGATAAATCGGTTTTTACGCGAACCACTCAAATTTACTAATGTTAAACACAAACCGGTAAAAATTTCAATTTCATATAAAAATTTATTGTTATTTTACACTTTTTAACGCACTTTTAGAAGTCGGTTCAATTTTTTTATAAAAATATTATTTTTCGATTTTTAGTTTGGAATTCATTATGATATCCATAAATTATTTGAATTAAGTACTAATCGAGATTATGTCGCAATGACTCCAAGGTGACAAAAAGTACCCATTTTATCAAATCACTCTAAAATGAACCACTAAAAATTCTTTGATTTTTAGAATTCTCCAAATACCAGTGAAATTGTGTAAAACAAATAGTAAATCCACTATCTTAAATTTCAAATTAATTTTAGATTGGTAATATAGGCCCCAAAACCTTCCAATATCGATATTTAAAGAAACTGAGACGTAAATTTCTTAGCTTGATATATTTTATACTGCATATTAAGTTTGTATAGGGCCCAGGAATCCCGCAATAACAATTTTAGGCACATTCGGAAAATGCAAAATTTTCAGTCCCTCATATTGTATCTTGACAACCTAATAGTTGTAAAAAATTAATTTCATATTTGTAATAAACGACCCCAAAAACTCTCTAATACCAAATCTAAAAAAATGCAAATAAGGTAAAATATTTAACCTACAATATTGGATCCTCCATATTAAATTTCGAAAAAAATTATTTTAACGTCTTAATCTAATCTAAATCTAAACCCTTCAAAGCCTTTCAGTACTACTTTGGGATGAAATCCGGAAATTTAAAATTTCTAGACCGTCGTATTGCATATGACGTATTAGATTTTCTTAAAATAATTTTATATTCACTATTTACATCCCCAAAAACAATTCAGTTCCACCTTTGAACAAAATCGAAAAATGTAAAACTTTTAGTCCGCTATATTGGATTCGCCATATTGAATCCTGAAAAAATACTTTTAAAGCCATAATTTTCAACCTCTTTTTAATAATTTCAGATTCGTAATGTGCGATCCTAAAAACTCTCCTATACCAGTTTTGAAAAAAATCTTACAAATATAGTTTTTTATCCGCCATACTGGATACGCCATATTGAATTTTCTAAAAATAATTTCAGATTCGTTATGTGCCATCCCGAAAACTCCCCCATATCAATTTTGGAGAAAATTGGACAAAATTGATTTTTTCGTCCCCCATATTAAATTTTTTTATAAATAATTTTAGATTCGTTTAGGTGCGATCCTGAAAACTGCCCCACACTAATTTTGGAGAAAATCAGACGAAATTAAATTTTTTTGTCCGCCATATTGGATCAGCCATATTGAATATTTTAAAAATAATTTCAGATTCATTGTGAATGACCCCGAAAATTCCCCCATACCAATTTTTGAGAAAATCGGAAAAAAATTAATTTTGTTGGCCGCCATATTGTCAGCGCCATCTTGGGTTTTACTGCACCAATTTCGCCCAAAAAAATATGGGACCACTGCAGCAACTTCCTGAACATAACGTAAAAAATTCCATTCAAATCGGTGCAGCCGTTCCGGAGTAATAGGTGTACATACATAAAAATAATACATAGTCGACAAATTGAGAACCTCCTTCTTCTAGAAGTCGGTTAAAAATATATTTATTTACCGAGATGTAAGATGGTATAAACAAAATTTAAAAGATAGCGAAATAGTGTTTTAGAGAACCTGTCTAACAAAAATCCATATTGATTTTTATTAATGATAATAAATTTAATTAAAAATGACATCGTTTTAGAGTAAATAATTTTTTCGAAATTATCTATTATTTTATTTGATGACAATATTTATTACCTTTGCTTTGACACCTGCATGGCATTGAAGAAAATGTGCATTCATCCACGTCGTCCTCAAGTATAATACAATGTTTACTTGTATTACAAGTTTTATCTATGCATCTAAAACATAAAAATAATTGTCTAGTTCTGTAACTAGTAAATAAAGTACGTGTCAGGGATATAGCATTTTATTACGATATAAAAATAAACTGTACAAAAAAACTATTATAGTTCCACATTGTAGGTTATGGTTTTTTTATAATTGTAATTGGGAATATTGTATAACTGACACATTCCTTATTTTAAATATTTATATTTACACAACCGCAGTTCAATTTCTTCAGATAAAATGTTAGTAATCACTGGGCCACTTGGTTGTGGGAAAAGCTTGCGACCGTGAGAAAATTATAATAGTAGGGCTATTCTTTTGAGTTATTATCACTTTCACTTCTATCACTTGAAGTAATCATGATCACTTCAGCCCAATGACAAGTAAATGCATATTCAAAAGAACATGAAGTTATCAGTTTCACTTTGTTCACTTTGATCAATTGACAATTACTCAAAAGAATATAGCCAGTGTCAGCACCCTTTCACATGAACATGTCACCGATCATCCACGTACATGACGTAATCATACTTTTTTTTAGGTAGGTAGGTAGACAGGTAACAGGTAGATAGGTAGGAAGGTAACAAGTAGGTAGGTAAGCAGATGTAGTGCAGCAATGCAATTTTTTAAAGGAGTGTGCACTTTTGAATACTTGATAATAGTGCGACGAATAAGAATAAGTTTTATTGAATAAACCGTTTACACTTCTTACCTGCATTCAATATCGGCAAATTCACAGTCTTCAGCTAGTATACATGGTACTACTCCGCAGGGTTCCACACATCTACATGCTACATTAGTGTAGTCACAGATAGGTTCAGTTTGAATTTCGATGGCAGGTGCAAAGGGGCATCTTTTAAATTCGGGACCGCACATCTTTTTCTCGCAGCACAGTTGACACTCACCTGAAATTAGAACATATTTTATTAATTTAAATTAACAGTTCTCAAAACAAATTTTAAATCAAAAAATTTGTTAAATTGTGAATGTAACTTCTTTAATAAGGACTCCGGGATGAAACAAAATTTCTAGATGGTATTACCGGACGGCGACATTTGATCTTGTAATAATTTCAATAATACGGTTTTGGAACAACTCCCATGTTTTGTCGTTGAAGCTACGTTGTCAGATTATTCCAAATTTCTAAGAATAGAAAGTTTGAAGATTATATATTCATGGATGTACCTGCAAGATACAAACCAAAATACATGCTAATTTTGTTGGGAATAAATATCGATAAATGAATTTACTTACTTTCGTGGCAGTTCGTTCGGGCACCGAGACATGCTGGACAATCTGTAAAACAGTCATATTACATTAGTGAAAGTCAGTTTACATTCCTTAAAATTGTTTACCTCCAACTCCGGTATCTTTGCAAGTTTGCACTCCAGATGTTTTCTTTATGGACCCAGCTAAAACGTAAAATTTCTTTTTAACTTAATAAATTCTAATTTCTTTATCAACTAGAAATATCGTCACTTGTAAAGCAATTGAATTCTTTATATATATATATATATATATATATATATATATATATATATATATATATATATATATATATATATATATAAAATTGATGCTTTGGTTCAAATATGATTTGAGATGAAATAAATCACTTGTAACTCTGCAAGTTACAATTCACAATTTTTTTGATATAGGCCTATATATATATATATATATATATATATATATATATATATATATATATATATATATATATATATATATATATATATATATATATAATTCTTGCTTTGGTTCAAATATAATTTGATACTTACTTGTGCTCACTGTCGATTTCCTTTTACCTAAAAAAATAAAATTCGACTTATTTCATGTTGAAATTAATTTTTTTTAATGAATACACTGAGCATATACAGGGTGGTCAGAAATTAAACTGCATAATTAGCAAGGCGTGTTAAGTAAAGATCATTCTGTGAACATATTTCGAAAAGTTTTAGAAATTTAGACAGTAAAAAAATTGTATTCGCTTTTTTGGTTTCCAGGTGTGACATAGATTGTTATCTATTCAAAAATATGAGTGCCCTCAGCCAGAAAAACTTAAGATTGTCAAGAAAAACTAAGGTAGTTTGTAGTAGTATTCATGCGATTTTGATTAAAAGCGGTTTCACGCTTCGGGAAATTTATTTTTTCATTTTGTTGCGAGCAACACCACCTCAAAAAATGCATTGGAATTTTTGACCACCCCAGATATTATATACACTATCAGACAAAGGCAGTGTAAAATTTTAGGAAGATGTATTGTTGATCCGGTGAGAGAATATACACGCTTCATCTTAATTTGTATATAAATAATAAAAGGACTGGAAACAAGACATCATTCTTCCAATCCAAGCCATACGTAGCAAAAAATAGAAAGAGAAAACGGAGATAAACGGGTCATTTCGTTTTATGAATACAAACTTTCTTTTGACTTCAATCAAAACATTATCTTATTGACAGTCGCCGAGTTTCATTTACATTGAAATTTTGATTATTCCAGTGAATGTAAAGCAGAAGGTTCTTTTATAAAAAGCTATTAATTATTGTTCTATAATTTATCAGTGGTAAATATGTATTATATTTATTAAAAAACTAAACCTAGACGTATAAACCTTTCTAACCTTCAAATCTGTCGTTGTTGTCTAAATGGCCGATACACGAATATAATTTTAAAATATTTTACCTGAAATAAAATGGCTAAAGATGGTGAAATGCAATTACTTGAAGACATGCATATGTTCCATTCAACTTGATAAGTCAACTCTATCAATTAACTCATTATTTGGCATCACAAGCTTATATAGATTTCTTTTATTTAAAAAAAGAAAAACACTTTGTGTGAATAGTGTATATGTATAAACTGATTTTCGAAAAAAATATAATAATTTTGCCGTTTTAAGATAGTATGTAAGAATAATTACTACTAAAAGAGCCTCGATTGCTAATGCTGCTGTTGCTTGCTTGAAAGAGAGATGATTTTCTGGCTAAAAATAAAAAAATGGAAATATATTAGATCAAATAACTTAAAAAAAGTTTGCCTACAGCTACACTATTGGATAAAATCTTCGGATATTTCTCGTTATTATCAAGGTTGTGTTGTTTTTGATTTTTTTAATTTAAAATATATTGATTTAATTTAAACAATCATGATTGTTTTGATTTTTTTGAGATTTCATGATTTAATCATATTTATAATAGGCTATTGACTATGTCGAAAAAAAAGAGGGATAAAAGGAACTGAAACGGTAAAGTGTATTCATTATTTCATACGTCAATTGACCTCCAAATATGACAAAATCACAAAGTGTTAACAAAGTAAAGGGTGCGTTTTTGAGATTAAGGTAAATTTGTTCACTTTTCAGTTTTACTCAAAAACTGTTTATCTTATCTCAATTTGAAGCTTAGATCACATAGAAACTATAAAATATCTTAGAAAAATTGTTTTCATGAGTCATAATTTAAGTTGATTTTCAGAACAATGTGTATGGGCTGTTTATTGTTGTAAATCAATTAGATTTCAAATTTATTTAGTTTGAAAATATCGACATAATTTAAAATAACCAATGCAAACGACACTTACTTGACGCCACTGACGCACGGGGAGTAAAAAAACTCGACATGTCGAAGTCCAGGGGTAAAATACCGACTACACTGGTACTCTGCTGGTAATGGGTTCTACCACAAGTTGTGCAAGGTTGTTGGGAGTAGTGATGATAAACTAAGGGTTTTTGTATACTAAAAGAAAAATTAAACTTTGAAAGAATTCATAACTTTTAATTGCTCAGGTCTGATTCGGCATTTAAACATGCAATCTTAGACAGCTAATCCCTGGCATTTTCAATCGTGGATAACGTTATTCTTAGAATAGGATCCATATTTACAATTGTGTTACCAATCGTAACCATGGTAATTATTTTAAGGAAAGGGTGATCCGTTTGTGAAATATGTAATTCAAGTAAAAAAAAAAGAATTTACTTACTCTACTGGTTGTTGTGTATCATTGCAAGAACAGTCTGGACGATTTTTGTGTCTAAAAGAATAATACGTTCTTGAAATATTTTACAATTACAACTAATATATATATATATATATATATATATATATATATATATATATATATATATATATATATATATTCTAATATTTTGTTGGGTATAGGTTTTTCCATTAGAGAAACAAAGGACAACAATTCTTCTGACGTTTCGCTCTACATAGTGAGCTTCTTCAAAAGAGCTGGTATATTTATTTTAAATCTACAAAATTACAAAATTTTTTTATAATAAACATATCACAGTAATTACACATTTATATTTTTAATTTAATTAAAATTAATAAAAATAAAACAGATTTTAAAATAGTCTTAAAGTTTAAAATTTAAAACAATACAACAGGTTAAAATAGTGAAGATTATAAAAGAGTACATACCTTGAAAGTAGTTTTGTGTGTATGTTAAAAATAAATTCAATTATGATACTTGGTATGCAATTGATATGGATAAATTTCTTTTTATAAAAAGCAAAAAATAGGAAAAAAGATTATAATTTATTTTTTCATAACGTTCTTTCATTTGCATGAGTGTATATGAAATCGTTCCAAGCATCATTACATTATTTCTCATATTTATTATAGAGTCGCTTCAAGTGTGTTTTATTAAAATATCAAATTAAAGTATATCTGACTTAAGTTTTTGACATCTTGCTTGTCATTTACAACATTTTTATCTTTTTTTATGTGTATCATTTTTTTGATGACTAATTTATGATAATTTCTGTCAGTATCTAAAATATGGGTGTTTTAAAATCAAATTCATGCTTAGATGTTTGTTCATGTTTATGTAAGGATGTCGATACTTGCGTTTTTACTATACTTGTGTCCATTCACTCTATTTTCAATATATTGTGTCGTCATGCCAATGTATTTCTTAGGATAGTTTAGGCATGGAATTGCATATATTACGTTAGATCTTTTTTTGGTGGGAACTTTGCTTTTTAATTTCGTATAAAATGATCCTAGTAAATTGTTCGTCTTGTGGCATACCGTTATGTTATGCTTATCCAAAATATATTTTATTTTTTCAGACAGTTGGTTTACATACGGTAATGCAATGAAAGTGTTTTGTGTTTTGGTATTGTTAATTTTATTTTTTTGTTTGTGTTATAATGTAAAAAGGTTCTTTGTTTAATTATTTTTTTTATGAGTAGTTTGGGAAAATGGTTCAGTATTAGGGGTCTCTTCCACTTTTTTTAGCACTTCTGGACGAAATTCGGGTGAAGATAATTTTATAGCTCGATCAACTACGCCGATTATGACACTATTTTGCTGTTTATTTGGATGTCGAGAGTTAAAATTCAAATACCGGCCCGACCAAGTATCTTTCGTGTACAATTTTGTATGAAGATTGTTATCCGTCTTATTTCTGTGTGAAAAAAAAACACTAATAAATAATAATTTCAATAAAAAGACTGTCACCGAAATAATTAATAAACGAACATATAAATTTTATAATAACCTAAACATAAAACATAAACAGCAAAAATATGTAGCACTACCTTACACTAGTGAGCTGTCAGAAAAAAATCAAACACATTTTAAAAAAGCATGATAGTATCGTATGTCATAGCTCTCATAATAAATTAAATACACTCTTTACTAATTTAAAAAGTAAAACTCCTCTCATGAATAAGTCAAATGTAGTATATTCGATCCCTTGCTTAAATTGTCCCAACAAAAAATATAGAGGCATGACAAGCCAATTGCTAAAGAACAGATTAAATGACCATAAATATACGAAAAACGCCTCAACGCTTTAAACAAACACACACAGGACGAAAAACATACCTTCGATTATAACTGTACCATAATTAAAAACAAAGATATGAATTATTAAAAATTGCGGATAAATGATAGAAATTAAAAAAAGATAAAAACACTGTTAACGACAGAATGGATATAGGAAATTTGAGCCACATTTACACCAACCTAATTTAAACAAATATATTAAGTATTCGATCCTGTTAATAAACACCAAAAATTTCAATATCCTCTTAAACATAAAATAAAATGTATGCGTTCGTTTTTGGTGCATTGTAAAATATAAAAAATAAAACACACTCGCATTCCATGTATCCTAAATACCTGAATAGACCATGTAAAAGTTTCATTTCATTATTAATAAATAAATAGAATGTCAAGGTATATACTGGTAAAATTAAATACTTTTTTTAAAAAATTGTAAATATGTTTGTGTATGAATATTTTTAATTATATAAAAAATATTTTTAGGAAGATCAATAATTAAAAAAACAAAAAATTTTTAAAGATGCCTTAAATAAAGGGTGAAACGTCAAATTGTTTTGATTTTTTGTTATATAAAGAACCTAAACCCAAGAAAAGACAAAATAAAAAGAAAATGATTCAAGAATCTGGAAAACATATATATATATATATATATATATATATATATATATATATATATATATATATATATATATATATATATATATATATATATATATCGATCAATAAAAAAACGCCTGACATTTATCAAACTTATTCAAAAATAAACATTACTACGCGCCAATCCGAGTTAGTTTACTGGTTATTTTAGTTTTGCTGTGATATGATCATAAAAATAACATATTTACTTACTCTACTGGTTGTTGTGTATCATTGCAAGTACATTCTTCGTATGGTTTCTGAGGGATTTCAACGCATCTACAACATTCGCTTTTTTAATTTGTTAGACGAACAAATTAAGACATTCTTACCAGTTTTCGTTGTGTTCCATTGGATTAAATTCCACCCAGCAAAGCATTGGTCCTGGTTTTTATGAGACAGTTTACGACAAATTTCGATAATTTTGATTAATGCGGTTTGTCAGAATTTTAACTAGTATGTGTCAGTTTGATTTATACCTTTATTATATTACCGGTGTATGTTTTTCTGGAATCAAAGTGAAACTAGAAGGTGCTGACAGGTGGATAAATGTGTTTGATGCACATTAAAGTATTCCAGAAATTAATAATGAATTATTCTATATATATATATATATATATATATATATATATATATATATATATATATATATATATATCAGTCAAATAAGCATTTTGCCGGGACACTCCATCATCCAGGCAGAGACCCGGATTTTCGGGTAATATAGGTCTATAGAAATAAACTGTATATGTTCTCTGCACGAGATTTTGTGTCATAAACTTTAATAACAATTAAAAGACAAAAAATGCATTTTTTGCACTTTTTTGCTTACCAGCAAAAACTAAAGAAATTTTTGTACTAAATGGAATAGCCATAGACATAGTAGAGAATGGACCAGGCTAGTCATTCATGAATAGGAAATTTATAAGCGCCAACATGTTTGTAGGCCAGGGGTTAGAGGGGTGTCATAGCTCACAATCTATCATACGCCAGCGGCGTAACAATTTTAAAACGAATAAAAATATCAATTAATATTCTATGATGCTTTTATTTGCAGAATTGAAATAAATATTTTTTCATAAGAAATAGTTAATTACTCTATCAATATGTCGTTATACGGAAGTTGTTGTACTTGAACATAAATCAGTATTCAATATAAAAATAATCGTAATATTCATATCATTTATCTTTTACGACATTAATAACTTGAAATAAACTTTTTTTATCCAAGGCACTAGTTATTATTTAAAACAAAGTACCATATAAGAATTATCCAAGTCCAAAGTAAAAAAATTGCGTAATATTTTGCCGGATTGTAGTTAAGTGGCTAATTAATGCCTACAATTCTAAAATCGGCAAAAACTTTGTTTCTTGAACATTACTGTGATTGAAATTTTTTTTCAAAATTTTTTGGACTCGCTGTCTATTTTTATTATTCCTAACAACGTGTCTATGCCGTACAGACACTCGCATATGAAATTTAACGTCAGTCATGAACATCGTAAAAAAGTAGTCTTACCAAAGTTCTAATGTCTCAAATATTGAAGTGCAATACTGAATAAATGTAACGATGTCGTGGTATGCAAATATGACTACTTTGACGTTTGGTTAGTATACCAATTATTTGTAAAAATAATAACACTTGTACAAAAATATATATTCGACGGTGTACGTGTTCAGGAGAAAATAGAGTATTTACAACTTCATTTTAAAGAAATGACCTGTTAATATTTGTTTATAATTTCAATTATGATTTGGAATATATATGATAGACTGTTTCAATTTAGGTATTAATCTGAAAGACTTGTTACAGTTAAACCTGTTTCACTGAACAGCCCTCAAACTCCAATTATAAGTAATTGGTATTTAAAGAAATACAATAAAACAAATTAATAAAAATAAAATTGTATATTAGAAAAGCAAATAACAATTAAATTTGTTTGCCCATCAGGTTTTGGCAGTACTATTGTTGAAAATTTTTAATATCTCGAATCGACAATCTGTCATGTGTTTCTAACGGAAATTATCTATTTTAATATGATTAGTGTATTTCTTGATTTTCACTGTTTCTAGTATCCTAAAATATTTATGACAAAATATACGGATAAGGAAATGTGTGGGATAAAAATAAGTATATGCTATTATTAAATATATTACTTGTTGGTCATATTACAATTATATACATAAAATAGAATAACGTACAATAAAATATACTTTTTTTCTTACTTACTGACATTATCTAATTTGTGTAAAGCAAATCTGAGACTACGTAACTATCGGACATCGAATAAAAATAAATAAAAATCGCAGAAATTAAAGTTTCATTTCTGGACTTTTCACACATGGCAGTTATTACGCAAGTCATATATTTATTTATATCGTTTATGAGTTTTTTTTGGAGATTTTGTAATATGTTGGTTAAATGAAAATTTTACACTTTTACAAGTAATAGGGAAAACAAAAATTAAGGAAAAAATTGTAAAAAGATAGGAAAAGCGGCACTATTTGGTGCAATATTACAATTAATGAAAAATAATAGAAAATGGTGGGCTTCTATTATGTTGGTTTCACTTTAAAACACGAACACCATCAAATCGATAATAGAAATCGTTTGGGCCAAAATGTTCACTACAGATACGAAGTGACTTGGGTAAGATTTTATCTTGTAGTCCTAATATATTAATCCAAAGGTCTCGGCGGTTAGAATCACTGGGAAACCTACAAAAAATCACTGATAACAAAATCTAAAATCCCCAATTACCCGCCTATGATACCAAACTTAACCTAAATTATGTCATTACCTGTGAAAAGTTAAATTTGGAAATAAATAATCCAATTTTCGGCAAACTTGGCACTGATTGACCATTTTGTCACTAATGAATAATTAGTCACTTACAAAAACACTTTTGGAATCACAAAAAATTAAAAAACGATCCAAGACACACAACGTCAACCACAAAAATATCATATGTCAAAATTTTTATGAATGGACCGGATTCAACATTGATTGTACGATAGCGTAAAAGAAATTTGCGAGGTTGCCAGATTTCATAGTTTATCACACTACATAGAAATCTTGAATTTTCTGGAAATTAAACTGAAGCATTATAAAGCATACTATTTTAAAGATATTATAGATTTACTATTGTAGCAATAAATTGTTTATAAATATTATATGAAATATATTATCATAATAATAATTTTTTTTTCAAAAAAATTGGGTATTAACAAATTATATTGTTTTCCCTTATTTTTTTCCAAAACAGTTGGCAAATTACTACTGATTGTGACCCATTCGTGGCGTTTTGTTTTTGTAAACATTCCATGTCCAAACGTCCATGGGAATACCCATCTTATAGAGAATTGAAAAACCTACAAACTGGTTTTTTATCGAACTTGATATTTTTATTTGTTGCTGAGAAAAATGCAAACGAGGTCAAAATTGTTATTCACTTGACAGTAACTATTGCTAAATGCAACCTACGACTTTGTAGTAATATTCTAGCTCCATCGATTAAGGTACACCGATTCTGAGCACATCTCATGAAAGAGGAACTCTTCTTCTATGAGAAGTATTACATGGAATTGAGGAAAATTAATTTTAAATTTGTTTAAACTTCATTAGAAAACCACTGTCATTTTTACCTTGTAAACAAATTAAATAACTTTTTGTTTTTGCTGATAAAAAAATTCTGTTTTCATATTTGGGAAGCTGGTATTTTTAGAGAATTTAGGGGAAAAAAACGGCTTAGATCAATATGCGCCAAGGTTAATAATTTCTTTTTGAATTCATTCCTATATTGTTAATAACCATTAAGAAACGAAACTAGCGCCATTCGAAAGTTTAAGAGTTTAGGTTTAGGTGTGAGTTGAGCGGAAAATGATAACACAAAAACAAAAGCTTCAGAGAAGTTTGAAAAATGTTAATTTTTTAAAAGACGACTCGGCAGGAAGATGAGTTGCTAACAAATCCGCGCATTCAAAAAATGAAACAGCAACTTCAGACTGCTACCATTATTGTTTGCTGATGACTTAAAACTGTATTCAAAAGTTTAGCAAAACAGTGATTGTCTTATAGTACAAGAAAATCTGAATAAACTCTATGAATGGTCAATTGGAAATGGTTTGAACTTTAATATTAGCAAGTGTTTTATTCTTAGATTTACCAGAAAAAGACATATCTTAAGTATGAATACACAATGAATGGAATGTCATTGGCCCGGGTTGATGAGATGCGGGACCTTGGAGTTACTTTTGATGCTCAATTATCCTTTAGACCTCATCTGATGGATGTTACATCTAAAGCTTCAAAAATGTACGGTTTTATTATCAGATTGTTTGAAAACGTTGACTGTATAAAAACATTGTATATTTCCTATGTTCGAAGTATATTGGAATACGCTTCCATAATATGGAATCCATATTATGCGAATCACAAAAACATGATTGAAAGAATACAGAACAGATTCCTAAGATATATCTATCTTAAAGAAACTGGAATATATCAGTTACACATACCAAAAGACGAAATCATGAATAGATATAATCTTGAGAGTTTGGAATGTCGTAGATTAGTTGCATGCATAGTTTTTTTGTTTAAACTATTACATAACCAAATTGATGATTCAAATTTATTGGCATTAATACGACTGTATGTACCTAAATATAGGACAAGGAACTCGTTAACATTTTATACAGATAAAGCTCGTACTAATTATTATAGCAATTCACCTGTTATTAATATGGGTAAATTATATAATCAATTTAGGGATGATTTTGATATCTTTAACATAAACATAAGATCTTTGAAGAAATTGTTATTAGAAATTATATAAATACTAGGTTATTATTTAGTCATAGTAGCAATAGGTCCTTTCCCTACTCTATAATTGGATATATCTGTAGAGTTTGTAATGAAATAAATAAATAAATAAATTAGCTATATCTCCGAAAATTGTTGACGGATTTTGATGATTCTTTTTTTTTTGTGGTACCTTTCTGCGTACATTACAAATATGCATACTATTTATGTATTTCTTTATAAATTAAACATTTAATTTGTTTAAACATTTTTTCCACATAATTTTTTCATTAAAAATTAATAATTTTTGTGGTGTTTTTGTTGGCAAACATGGTTATAAGTCGGAAAAATTAAATAATTAAATTATTGTTATAAAACATTAATATTCGTTACATTGCGTGTAAGAAAAAGCTGTATACGTAAAAGTTGTTTGCTAACGTAATATATACATGTTATATAGTTAAAACGCTGTATATCTTTACGTCAAAATTTGACAAATGCATCAAACTAGTGACATTTTTTTTTGAGAACTGTAACAGGATCGGAGTGGCTCAGTCTACTATTTTCTTTTTCGGTTATATAACAAGAAATTATATCGTAATATTTAATAAAAATATCACAAGGTTTTCGACAAAAATGCGTTTAATAAAATTTTATAGCCGTTATTATAGAAGGACAAAATAAAGACACAGTTCGTCTGAGGTAAGGTTATGTAAACAACAGCAGCTTTTTTTTGTGTTCCTTGCTCCTGATCTGTGGATACCTTTTATCTCTTTCATTATTATGAATAGAAATAAGGAGGGAAAATTTCTATTGTGTCTGGAGTAGATACGGAGTAGGTAAGCGTGTTAAAGTTCATATTTTTATAAAAATATTAATGGTATATTTTGTAGAATTATTAAATTTTAGATAATAAAACATGTTAAAAATTATGAAATAAATATAAATGTTGTTTCAATTGTAAAAATAACTTATTTTTCTCTACTCCGAGAGGAAGACAGAAAATCGAAATGAACGACCCTAGTTATATTTACGAGGAACATTTTTTTTTGATGTATGGCAACTAAAAACCGTTACAATTACTAAATTTTTAAAGATATACACCGTTTTGAGTATAGCAATATATGATACATTGAAAAATGACTATATTTAAAGGATTTTTATAGTTAAACATAGTAATAGGTTTTGAAAGTAAATTAATTTAACGGCCAGCTTCCCAAATATGAAAACAGAATTTTTTTATCGACAAAAACAAAAAAGTTATTTAATTTGTTTACAAGGTAAAAATGATGGTGGTTTTCTAATGAAGTTTAAACAAATTTAAAATTAATTTTCCTCATTTCCATATAATACTTTTCATAGAAGAAGAGTTCCTCTTTCATGAGATGTGCTCAGAATCGGTGTACCTTCATCGATGGAGCTAGAATGTTATTGCAAAATTCGCTCGCCTGTGATAAACAAATTAAATTTTTCACAAACTATTTGATGAATCAAACTGAAATTTTTACCATATATTAAGCACTAAAAGACCCAACTTTTTATGTAACAACAAAGTTGTAGGTTACATTTAGCAATAGTTATTGCTAATTGAATATTATAACAATTTTGACCTTGTTTTACATTTTTCTCAGCAACAAATTAAAATATCGAGATCGGAAAAAAAACAATTTGTTGGTTTTTCAATTCTCTAAAAAATGGCTATTCCATTTTGTCCAAAAAATTTCTTTATTTTTTGCTGGTAAGCAAAAAAGTGCAAAAAAATGCATTTTTCGACCTTTAACTCTTTACAAAAAGTTTATGACACAAAATTTCGTGCAGAGAACATATATGTTTTATTTCTATAGGACTATATTATCCAAAAATCCGGGTCTCTGCCTGGATGAAAGAGTGTCCCCAACTAGGTAATTTTTTCGCTTATTTGACTAGAGTAATATCTTACAATTAAAATAAGGAGATTAATAATCACTTGGAGTAGGAGAAAGTGGGACAATACGGGATAATAGCATAAGATGTTAAGAGGGACGCATCTAACAATGATAATTATTTCACTATATAATACAAAAGATTGATTATCAAAAATCAATTAAGAACAGAATGTTCTTCTGGGTCTAGACTTTTATTAACATTAAACATTTTACCTTTTTACCCCACTTTCCCCCTTTTTTTTAAAAAAAAAAAGGCATCGAACCTGCTGTTACTGCAATACTTTTTTTCTATTTAAATGAACTTAGTATTTGTACATAAGATATTTAAAAATCAAAAACATCTTAAAGTTAAGATTGTAAAATGCAAATATATAAAATATAAACGGTTGATGGTAAACTAAGAAAATCGAAATATATAACTTAAGATACGAGGAACTTAAAAAAAGTTTTGCAAGATATGTAACGTTGGGTGTGACTGCGGACCTCTCTGATCGACAACAAAGGACACTTTTCTTTACTAAAAAAAAGAAGTTAATGTTATTATAAGGATTTTTATGTATTTGCGTTCAAAGCAATAAAGTATGAAATTCACCAGTATGTGTATAAAACGATTATAAAAATTATGAAATAATCATGGATTTTTTTTTACTTTTTAGTGAAATTGCTTGAAATCGGTTGATCTTTTTACATGTTCAAAATAACAACATTTCGACCATTCATTCTTAACTGAATACCTACTTTATGTATTGTAATCGTGCATTCACTGGGAATTGATTCTGGTCTTCTTGGAAGCTCACATTGGGAAACTGATCTGGATTCGTAGGGATTTTCAATAACGCTGCTTAAAGTTCTAACTGGTCGCACCGTTGTTGATACGTTTCTAATAACTGCAAAAAAATATCTTGTAAGACGTAATTTTTTTTTAATAAAAACGTTCAACAAACAGAATTACTGAAATAACAGAAATAATGGAATTATATATTTAATGTTACGAAGAGAGTCGAGAAGTATCTAGTGAAAAAGAGCTTGATTTCAGCCACTGAAGCTTTTGAACGCATATGGACTTTCGAAAACCACTTGTACAGGGTGAGTCAACGATTGGATGAAGTAGGTTTGTGCCTTTTCGGTGAAATTAACAAAGAAACTATATTTATTGTTTGATACAGTTTATTTTTACGCAGATTTTAAAAATATTTAGGACTCTACAGGATGAGCCAAAAAACTAGGACAGCATAAAGTTGTATTTTTTTAAATAGAACAC
Organism: Diaprepes abbreviatus; assembly: GCA_034092305.1. Taxonomy (NCBI): domain Eukaryota; kingdom Metazoa; phylum Arthropoda; class Insecta; order Coleoptera; family Curculionidae; genus Diaprepes; species Diaprepes abbreviatus. The sequence goes on from JASJET010000021.1 coordinate 665,598, forward strand.
CCTATATACGAGTCATATTTTCGATTTAGCTTATCATTTTAAATCTTTTTTATTAAGGGTTTACTATCACAAAACTTTATAGTTTCTGAGATAATTAAGTTTAAAGAAAAAAAGTCACATTTTCAAGCATCAATGCAATCCTAAATAACGTTTTCAATTTTGTGACAAATATATTCAAATTTGGAATTTAGCAAGGCCAAGGACAAGTTAACACAATTTTTACCTAATATTTGCAATAAAAGCTACAGGGTGTTGAACACATCGGCTCAAATTTGAACAAGTTTAAATTAATAAATATCTTTTTTTTAAAATGGTACACCCTGTATATTTTCATGTTATTTAATAGAGTAATAAAAATCCTAAAAGTTTTGTTCAATATATCCTATACCTATTTATAATAGTTTTTGAGATATTTCAGTTTTTCTTATTTTCCTTACTTTTTTACAGAAATAGTCTTCATTATCATAGTAGCCATGGCAAAAACAATGTAAAAGAACATTTTTCTGTGTGTCAAATTTATAACCGCAATCGCTTCTTTTGGTTTTTATGTAGTGTAGTTTAGTTTTTTTTGCATTGATCTTATATTGTAAAATGAATTTTCCAAAGAATGAGTTAATAGATATGATTTATACAATAGGAGACGCTCAAAAAAATTGCCTTCTTGCTCAAAGAATTTACAAAATGAAGTATCCTGATCGACGCCAGCCTAATACCCATACTTTTCAAAACTTAATGCAAAGATTTGATTCTTCTGGTACTGTTGATTATCCAAAACGTAAAGTGGTCAACAAATCAGTAACTAATGAAGAAAAAGAACTACAAGTATTGTTAAATGTTCAGGAAAATCCTTATATTGGTAGCCGTCAGTTAGCAGCATTATGTGAAACATCACAGTCCACCGCTAATCGTACTACCAAGAAATATAGGTATCATCCATATCACATGGAATAACACCAAGAATTGCATGGACAGAATTTTGAAAGTCGTGTAAAGTTTTGTCGTACAATAAATGCGGAGATTCAATTAAATCCAAATTTATTATGCAAGGTAATGTTTAGTGATGAAGCTACTTTTAGAAGTAACGGTGCCGTAAATAGACGCAACATGCATTATTATGCCACAGAAAACCCATTTTGGATTAGAGAGGTGCAACATCAAAACCACTGGTCATTAAATGTTTGGTGTGGTATTCATCATAATCGAATTATTGGACCCCACTTTTTTAATGAACCACTAAATGGCCATAGTTACCTGAACTTTCTACAAGAAGAACTACCCCAACTGCTTCAAGGTCTCGATAGGGATGAGCTCGACAGTATGTGGTTCCAGCACGATGGTGCGCCTCCGCATTACCATCGTGAAGTTCGTGCGTTTTTGGACCAACGATATCCGCAAAAATGGATTGGACGTGGGGGTTTCATTGAGTGGCCACCAAGGTCTTGCGACATCACCCCATTATATTTCTTCCTATGGGGTTATATTAAAAATAAGGTGTATGTTAATCCACCAACAACAGTGGAAGATATGCGAAACAGGATTAGGGATACCTGTAGAACAATAACGCCACTAATTTTGTCCAGGGTCCGAGAAAATCTGCAAAAAAGACTAAATTTGTGCATTGCACAAGAGGGTCGTTTATTCGAACACTTATAAAAAGAAATAATTAATCTCAGTATTTAATAGGTAATTTTTTTGTTTCAATTTAGTATAAAAGTAAATATATATTTGCCTTGTCGTTATTATTGTGTTAATTTTTTCACATTATGTTTAATTAAACTATTGCCGTTGTAATATAACGAATAATGCATTTCATCATATTTAACCACATTCTGTTTGTTTCTGTAGTTTCTTTTTATTATTTTACATGGCTACTATGATAATGAAGACTATTTCTGTAAAAAAGTATGGAAAATAAGAAAAACTGAAATATCTCAAAAACTATTATAAATAGGTATAGGATATATTGAACAAAACTTTTAGGGTTTTTATTACTCTATTAAATAACATGAAAATATACAGGGTGTACGATTTAAAAAAAAAGATATTTATTCATTTAAACTTGTTCAAATTTGAGCCGATGTGTTCAACACCCTGTAGCTTTTATTGCCAATATTAGGTAAAAATTGTGTTAACTTGTCCTTGGCCTTGTTAAATTCCAAATTTGATTATATTTGTCACAAAATTGAAAACGTTATTTAGGATTGAATTGATGCTTGAAAATGTGACTTTTTTTTAAACTTAATTATCTCAGAAACTATAAAGTTTTGTTATAGTAAACCCTTAATAAAAAAGATTTAAAATGATAAGCTAAATCGAAAATACGATTCGTATATAGGGTGTTCTATTTAAAAAAATACAACTTTATGCTGTCCTAGTTTTTTGGCTCATCCTGTAGAGTCCTAAATATTTTTAAAATCTGCGTAAAAATAAACTGTATCAAACAATAAATATAGTTTCTTTGTAAATTTCACCGAAAAGGCACAAACTTACTTCATCCAATCGTTGACTCACCCTGTACTTTACCTGTGAATTTTTTGGATCCAAGAAATACACTTCCACACTATCTGTGAACTTTTGAAGGTTCACAGATCGTATGACAAATATTACTTGTGATGCATAAGTTTCCTTGAAGCGTCAATGAATAATGCGTCTGAACTATTGCAACCCACCGACAGCGGCCTGCAGCAGCTATTTTCGATTAGATTCGGCCCAGTTTTCGAAAGTTCACAGATCGTACGGAAGTGTATTTCTTGGATCCAAAAAATTCACAGGTAAAATACAAGTATTAAAAAGCATCTTCTGCAAATTTGAGTCCTTAATATTCATTTATCACGCCATTATGAATTTTTGAAAAAAAAAATTTTTTTTTTCATCCAAAATTAAATTTCTTTTTGAGATCGGAAAGGAAACATCTAAATCCAATGCATGCATTAAAAAAATTTTATCTCCATCCGGTAAAAAGTTACCGCAATTTTTTTGGTGCAAAAATTGGTTTTTGCAAAATTTCTCGGCCCACGATGAAGAAAAAATTTTTTTTATTAGATCTTCAAAATATAAAACAATACAAACAATTTGTATTAAAATTGAGCATCGTATCTTAATTAGGAAAGCGGAAAATTGAGGTTATATTTTCAAATTTGACATAGAATTTCTTGAAAAATAAAAAACTCACAGATTTCGGGTTTGGCATACTTTTTTAAAATGATAATATATATATTTATGTTAAATTTTAAATCGATAATTTGTTAATATATTTAAAAAAAACAAAAAGTGGCGCCACCTATAACTTATATTATATAAATTGAACATTTTTCGATACAACTTTTACTTTTCGAGATAAACTCAAAAAACCGAAAATCGTGATCATTTTTGGTCCGCCATTTTTTTTTACCAAGGTCTTTCAGAGTTACCATCGAGATATGTTTTATAGAATGCCGAAATGAACACATTCCAGGAAAAAAACCAATGTTACATTTTTGTTACTGACGAAAGTCTATTTTCCACGTAGTAATAATAATTCAATACTTTTAAAACTTACTAGAACTGTCACTCATAGGTCTGGGGTAGCCAGTCAACCTCCTGCTTTTTATTTTAGTTGTTACACCAACATTTTTTCCGGACATTGGCGGCGATACTTGACCTGGTAGGCTGTATTCATCGGGCATGGGCATTGTAACCTTAAAATTAACAATTTCATCTTATACCTGTACAATTGTCTGGACTAGGAATTTGACAAAGACTTTGTGAAAGAGGCCCTACTTTGTAAGCCAATCTTCCTGATGAAAAAAGTTTCACGAATTAGATAATGCATTACTATAAAAATACTCACCCTGGAACTGGATTCCCATCCATCAGGCATAACCGTTTGCATTGGGTAATAGTCTGTATTAGTAAATGTTGAATACCTAAGGGCATCTGGACCACCTAAAATAATATTTATAGTTAGATAAAGCTGTGGTAACCATAAGTTATTAAATTTTTAATTCACTTTAAAACTTATTTAAACATAATCTACTAAATGAAAACTAACTCTGTTCCAAATATATTTTTTTTTCGAACAACACTTCCTCTCCTTTTGACAGTTATTAAATAATAGCCATTTTACTAAGCACCCACTTCCAAAACTACATATTAACTTTATTAAACACCAATATTACTTTAAGCCCGGCAATGTAAAATAATGAGTAAAGTCAAAGCTAAAAATTATTTTAATCACAATACTTGAGATACTTGCTTTTATTTCCTTGTACACATCTTCTAGTTTTTGGATTACGAAATTGAGACGACATGAAGGAACTTCTACCATAATCTGCACTAAATCTATAATTCGACTGCATGTTTTCGTCGAAGCTTCGAATTAATGGAGCATCTCCAGCCAGATTTACGTGTTTTTTGGATTCTATCCCCGAAACAGCTGATTTCCTTAAAATTGATGGACTATCTATAAAGTAAAATATTATTTGTAAAATATGCGTAAAACAAATCTTGACCTCAATGACGTAAGTGTATTAACAGATTTTCGACAGGAAACGGTCACCGCCTTATAAGAGCCGAAGTAAAAATAAATATAAAGAAAGAAAGAATCAACATAACACTCAAAAAAAAAATGACAAGAAATTGGTAACTCCTGAAAACACAGATTCTTATAAGGAATGTATTGCCTCTACTCTAAATTATGAAAATATTACGACGATAGATGAAATATTTGGAAACATCCAAGACTCCATAAATACAGCTATCGAATAATTCTACCCTAAGGAAGTGAAAGAACAAAAATTAAACCAAAAAACAAAACTTTTAATGAAACAGAGAAGAGAAATGGAAGACAAGAACACACAAGAATATAGAACCATAAACAGAGTGATATCAAAAGAAATCAGAAAACATAAGAGAGAATATAATACGGAAAAAATTCGGAACGTCATAGAGCAGAATAGAAGTTTGAAAGTATTAAGAAACAGTACAACAGGAAAAAAGGAAATACAGAAGATTAAGGATATACATTCCAAAAATGCTAAATCAGTGATCGGAAGAAATTCTATAAATAACCGAGGAAGAAATCATGAATGCCCTTCAATTTCATTTTAGCCTAGTTTTTATCCTTCCAAAACTGGATATAGGCCTCCCCTATTTGTTTCCAAACCTCTCTATTCTGGACTCTTTTTTGCCCCATCAAGCCGGCATGTCTGACTATGTCATCCTTCCATCTCATCTATGGCTTGCCTCTGGATCTTTTCCCTTCATATGGGCGCCATTTTCCAATTTCTGAATTCCAACGGTTGTCTTTTATTCATTCGTTATGGCCTGCCCATTTCCATTTTAGTGATGCTACTCTTTCTATAGCGTCAACTGCGTTGGTTTTTCTTCTTATCCACTCATTTCGTTTTTTATCTCTGAGTGATATTCCTAACATGTATCGTTCCATAGCCCTTTGAGTTTTGCGGATTCTGTCCAAATTTAATTTGTATGTTAGAACCGGCAATATACAACAATCAAATACTTTGGTTCTTAAGTATAAGGGAATTTTCTAATTTTTCAAAACATGGGAGTTTTCCGAACGCCGTCCATCCCAATCGAGTTCTTCGTGTTATTTCCGCTGTCTGGTTGTCCTTACTCGTTCTTATTGCCTGACCTAAGTATATATATATATATATATATATATATATATATATATATATATACGCACATTTCCAGAACCTATCAATAGGCAACACCTACTTCAAGAAAAATCCAAATAGAAAATGGACGTGGATAAGTCCTGACGGAAAAACTAAAAATGAAATTGATTTCATCCTAACCGACAAGATAACAACCCTACAAGATGTAAGCGTTTTTAATAAGTTTCGAACAGGTAGTGATCATAGACTAATCAGAGCTCGAGTAGTTCTCAATACAAGATTAGAAAGAATAAAATTAATACGAAAACCAACATCTGGAATAAATATCGCTAACTTACGAAACAACTCAGAACAATATCAAGACCTAATTAATGAAAAACTACAAGACGCAACAGATGGCTCACACTTGATGGAAACGATCCTAAACTGCGCCAAGGAAATTGGAGGACCACAACCACGTAACCACAATAGAAAACTCTCCGATGAAACGAGAGCTCTTCTGAAACAACGAAGACAAATGAAAATCAGCTCGAACATAAACCGAATAGAATACAGGGAGCTGTGCAAAACGATAAGAAAGAAGATTGCAGAAGACATAAAATCCTAAAACGAGAGGCTTGTGGAAGATGCAATCGAAAATCATAAGAGCTATAAGAAGACAAAAAGCGCATTAACCATCGGTAAGAAACAAGTAATAGCACTGGTGAACGGAAACGAAAGAATAACAAACAGGGATGAAATAATAAAAATCATAACCAAATTCTATGAGGACTTATACAAAATACCGGCACATCAGGAAGTAGAGGAAGAGACAACTACAGCACAAGAAGATGTTCCAGAAGTTCTTGTGGAGGAAGTAGAAGCAGCTCTTAGGAGCATGAAGAACGGCAAGGCAGCTGGGAATGACGGTGTCACATCTGAACTCATAAAATACGCCGGAAACTCAACTTGGAAAATCTTAGCCAACATATACACAAACTGCCTAAAATCAAGACGCATTCCGAGACAGTGGAATAGCGCTAATATAATCCTAATCCACAAGAAAGGTAGCAAAGAGGACCTTAAAAATTACAGACCAATTAGCTTGCTACCAGTAATATACAAAATATTCACAAAAATAATTAACAACAGAATACAGAACACACTTGATGCTGCTCAACCTCGAGAACAAGCAGGCTTTAGAAGTGGCTTCAGCACAATGGATCATATTCAAACACTACGAGAAATTATGAGTCGAACAAAAGAATATGATCTGCCACTGACATTAGCTTTCGTAGACTTTGAAAAGGCATTCGACTCAATATACCCAAGAGCAGTTATAGAAGCTCTAGTCGACCAAGGAGTGGATAAGCCTTACGTAGAAATGCTAGCCAACATATATAGAGAGGCCACAGCTAGAGTAAATGTATACAAAGATACCCCAGAATTTCCAACTCAGAAAGGAGTCCGACAAGGTGACGCAATATCCCCCAAGCTATTTACAGCAACTCTAGAAAGTATCTTCCGCAAAATAGACTGGGAAAATAAAGGTCTATGTATAGACGGGGAATATCTAAACCACTTAAGATTCGCTGATGACATCGTTCTGATTGCTAAAAATCCTGAAGAACTGCAGGAACAAATTAATGATCTGAACATTGCCAGTAACAGAGTTGGCTTAAAGATGAACCTAGCAAAAACAAAAGTAATGTGCAACGATCTAATAAGAGACATTGAAATAAGGATAAACGAAACCACGCTGGAAGTAGTAGATGAATATATATACCTGGGTCAACTTATACACAAGTCGGGTTCACTGCTTCCAGAAATTAACAGAAGAATCAAACTGGTGTGGTCAGCATTCGGACGAAACTCCATCATCTTCAAATCCAGAATGCCACTTTACCTTAAGAAAAGAGCGTTTGATCAATGCATATTACCGATTATGACATATGGTTGCGAAACTTGGACATTGAAGAGCGAAATAATTACGAAACTCCAAGTAGCTCAAAGATCCATGGAAAGATGTATGCTAGGGATAACAAAAAGGGATCGCAAACGAATAGATTGGATACGACGAATGACCCAGGTGACAGATGTCGTCCAAAGAATAAAATCCCTTAAATGGCAATGGGCAGGTCATGTAGCAAGAAGAACTGACAACAGATGGACCACAAGAACAACTATGTGGTATCCCAGAAATGCGAAGAGGCCACAGAGACGCCCTAACATTAGATGGGACTATGACATCAGGAAAGTGGCAGGAACAACTTGGTCCCGATTAACCATCGATAGAAAGAGTTGGGCACAAATGAGTAATGATTATAAGAACACGTAATAGTAATAACAACAAAACAAGAAAAATAATAATAATAAATAACTATAAAGGAACATCATAATAACAACTTAATAAGGGAGGCTGCACCATAATTTAGAAATGGTAGATAATAGCTGAAAATGATGATGATGATGATGATGATGATGATATATATATATATATATATATATATATATATATATATATATATATATATATATATATATATATGTATATATATACATACAAAAAAACACTTTCAACCCTTAGATAGCACCCCCAGTTCACCATCTTAAATGATTTATAGGTTAGTTTTAGTTTTCTCTCTTTCTTATAACATTAACTAACTTTCCCGTCTGGTCCCGACCTGCATATAATTTTTTTCAGCCTTCTGAATCGGTAATTTTACAAGCCTAGCGGTAATTTAAAAAATTTATTTATTGTTACGCCGGAAGCTCGAACGTCTTTATGAATTAATTTTTGTTAAGATAACGTATTTTGGTTCTACTGTAACCCGACTACGAACTCTACTTACCAAAACCGGTTAACGGATAATTATTTACTTCTGCGGTATATACAGAATAAGAGGGTCCTGCACTGGGGCCGCCTTTATTAGACAGTATTGATTTCCTTCCTGCGTCTGTTACTCTAGACAGCGTTGATTTTCTTGCTTCACTTGGGCCTACAATAAAAATAAATATTGTAATATAATAAAGAGGACGTTAATTACAGCAGTACCATGAACTTCGCGGTTCTTTCCTTTACAGTTCAGAAACGCGGGTGTTTTCGTAACCGATAAAATTCCATTGGGTTTTCTGTTTGATGCTCAGCCGCCAGAATGGGCCGTAATTTTTTATTAACAATTTAATTGTTTAAAACTTATTTATTATTTATGGAGAATGTGATAGAGTTATTTCAAGAACATGCGATACATTCGCGATCCGATATCCGCAGATACAAAAAGCAACACCACCAACTGTTAAAAGGATTATAGAAAATTTCTAGAACTTTGGAGCCATAAAAGCAAAAAGAAATAGAAATAAACGAGTTAATAATAAAAATATTGAAACTACAATTTTAGAATATTTCGCCGCATATCCGACAATATCTACAAGGCAAGCAGCATTAGAGTCTGGATTATCTCAAACATCAGTTTTAAGGATTTTATTTAAACGCATCCCTATGTATATTCCATAGTACAATATTTAAAAGGCACTGATTTTCCACCAAAAGAAGAGTTCTGTCTATTTATTTTACTTCGGTCTCAAGAAAATGCTGTTTTTTTTGGATAATTTTATTTGGTTGGACGAAGCCAAATTCACAAAAAATGGATTGTTTAATCGAGGCAATTCCCACTATTGGAGCGACTCAGACGTACATCCATTTAGAGAATTAAATTTTTAAGTCTTGGCAGTTTATCGTGTATTTGTACAGGGTGAGTCAACGATTGGATGAAGTAGGTTTGTGCCTTTTCGGTGAAATTAACAAAGAAACTATATTTATTGTTTGATACAGTTTATTTTTACGCAGATTTTAAAAATATTTAGGACTCTACAGGGTGAGCCAAAAAACTAGGACAGCATAAAGTTGTATTTTTTTAAATAGAACACCCTATATACGAATCGTATTTTTGATTTAGCTTATAATTTTAAATCTTTTTTATTAAGGGTTTACTATAACAAAACTTTATAGTTTCTGAGATAATTAAGTTTAAAGAAAAAAAGTCACATTTTCAAGCATCAATTCAATCCTAAATAACGTTTTCAATTTTGTGACAAATATATTCAAATTTGGAATTTAGCAAGGCCAAGGACCAGTTAATATAATTTTTACCTAATATTTGCAATAAAAGCTACAGGGTGTTGAACACATCGGCTCAAATTTGAACAAGTTTAAATGAATAAATATCTTTTTTTTTAAATGGTACACCCTGTATATTTTCATGTTATTTAATAGAGTAATAAAAACCCTAAAAGTTTTGTTCAATATATCCTATACCTATTTATAATAGTTTTTGAGATATTTCAGTTTTTCTTATTTTCCATACTTTTTTACAGAAATAGTCTTCATTATCATAGTAGCCATGTAAAATAATGAAAAGAAACTACAGAAACAAACAGAATGTGGTTAAATATGATGAAATACATTATTCGTTATATTACAACGGCAATAGTTTAATTAAACATAATGTGAAAAAATTAACACAACAATAACGACAAGGCAAATACATATTTACTTTTATACTAAATTGAAACAAAAAAAATTACCTATTAAATACTGAGATTAATTATTTCTTTTTAATAAGTGTTCGAATAAACGACCCTCTTGTGCAATGCACAAATTTAGTCTTTTTGCAGATTTTCTTGGACCCTGGACAAAATTAGTGGCGTTATTGTTCTACAGGTATCCCTAATCCTGTTTCGCATATCTTCCACTGTTGTTGAAGCAGTTGGGGTAGTTCTTCTTGTAGAAATTTCAGGTAACTATGGCCATTTAGTGGTGCATTAAAAAAGTGGGGTCCAATAATTCGATTATGATGAATACCACACCAAACATTTAATGACCAGTGGTTTTGATGTTGCACCTCTCTAATCCAAAATGGGTTTTCTGTGGCATAATAATGCATGTTGCGTCTATTTACGGCACCGTTACTTCTAAAAGTAGCTTCATCACTAAACATTACCTTGCATAATAAATTTGGATTTAATTGAATCTCCGCATTTATTGTACGACAAAAGTTTACACGACTTTCAAAATCCTGTCCATGCAATTCTTGGTGTAATTCCATGTGATATGGATGATACCTATATTTCTTGGTAATACGATTAGCGGTGGATTGTGATGTTTCACATAATGCTGCTAACTGACGGCTACCAATATAAGGATTTTCCTGAACATTTAACAATACTTGTAGTTCTTTTTCTTCATTAGTTACTGGTTTGTTGACCACTTTACGTTTTGGATAATCAACAGTACCAGAAGAATCAAATCTTTGCATTAAGTTTTGAAAAGTATGGGTATTAGGCTGGCGTCGATCAGGATACTTCATTTTGTAAATTCTTTGAGCAAGAAGGCAATTTTTTTGAGCCTCTCCTATTGTATAAATCATATCTATTAACTCATTCTTTGGAAAATTCATTTTACAATATAAGATCAATGCAAAAAAAACTAAACTACACTACATAAAAACCAAAAGAAGCGATTGCGGTTATAAATTTGACACACAGAAAAATGTTCTTTTACATTGTTTTTGCCATGGCTACTATGATAATGAAGACTATTTCTGTAAAAAAGTAAGGAAAATAAGAAAAACTGAAATATCTCAAAAACTATTATAAATAGGTATAGGATATATTGAACAAAACTTTTAGGATTTTTATTACTCTATTAAATAACATGAAAATATACAGGGTGTACCATTTTAAAAAAAAGATATTTATTAATTTAAACTTGTTCAAATTTGAGCCGATGTGTTCAACACCCTGTAGCTTTTATTGCAAATATTAGGTAAAAATTGTGTTAACTTGTCCTTGGCCTTGCTAAATTCCAAATTTGAATATATTTGTCACAAAATTGAAAACGTTATTTAGGATTGAATTGATGCTTGAAAATGTGATTTTTTTCTTTAAACTTAATTATCTCAGAAACTATAAAGTTTTGTTATAATAAACCCTTAATAAAAAAGATTTAAAATTATAAGCTAAATCGAAAATACGATTCGTATATAGGGTGTTCTATTTAAAAAAATACAACTTTATGCTGTCCTAGTTTTTTGGCTCACCCTGTAGAGTCCTAAATATTTTTAAAATCTGCGTAAAAATAAATATAGTTTCTTTGTAAATTTCACCGAAAAGGCACAACCTACTTCATCCAATCGTTGACTCACCCTGTACAATACCCGACAAGTGGCACAATGCTGAGGTAATTTTGATATACAGAAAAGGAGATCCTCATGATTTGGAAAATTACAGACCAATAAGCCTTCTTAGTCACCTATATAAACTCCTAACAAGAATAGTAACGAATCGACTTGACAAAAAACTTGATTTTTACCAACAAATAGAGCAAGCGGGGTTTCGCACTGGGTTTGGAACAAACGATCACCTATCGAGCATCAAACGGCAATAGAAAAACTATCGAATACAACTCGTTCTGGCTTTTGTGGATTTCTATAAGGCCTTTGATACGGTAGAGCTTGACAAAATTATGAAAGCATTACAAGCATGACGCATTGACTATCGATATACAAAGTTAATTTACAATATATACAGAAATGCAACTATGTCGGTGAAACTACACAGAAACACGGATCATATCCCAATTGGCAGAGGAGTCCGACAGGGTGATCCCTTATCTATTTCTTTTAGTTTTTATAAATCCAAAATTCTTGAAATTTTTTATAATCTTTTTAACAGTTGGTAGTGTTGGTTTCTTTTTGTTCTGATATCGGATCGCGAATGGAATTTTTCAATTCTAAATTTGCAATAATTTCGGCACGAATTAATATTTTTCAATAAATCTTGGACTAAAAAATTTCTATTGAGTAGAGCTATCGATTTGCTGTAAAAAAGTATTGATATATATTGCTAATTATTTTCCAGAGCGTTTTAACCAATTAAATTGTTCTTAATAACTCCTCGACTAAAAAGGAAGTTATACTCACCTCCATAAGTCATACTTGACCGTGCGTCATAAACAGGTCCAATACCTGTAAAATACAGAAAATTATTTCTTTAATTTTGGGATATGTTAGTATATATATATATATATATATATATATATATATATATATATATATATATATATATATATATATATATATATATATATATATTTAGTTGGTTATTTTCTTGGGAATATGGTTCATTTTTATATTGAAACTACATATATAAAGTAGTCATACTTATTGTACATATATTTTATATTTCAGGACGTTTCGATTCTTTCGAATCCTTTTCAACTGAAAGTTTCGGCGGATAATATTATTATATACGGATTAACGGGTTAAAAACTTACCATTAAGAACAGAGATTTTTGTTTTAAATAAAAATTAATTACATCACAAACCAATTATAATCATACACTCTCTTGTATATTAACTTTTCAATAGTATTTTTGAAAGTCCAGCTTGAAGAATGGACACTACATTTTTAACCCTATAACTGCCTTGACTTGACTGAATGTGGAACCCAGATGGTGTATGTTTTAGGTACTTTAAGTAGCGTAAAAAGTTTGGGTCTTTTAATTGAAGTGATATCTTTCTGAAAAAATATCGTGATTCAATTTAGAAGAACTGAAAGCGGAGAGGTTTATTTTAATATGTTGAAATAAATTTGATTTGGATTATTAATGTCTGTTTTTATCGTTTACGGCATTCGGATTTTTTTTATTGCAATCATTTCCTAAAATTCTCGTTTTCCTTTGTTGATTTCAGCAATCATCTACGTATCTGTTTAACAGCTATACCAAAAAATCAAGATTCATATATTTTAAACAAATTTAACAGCTATCATGAATAATTACAATTTACCATAGAACTTGAAAATAATAACTACATAAACTTCCTAGATATGACGTTGCATCACAAAAATAATACAATACTAATTGAGTGGTACACAAAATCTACATGGTCTGGTCGCTACCTCAACTACAATTCCCAACACCACATGGCCCAAAAAAAATCAGTAATAATTGGAATAAAGAAATAGACGGGTTTTGTATTTCAGTGTATGTTTTTATTAATATCGGCCAAGCGCTTTCGGTCTAACAGACCATCCTCAGGGCTCAGACCCTAAAAACAAGAGAATATGGTCAGAAAATAAGCTTAGTACTCACCAACCATACTCACTCGTCAAAACACCTTAACCCTGCCAGTTTGAGAGCAGTCGCCAGCCGTAGCCTCCACACAGAACAAATTGTATACACTTAAAAAAATTTTGCAAAACTTTGTCACAAATTAAAATTAAAACAAAACATTCCACATACTAGTACATTAACACTGTTAAAACAATAAACCTCTTTAATAAAAATCCAAAAGAGTGAGGTTATGCCACCCAGTCATAGCATAGCATAGCAATAGAACTGTCCAAAAATTAAAATTATATACAAGTATGTGTAAGCCTGAATAGAGATTTTCTGTATTAGTTCTATTTCAATTTCTTGTCAATTGTATTTCAAATCAATAATTCATTGACAATGAGCGAAAAGAGAAAAAAAAAAGAAAAAAAAAAGAAAAAAAGAGAAAAAAGGGCAGAAAGAAAGGGCAGTAAAAGTTTATTAATCTACAGCGTTGCTGTTATCGGTCATTCTGTGATATATTTCGAACACTTGGATTCAGTGGCGTGAAATGATTTCCATTGTTGTAAAAAAGTAACAAATAATAACTTATAACTTATAATTGGTATAGCCGATAGAGCCATCTTCCTTAGTAGTCCCGAATTTAGAAACAACTGTATCAAAAAAGCAAAAGAGGTCCTTATGTCAAACTCTTACCCAAATAAACTAATTAAAAAAATTTTTAAAGAAAGGCTAGAAAAATACAAACATGGAAACACTAAAACAGAAAATTTAGAAGACAATAAAACCAAAAAACAATATCTTTCCTTGCCATACATACCAAAACTTTCCGAAAACTCTCAAACTTTTTTTAAGAAACATAATATAACTACTAGTCATAAGGGCCATAATTTAGTTAAAAGCAATTTCAGCAAATTAAAAAGTGATATTCCAAAAAACAAAAAATCAAATGTTGTCTACCAAATACCCTGCAAGGATTGTCCATCGAATTACATCGGCCAAACTAGTCAGTGTCTGCAAATCGTCTAAATGGACATAAATATGACAAAAAAATATTACTGCCCTAAAAAACACGAAATGAAACACAGGCACACCTTTGATTATGAAAATACAAAAATCTTGAAAAATGATTCCAACAAAGGAAAACGAGAATTTTACGAAATGATCGCAATAAAAAAAATCCGAATGCCGTAAACGATAAAACAGATATTAATAATCCAAATCAAATTTATTTCAACATATTAAAATAAACCAATATAAGGAAATTTCTAAAATAAATAAAACAATAAAATATAATAATTCTCCGCTTTCAGTTCTTCTAAATTGAATCACGATATTTTTTCAGAAAGAAATCACTTCAATTGAAAGACCCAAACTTTTTACTCCACTTAAAGTACCTAAAATATACACCATCTGGGTTCCACATTCAGTCAAGTCAAGGCAGTTATAGGGTTGAAAATGTAGTGTTCATTCTTCTAGCTGGACTTTTAAAAATACTATTGAAAAGTTAATATACAAGAGAGTGTGTGATTATAATTGATTTGTGATGTAATTAATTTTTATTTAAAACAAAAATCTCTGTTCTTAATGGTAAGTTTTTAACCCGTTAATCCGTATATAATAATATTAAAAATGTACATTTTTGTAGAATCTGCCGAAACCTTCAGTTGAAAAAGATTCGAAAGAATCGAAACGTTCTAAAATATAAAATATATATACAATAAGTATGACTACTTTTTATATGTAGTTTCAATATAAAAATGAACCATATTCCCAAGAAAATAACCAACTAATATATATATATATATATATATATATATATATATATATATATATATATATATATATATATTTTTTTTTTTTTTTTTTTATTTGAGGCAAATTGCTTGCGTTGAAAAACATTTTTATGTGCATGTAGGCAGGATTCTAATGCGAATAAATTGCATATATACTAACCAACACCTCCCTGCGTCATAATACTTTGTCGAGCTGGACCGATCATCGAGGATAGTGGCGGAACCATCGACGACTTAACTGGATCGTTTACACACCAGACGCCAGGTGGAGGCGCAGGTAACAAAGTGACTTGTACCATTGTAGATTTTCGAGGATCGGGATCTTCTTCAATTAAATAATCACGACCTGTTGCGGTAGTGACGATGGATTTACGGGGAACATCGAATTCCGAACCGTAAATCGTGGTACCGTCTTGCTCGGCGACCAAAGCTTGCGTGCTGCAAGTGCAGCAAGGACAAGATGATTCCACTAAAATAAAAAAAAGAGTTTATCGAGAGACAGATTGATTATTTTCATAGAGTGGTACCAATTTCGTCGAGGCAACATTCACAGGGTGCATTAGGGTCTTTATCGCAAGTACAGGGTTCACCTAAAAGAAAAAAGTGATAATTTGTAGTTGCTAAACAGTTAAAATAATTTGCAAACGTAAAAGTAAAAGATTAAAATTCGTTAAAAATTATAGTTTTGTCACAGTACAATTAAAATAACCAGAAAGCCAACTCAGGGGCGGATCCAGCCTCTCTCTTTGGGGAGGGGGGGGCCGGTGATATCACAAAAGTACAGTATGGCAAGCGAGAGCAAGTTGTCGACGGGGGGAGGATTTCTAGTGTAAAAGGCAGGGTCGGGTCTATATTTCCGAATTTGAAGCTCTTGGAGAGGGGGGATCATAAAAACAAACAAGTTGCCGACAGGGGGGGAGGATGCACATCCATGAAACCCCGTTATTTTACAGATAAGCCCTGGTCTAAACAGCCTTAAACAAATTCGACCTGGGTAGTGAATACAGACTCGTTCGAGCAAAAATAAACATGAACATTAAAAAAGAAAGGAACAAACTTATTAAACTTGAATATTTTCCAACATTACAAGAATTAAAACAAAATAAATATACATTTCAGAAGATTATGAAGAAAAAATTTACACCATTGACAATAAACGAACTGGAAAATAAAATCCAGACAGATGTTCAAACTGCAGAAAAAAAATCTGCACTGTTAGAAGACAAACAAACAGTTAATTGTCACAACAGACCAAAGACCTGATAAATAAACAAAGAAACATAGAAAAAGGCAGACTACGTAGAACTAAACACACAAATAAGAAAAAAATTAGACACGATATCAAGAAGCGTATCATGGAAAGTATTAGAACAACCACAGAAAACAACAAAAATATGACAGTATTAAAATCCATAAACTCAATTGGTAAATGCGGTGCGTATAAATATGGCGAGTCGAGCTCGAGTCGAGTATGCCTCGAGCTTCGAACGAGACTCTTTTGAAATTTTGCCGATTTCTATTGTTATCGAGGGCCATCGTCGGCAAATTTGAAATGAGGTAATAAATGCAGTTGGGTCACAAGAAGTCAATTTTTTTATAGTTCTATTGTTTTCGAGTAGCTCGACCGAGACTCGCAGCGATCCATTTTCTGTCGGTTTTTTGGTGCGAACTCAAAGGGTTTTTTTTAATCTAGTGAGACGGGTTTATGACACGCTTTTTCGAAAAAATTTACTTTGCAGTGAGACTGAAGACACGAGATTTTCTTATTTTTTTGTTAATGAAATGAAATTTATTTATCACTTGGCATTAATTGATTAAAAGTTGTTCATAAGTGAATATGGAGTGATCGGAAGAAAATAGAGGACCTGAAAATAATTCCAACATTTGTGAGTTATGGACAAAAATTTTAGAGAAGAAAAGAAGTAAATGTGTGAAATGAAATTGCGTCAGAAAATTCGCAGAGACCAGCGAGAAGAAAATTTCGAGTGCGTCGGCCATATGGAAATGGGCCGCTGATAATATATTTTTCTTTTGGAAATGACTGGATAACGCAAGGGGTAGATATTGTATGTGTCTGAAGTATGTATTTGAGGAAAGAGTTGTATACTTAAAAGATAATTAGATTTAGAAGTATACATCTCAATTGGGCAATTAACAGTAATGACATTTTTAAGTATACTTCAGATGTGTATAAATGTAAGGCCTTGCTATGTTATTATCTTACAACTTTCAATGCTAGCTATTGAAAATTTCTACTTTTACTCCAAAACTTAGCGAATCTACAACTTATAGGTGAAGTAAGGAAAGGAAAAGTGGAACTGTGTGCTAGCCTGAACCGTACCCTAGAAGAAAAAATTATAAGAATGCTTCAAAAACATACTAAGAAGACACGTTAACGAATTAGAAAGTTTTTAGTTAGAAAATAAAAAGCAAGTCTCGATAAAGTTTTGAAAGTTATGAAACAAGAGTAGAATGTGAAAAACCAATCTGTAAAAAGTGCTAACAAAATGAATTTCTCGTAGGGAAAGTGAAAATAGAGGTGATACAGAGGAAATACTTTTAGAGAAAACGGTATTTGCGGGAAATTAGAAAATACTACAGGGAAGGCATGTGGATGTAATTTGTCTCAGTACAGGACACATAGTACAAGAAATGTATGAAGATAAGAATACAGTAATTTTTCGAGAAGCATTCTTAGAAAGGTTATCGACAGATTTAAAACCGCTCAGGGCCACCAACTCATTACAACTCATATTGGAGGAAATTTATGGGAGTTTTGCAGCAGTTTGAATCGAAATCTACCAAAGATTAACGTGAATAAATGACGCCGGATATCTTTCAAAGATATTTTTATCAAATGATACAATTGATTCAGGAGAGGTCACTTGTAGATTTGGATAACGCCAGTTATCATTCTAGACTGGTGGAAAAGTTGCCAATAACATAGTTGAAAAAGCGATATGACAAATTGGTTATTAAAAAAATATATTTCCTTTATGAACGGTTTACTAAAGAAGGAACTTGTAAAAATTGCAAATTAGAAAGAAAGACAATTTAAGAAACTTGTGATAGACGAATGGGCTGAAGAACTTGGAAATGTTGTGCTTCGAACACATTAATTAAAATCCATTAAACTTATATGGGCACAACTAATTCGTAACTCGGGATAACCCAAAATGTAAACTATAAGGAATACGTTAATTTCTTACATACATTAAAAAAAATATCAGCGAGAACTGGTGAAACGGCATTAACTATGTTATTAAAGAAAAACTTAATTGAAGTTCGCATCGATGCAGCCACACTCGCCGCGACAATTATCGCCAAACAAACTAGTAAATAAACCGGTTAAATTTCGTTTTTTACTTTGAAATATTAAAGATAATTAGAAAATAACACTCCTGAAAAAAGTAGGTTCTTTTTTAGCAACCTGAAACCGCCATATTGAACCGTGAACAGATTACTGACGACCTACGTATAAGCTAATTTCGAGTAATATTTCGATAATAGGAAAAACTACCTCTTATTTATTTCGGAATATAATGATATAAGGAAAATATGATAATAAAAAAATTTCAGCCAATTTGACAGCATGAGGTATTGTATTCCATTGTGATTTCCAAGATTTATTAATAGATCTTGTAAAAGTACAACAAAAAGGTATCTTTTTTATTTATAAATATAGGAGATAATATGTAAATAAAATCACTTAAAAAATTAGATTTATTTCTAATGTCCCGGCACCACAGTTATGTTGAACCCTACATAAGCTGATTTCGGGATTCATTATTAAGTATTTGGAAAATAAGAAAAAATTAACTACATTTCATTTCGGAATATAAAGAAAATAATCAAAACTTAAATATTTTTTTCTTTACCCTTTATTGGTTTACAACGTCCAGATGCAATAAATCTCTTTTGCCGCCGGGCGGCGAAAAAGGGTTCGAACCGACAAAGATCATTTCGTTGGAAGCTCGACTGGAGCTTGACTCGCCATATTTAAGGTGCGTATAAATATGGCGAGTCGAGCTCGAGTCGAGCTTCCAACGAACTGATCTTTGTCGGTTCGAACCCTTTTTCGCCGCCCGGCGGCAAAAGAGATTTATTGCATCTGGACGGTGTAAACCAATAAAGGGTAAAGAAAAAAAATATTTAAGTTTTGATTATTTTCTTTATATATATATAGTTAATATATATGTAGTTAATTTTTTCTTATTTTCCAAATATTTAATAATGAATCCCGAAATCAGCTTATGTAGGGTTCAACATAACTGTAGTGCCGGGACATTAGAAATAAATCTAATTTTTTAAGTGATTTTATTTACATATTATCTCCTATATTTATAAATAAAAAAGATATCTTTTTGTTGTACTTTTACAAGATCTATTAATAAATCTTGGAAATCAGCCTTTACATGAGTTTGTGTTTTCCCGTTCACTGGCCATTATTACAATACCTCATGCTGTCAAATTGGCTGAAATTTTTTTATTATCATATTTTCCTTATATCATTATATTCCGAAATAAATAAGAGGTAGTTTTTCCTATTATCGAAATATTACTTAAGTAATCTCGAAATTAGCTTATACGTAGGTCGTCAGTAATCTGTTCACGGTTCAATATGGCGGTTTCAGGTTGCTAAAAAAGAACCTACTTTTTTCAGGAGTGTTATTTTCTAATTATCTTTAATATTTCAAAGTAAAAAACGAAATTTAACCGGTTTATTTACTAGTTTGGCGATGATTGTCGCGGCGAGTGTGGCTGCACCGATGCGAACTTCAATTAAGTTTTTCTTTAATAACATAGTTAATGCCGTTTCACCAGTCCTCGCTGATAATTTTTTTTAATGTATGTAAGAAATTAACGTATTTCTTATAGTTTACATTTTGGGTTATCCCGAGTTACGAATTAGTTGTGCCCATATAAGTTTAATGGATTTTAATTAATGTGTTCGAAGCACAACATTTCCAAGTTCTTCAGCCCATTCGTCTATCACATGTTTCTTAAATTGTCTTTCTTTCTAATTTGCAATTTTTACAAGTTCCTTCTTTAGTAAACCGTTCATAGAGGAAATATATTTTTTTAATAACCAATTTGTAATATCGCTTTTTCAACTATGTTATTGGCAACTTTTCCACCAGTCTAGAATGATAACTGGCGTTATCCAAATCTACAACTGACCTCTCCTGAATCAATCGTATCATTTGATAAAAATATCTTGGGAAGATATCCGCCGTCATTTATTCACGTTAATCTTTGGTAGATTTCGATTCAAACTGCTGCAAAACTCCTATAAATTCCCTCCAATATGAGTTGTAATGAGTTTGTGACCCTGAGCGGATAAGAGTTTTAAATCTGTCTTTTAAGAATGCTTCACGAAAAATTGCTGTATTCTTATCTTCATACATTTCTCGTACTATTTGTCCTGTACTAAGACAAATTACATCCACATGCCTTCCCTGTGGTATTTTCTAATTTCCCGCAAATACCGTTTTCTCTAAAAGTATTTCCTCTGTATCACCTCTATTTTCACTTTCCCTACGAGAAATTCATTTTGTTAGCACTTTTTACAGATTGGTTTTTCACATTCTACTCTTGTTTCATAACTTTCAAAACTTTATCGAGACTTTTTATTTTCTAACTAAAAACTTTCTAATTCGTTAACGTGTCTTCTTAGTATGTTTTTGAAGCATTCTTATATTTTTTTCTTCTAGGGTACGGTACAGGCTAATACACTGTTCCACTTTTCCTTTCCTTACTTCACCTATAAGTTGTAAATTCGCTAAGTTTTGGAGTAAAAGTAGAAATTTTCAATAGCTAGCATTGAAAGTTGTAAGATAATAACATAGCAAGGCCTTACATTTATACACATCTGAAATATACTTAAAAATGTCATTACTGTTAATTGCCCAATTGAGATGTATACTTCTAAATCTAATTATCTTTTAAGTATACAACTCTTTCCTCAAATACATACTTCAGACACATACAATATCTACCCCTTGCGTTATCCAGTCATTTCCAAAAGAAAAATATATTATCAGCGGCCCATTTCCATATGGCCGACGCACTCGAAATTTTCTTCTCGCTGGTCTCTGCGAATTTTCTGACGCAATTTCATTTCACACATTTACTTCTTTTCTTCTCTAAAATTTTTGTCCGTAACTCACAAATTTTGGAATTGTTTTCAGGTCCATCTATTTTCTTGAGATCACTCCATGTTCACTTATGAACACCTTTTAATCAATGCCAAGTGCTAAATAAATTTCATTTCATTAACAAAAAAATAAGAAAATCTCGTGTCTTCAGTCTCACTGCAAAGTAAATTTTTTCGAAAAAGCGTGTCATAAACCCGTCTCACTAGATTAAAAAAAACCCTTTGAGTTCGCACCAAAAAACCGACAGAAAATGGATCGCTGCGAGTCTCGGTCGAGCTACTCGAAAACAATAGAACTATAAAAATATTGACTTCTTGTGACCCAACTGCATTTATTACCTCATTTCAAATTTGCCGACGATGGCCCTCGATAACAATAGAAATCGGCAAAATTTCAAAAGAGTCTCGTTCGAAGCTCGAGGCATACTCGACTCGAGCTCGACTCGCCATATTTATACGCACCTTAGAGGAATTAAAACAAAATAAATATACATTTCAGAAGATTATGAAGAAAAATTTACACCATTGACAATAAACGAACTGGAAAATAAAACCCAGACAGATGTTCAAACTGCAGAAAAAAAATCTGCACTGTTAGAAGACAAACAAACAGTTAATTATCACAACAGGCCAAAGACCTGATAAAGAAACATAGAAAAAGGCAGACTACGTACAACTAAACAACCAAATAAGAAAAAAATTAGACACGATATTAGGAAGCGTATCATGGAAAGTATTAGAACAACCACAGAAAACAACAAAAATATGACAGTATTAAATCCATAAACTCAATTGGTAAATGCAATATAAACCAACTTATAGATCAAGAAGAAGAAACAAAAAATGGAATAAGCGAAGTGGCTAACATCGTGGAAGAGTTCTATTCAAATTTGTACACTTCAGTTAACCCAAAACTAGACATCAAGCTTCCCAATGTTACAAATGTTGGTTCAGAAGAAATACCTGACATCACAATTGAAGAGTTCAAACATGCTTTGTCACAAATGAAACCTGATTGTGCCCCAGGTGAATCTAAAGAAATTCTTTAGAATAAATGTCTTCAAAACGGTAAAATCCCTGATAACTGGCAAAACGCCCGAGTACAAAAAGGGCAACAAATGAGACATCGGAAATTATCGCCCAATAAGTCTTCTGCCACATCCGTACAAATTGCTTACAAAAATTATAACTAATAAACTTACAAACAAACTTGACTCATCAACTTCCAAAACAAGCCTGGCTTCGGAAGGGCTTTAATAGAATAGAGCAGATACAGAACATTAAATTACTAATTGAAAAATGCACCGAATGTAGTATTCAAATCCATCTAGCATTTGTTGATTATAGCAAGGCTTTTGACTCTGTCGACCTATGGGCCATATTTCAGGCAATGGACAATGTGAGGATTGATTGTAGATACAGAAATCTTCTGAAATATATTTACGATAAGGCCACACTGCAAATAAAGATAACAGAGGACCTAGAAACACAGAAGATAAATATTAATTGAGGGGTGCCTAACTAAGACACACTTTTCTACAATGTAGCAGCAATTATCAATAAAAGTCATTCATTTGAGCGCCGGGAGGGTTACAGGAAATGTAGCGACTTTATGAATATATTTTACTTGAGGTAGCTTACTTATTATTTTGACTTTACATTTTTTACATCGAAACAAAAGTTGACTTTAACTGTATCTATGTAACTTAATTAAACTTACCCCAAGTATCTCCACATCTACATATTGGTCGTTCAACTGAAATCAGAATAAAGAAAAAGTTATACAACTGAATACATTTTTAAATAAAAATTACTTGAGAGGGGGGACTCAAGGACACCCAACTGCGTCAAGTATTACTACGAGCGTGGTTTGATATTAAAGAAAACATTTTGAGTATCGGAACGTATTGTATTTTTTGAAACGTTACTTTGAAGTTCAACGCATTTGCCCTAATGTTTCTCCAGTGTCCCAATTCCATCACGGAAATAAATCTCTTCGAGGTTTGCAAAATACTCGATTACTTCTTGTGTGATTTTATTTAACTCAAATTTTCATCCCGAAATGTTTTGAGTTTTTTGGTTTGAGGGAGCTAGTTCTGGCAAATAGGCAGGATGTGGAAGCTGTTCAAATCGCCGCTTGCTTAGCAACACGGCTTAAATACACCGGTGCGTCATCATGGTAAAATAACACCGTTTTTTGATCATTTCAGGACGTTTCTCTGCTATAATCTTCTTTAATCGGTCTAAAAGTGATGCATAGTTTTCTTTAACGCCTTCACTTTTCCAGCAGATGAAACTCATTTGGTCTTTTTCGGAGTAGGTTCATCATTTGCTAGCAATTGTCTTGACTGCTGTTGCAATTCCAGGATATAGTGGTGTATCAACGTTTTCTTCATTGTCACCCAACCACTCAAAGTCTCCACTGGATTTTTCTTAAATGCTTGCAAATTGTTAGCTGATGTTAGTAGTTAAACTAACGAGGTTCTGTGATACTGGGATGGAATGTATCATCCGATGAGACCAAGGATTTTAGTAACCGGACCAAAAAGTACTGAAAATGCCAAAGAAATCTTGAATTATTTACTAAAAATTGTTAAAAACTTCTGCGTAAGTAATTCTTGTATACGAAGAAGTGTAATAAGCAATCGTCAATGACGTCACAAGCCCAGTGGTTGTTGAACGAAAATACAATAACAGGGAGAGTCAAATAAAGCCAATATTTTTGTAAATCTAAGCCAAAGCAACATAAATATCTTTGCCGAAGAAGCGGTAGAGGCGCCACAGGTCCAGTGGTTGTTGAAAGAGCCTAATAGTGTAAGTGTACCGTGTATCAAGTATTATTTAAGAGAAAGGAAATTTATTTTTAAAGTTTGTGTGGCTAAGAAAAAGTAATTATCGATGAAATAATTAACTGGTGGTTGTTGAACAAAGAGCTTATTATAGAAGAACTGGACTCGTGACGTCACTGACGATTACTTTTTCGAATACAAGAACTGTTTACGCGGGAATTTTTGACAATTTTCAGCAAATATTTTAGAATTTCCTCGGCATTTTCAACAATTCTTTGCCAGATTACTGAAATCTTTGATCTCTTCAGATGTTATATGCGAATTCACTTTTACCTTGGAGTGAATAAACGGTGCACCCATATTGCTCAAAGGTTTCTCGTGAGTAGTTCACTATGCACAATGAAGTGAAGCCACTAAGTTGACATGCGTGTGATCTCTGCTAACTCGTGCACTTTCATTCATCTGTCGGAAATCATGGACTTTATCGATGATTTTAGGAATCTACCACGTGGCCCTTCTTAAAATTGTTTACACAAAGTTCAATAGTTTCATCGGAAGAAATGTAGATAAAATCTTATCCTGAAATTCCTTCACTGTTTTCTCTTCAATTTTCAATTTTATCCGTTTTTCACTGAAACACTTCTATTCAAGTAAATGCGAAATAACGAATTACTTGAGACCACAGATCATTTGCTCAAAGAAAAAAAATTTTATGCCTTATATTCAGATGTCGCAAGCGTATGTCAACCGAGTTATTTATCAAGCCACCCTCGTAAATACCAAAAATAACTGAATTTTTTTGTTAAACTTACTTTCTTTCTCTTCATTTAAGTCATGGTCACCTAAAACCAAAATTTATGTAAAGGAATATTTTGAATTAAATACTGTTTTATTTGTGTTACCGGTGCAAACGCATTCGTCAAATTTTTCGAATTTTCTTTTAAGAACCCAGTAAGGAATTGGAAATCTCTTTAACGACCTAAAAGAAATAAGGTAACTTTCTGATCACACCTCGTATATGAAAATTTTAAATTTACAACGTGTATTGACCTGTTCTCACTTACGACTTTTTTACTCCGGGTATTTGACCCTTAACTCATCAGCTGATTTCAGGGGTTTAGAAGGCCATGTGTAAAAGACGCCAGCTTGTTCAGATTTACGACTTTTTCACTAGAGTTTTAATTTCTAGTAATTTTTTGTTTATAACTTTTGGTGTTTTTGACATTATAGAGTTTCCGATGGTCTATTTGTTTTATTAGTTTTAATAATTTTTCGTGTTTTGTATAACATTGGTGTTGAGGTCTTTAATAAATGATCAAATAGATGTTCTTGCGCTTGTACAAAGCCACTTTTGAAGATTTTCTTAGGAGAATTGAACGTAAAATATTCTCCATTACACGAATTTTTTAAATAAAACGTTTACAATCACAAATATTCACAAAACGATATTAAAAAAGCTATTAAGGGCGACATTAGATCGGC
The DNA here is from genome assembly GCA_034092305.1 of Diaprepes abbreviatus. Classification (NCBI taxonomy): domain Eukaryota; kingdom Metazoa; phylum Arthropoda; class Insecta; order Coleoptera; family Curculionidae; genus Diaprepes; species Diaprepes abbreviatus. Next base: position 691,532 of record JASJET010000021.1, read on the forward strand.
AAAATTATTTTTTAGTGATTTTTTTCCAAAAACGCATCACCTAAGGCGCGGCTCCTTGACATTTTCATCCACAATCATGACGTATGAAGAGGAAAGTTGCGAGTATTTAACGCTGAGTGAAAAACTCGGGGTGGGAACTCTTAAGTGAAAACAGTACTCCTGAAAAGAAGCACTCACAGTAAACAGCATATTAAATCAGCTAAAAATACCAATGCAGTAACAATTCCAAGAATTACTCCTATTATTGCAAGTGTATCGCCTATAGACAGCAAGCATATTCCAGCATACAGAAAAAACATGATAGATGCAGATGTGGAAATAGTAATCCAAGCAAAATAAGTTACAGGCCTGAAACAAAAATTATTAACGTTAAAGATAATATGGAGACAGAGTTCGATTCCTTTAAGTGAATCAAATTACTGAAAATTATTACTTATTTCTCAAGTTTGTCATTGCCAATTTGACATCTGACGAAGAACACATAAGTTGAAATAAAATAAAAAAAGTGAAGATCTGAAACACTTTGAATTATTTTTATATTATACAGGGTTGTTCACTCTATACGATACGGAATATTTCGGCCAAAATACTTGACTTTCAAAAAGTTTTATTTTTGGGATATATGGGGGTCTAATATAGTTACTTTGTAAAATTATTTTCATATTATACAGGGTCTCCCAAAAGCTCTGAAAGTATCAAAGTTTTGTTTCTTTAAATGGAACTCCCTGTATATTATTGCATTTTTGGATTCTCCGATCAAAAGAAGTGCCTATTTTAATAAGGTTTATAGTACCTTAACCTTAAGGGATTTTAAATAATTTTAATTTTGACAAAATCTAACCTAATTTTTATGTTTCAAATACTTAAAAAGTATTTCAGTAATCTACTTGAAATTTACAGTGCAATGTAACAATAAATCATATTTTATATCCCAATTATAATAAACTTGCTATATTATACAGGGTGTCCAAAAATTAAAACTAATCAAATAAGAACTTTAAGTGGTCATAACTTGATTAATTTAAATAGAACGCTATACTTTTTACTTTGTCAGAAAATTGTACCTTTTAAATATCTATCGAATGGTGTTAAGGGTGTTCTATAGCTAAGTCTTTCGTTTTCACAAAATACGCCAAATAATCGTTTTCTGCACCATTTTGTGTTTTTTGAATAGATGTTCTAATATATCTAGATGCCTATGGCATCTAGAAACGTCAGATAATTCATTTGGATAATATAGCAAGTTTATTATAATTGTGATATAAAATATGATTTATTGTTATATTTCACTGTAAATTTCGAGTACATAACTGAAATACTTCTTAAGTATTTTAAACATGAAAATTAGGTTAAATGTTGTCAAAATTCAAATTATATAAAAACCCTTAAGGTTTTTTTTTTGATACCTTCAGATCTTTTGGGATACCCTGTATAATATGCAAATAATTTTAAAAAGTAACCATATTCGACCCTCATATATCCCAAAAGTAAAAGTTTTTGAAAGTTACGTATTTTGAATATTCCCTGCCGTATATTGTGAATAACTCTATATAAAGAGTGTTTTTTTTATAGAGGTATAGAACTTTTAAATGGAATAAAACAAAGATGAATTTTTGAAATTGACATGAAATTTACTTTATTCGAAAGATAACCTTCTGGCATTATAATTTAAATATGACTTCTGGCATATGACTGCCACGGCTGGCTCGGACGTAGTCTAATCTGGAGGTCCAATTTTCGATGACTTTTTCCAACATTTGTGGCCGTATATCGGCAATAACGCGGCGAATGTTGTCCTCCAAGTGATCAATCGTTTCGGGCTTATCGGCGTAGACTAGCGACTTCAGCGACAGAAAATAGTCTAGTGGCGTTAAGTCGCACGACCTTGGAGGCCAATTCACAGGTCTGAAACGTGAAACTATGCGGTTACCAAACGTTTCCTTCAATAAATAAAATAATCAATTATGGCACGAGCTGTGTGACATGTTGCGCCGTCTTGTTGAAACCACAGCTCCTGCACATCATGGTTGTTCAATTGATGAACGAAAAAGTCAGTAATCATGGCTCTATAGCGGTCACCATTGACTGTAACGTTCTGACCAGCATCGTTTTTAAAGAAGTACGTACCAATGATTCCACCAGCCCATAAAGCACACCAAACAGTCAGTTTTTCTGGATGTAACGGTGTCTCAACATACACTTGAGGATTATCATCACTCCAAATACGGCAAAATTCGCTTATGAAAATCGGGATCAACGGCAATCTTGTTTTGGGCCCATTCACCGAATCTACGTCTTGCTAGGTGATCGTGTGACTTCAATTCTTGCACGAGTTGGATTTTGTAAGCACGCAAACCAAGATCTTTCCGCAAAATCTTCCATAAGGTGAATGGACACATATCCAATTCCTGTGCACGATGGCGGATAGACTGATTCGGATCTTCCTCTACGCTACGCTCTACAGCAGCAATGACTTCTTCTGTACGCACTGTACGACGTCTCTGTGGATGCGTATTATCATTTAGAGTAAACGTGGTGCGAAAACGTTCCATAGTTAATCGAATTAATTGCTCTGATGGACGATTATGTTGACCGTAAAATGGACGTAGTGCGCGATACGTATTTCGAACAGAACCATGATTTTCAAAATAAATTTGCACAATTTGGAAGCATTGTTTAGGCGTCAGTCTATTCATGTTGAAATGCCAAACCAAACTAAACATAAATCACTTGACAGCCGACAAAATGGCCGCCAGTTAAAAAAGTGTTGCCAACTTAAAGTTTTATACCTCTATAAAAAACACTCTTTACATTGTTGTTGAATTAGTTCTTTTCTAAAACCGTTAAAAATTATCCAACGAAAGCCTTCACGTGAAATTTCAGAAAATTCCTTCCTAGTCGTTTTTAAAAACTTAAAATGTCACTCTCGTATACATACCTTAAAGATAACCACGACACTAAATCCAAAATTGTCGCAGAAAGATATACACATGACACAGCAATAGGTAAAACCGGAAACATTAAATAATGTATGGTTAAGGTCCAACTGATCATCAGATACATAACGCATCCCAACACGAAGCATATCAAGCATAACACCTAAAAAAATTATTTAATCAGGGGGTAACTAGTAGTGACCTGGAAAATGACCTTGACCATGTTCATTAAGATCATTTGAAAGTCAACTCCAAAATTTTAAATGGAACCCCCCAATTTCGACCCCGGGAATGAAAAGGCGGGAAATTTTACCATCGCATATGGCCTTGCTCTCAAGGTCATTTCAAGATCAAAACTAAAAAGATCACAGTATTTCGTACAAAAGTTGTTGGGTGGCACGGGAGCTAAGTGGTCACTACCACTTGAAAATGCTCTTGACCTTGACCTTCAAGGTCATTTGAAGCTCAGTTTCAAACTTTGAAAAGGTCATTTGAAAGGCGCAAAATATCGTGATATTCTAGAAAATCAATTTCCACTTGAAGACGTGCGCTTAGATTTAAGGCAACAAATATGGTTTCAACACGATGAATGTCCAGCGCTTCTTCTTCTTCTTCTTCTTCTTCTTCTTCTTCTAGGTAGTTCTGTTATCTATACAATGCCTCATCGATCCTCGTTTGAGGTCGAAATCCAGCTGTCTCTCCATCTTTTGGGGGGCCGTCCAGGCGGCCGTTTGGTGTTTGGTTTCTCTCTCATCACGGTACTCTGTCATCGTCCATTCGTTCCACGTGATCTCTCCACTGCCTACGACGGTTTCGAACCCACTTCACAACATCCTCCACTCCGCTGTCCTCGCGTATTTTTGCGTTTCTTATTCTATCTCTTAAACTTGTTCCCGTGATCATTCTCAGCGTTTTCATTTCTGTGGTTCTCATAATTTGTTTTGTCTTTGTGGTTTCATTTCTTGTTTCTGCGCCGTAGGTCAGTATCGGTCTTACACAGACCTTATAAATTATTGCTTTGCTCTCAACCGTCATATGTTTATTGTTCTAGATTATGTCTCTTAGTTGGCCTGATATCATGGCCGCTTTGTTGGACTGTGTGCGTTCTTCTTCCGTTACTGCCCTGTTACTTGTTATATGTGCTCCTAGGTATTTAAACTTCCCAACCTGTTCGATATGTTTGTCATCAACCATTAGTTTGCATCTTACCGGTTCTTTTGCTATTACCATTGCTTTGATTTTCTCCACAGATATTTTCATATTATACTGTTTGGCTGTTCGATTGAGATGGAAAAGTATTCTTTGTAAGTTGTCCTCGCTATCTGCTGTCAAGGCAACATCGTCTGCAAAGCATATAGTCTGAACGGTGTTGTGTCCCATTGGGTACCCAATATTTGTGCTTTTTACCTCATCAATGATTTCGTCCATTATTACATTGAAAAGTGTTGGACTTAGGCTATCACCCTGTCTTATTCCTATGGATAGTGGGATTTCCTCTGTTAGAGTGTTATTTGTTTTAATTACCATGGTGTTTTTGGAATTCAGTTCGTATATTGTGCGTATGATTGCTTCGTCTACTTGTTTTCTTCGCAGTAATTCTGCGCATTATTCCCAATTAGCTCATCAAATGTTGGATCGCGAATTCAACGGGCGGTAGATTGGTAAAGTGATCTGCAAGCTTGTCAGATTTTTGTTTATGGCATAATTCGAAGAGCGAAGCTTATAAAGACTTGCCAACATGAAGCAGCGAATCAAAAATGCTTGTGCTTAAATAACACCTGAAACGCTCCACAGTTGTGTGCATTCTTTTGAAATACTGGGTAATAAGTGTATTGAAGTTTAGGTAACAATTCTGAGCACTTATTGAAATAAATTCTTATGAAACTTTTAACATGATCATACAAAATGATAACGAAAGAAAGGACTCATAGAAAACAAGCATTTCGATGATGAAAGGCGAGGGAACTCACCGAAAATAAACACCTCGATGGTAAGAGGCGAGACGACTCACCGAAAACAAGAACCCCGATGGTGAGAGGCGAGGGGACTTACGTTAAACAAACACCCCGAACAAAAACTACTACGTCCACGTCGTTATTCCTGGGTAGTGCTAAAAGTAGTTAATCATGCACATAGTCGTACTAAGTATAGTTTTTGCTAACAATTCTAAACGAATGAATTTTTTCAAATAGATATGAAGATCGAGATCAAGGCAATATTATAGCACCTTCGCAATCTTAAAACTTTATTATGAAACATTTTATAAAATAATGACGTTAAAGATCTTCGTTTGCCCTGAAAATGACCTTGATATTAAAGCTTAACCTTGAGGTCAAAGTCATATAATGATGATGTGAAATTGATCAATCTTTTTATTTCCGGTGGTTAAATTGGGGGCTTCCTTTTTATATTTTGAAACTGAGCTCCAACAACTTTTGCACGAAACATTTCACGAAATACTGCGTTCTTTTTGTTTTAACCTTGAAATTACCTTGATATTTGACCTTTATCTTGAGGTCAAGGTCATATGATGTTAGACTTTTCCGCCCTTTCCATTCCCTGGGTCAAAATTGGGGGGTCCACTTAAAATTCTTGAGTTGATCTTCAAAAAAATCTTGAATGTCAAGATTAAGGTCATTTTCAAGGTCACTGCTAGTCAGCCCCCCTGCCACCCTATACCTTTGTATAAAACATTTTTCGAAAAAATGTGATCCTACCTACATATTCCGTTGTTTCAAGATAAATGTCGCACCCTGTATATATATATATATATATATATATATATATATATATATATATATATATTGTTGCGTAGTGTTTCACGGATGGGAACATGTGATTCAGTATTAATCCGGGAATACATCCGTTCGTTCGTTTGGTTTCTTGTAAAAGTTTGCAGACGTTTGGCCAAAATCTCATTTGACATCTTCTGTGCTTGGTGGTTGTAGATCATCAACAACCATCAAGCACAGAAGATGCCAAATGAGATTTTGACGAATCGTCTGCAAACTTCTACAGGAAACCGAACGAACGAACGGATGTATTCCCGTATGAATACTGAATCATGTATATATATATATATATATATATATATATATATATATATATATATATATATATATATGAGGTTGTTTTGGGGTTATTTGTGCCCTTTTTTATAAGGTGTATTTGTATTGGATCTGATGCAAATATCTCTTTTGTATTTTTTTAAAAAATTTATAAGTATTATTTGGCTTTTTTGACTGTAAAGAGTTGTTTTCACCCCCATGGAAGGGCGATTATCAATAAAAATGAATCATAAATACACGGTGATTGTTGTTATATGATCAGTTTGAATTATGACTCATAAACACACTGTTTTTTCGGATATTTTATAATTTATTTCCATTTTCCTTGCGTGTGAGTAGTTTTACCTTGTCTAAGAGGCTAATTTAACAATTTTTTTATATCGCTCATATTTTTTGGTAGTCTATGTGACCCAAGCTTTAAAATAAGGTAAGATTAACTTGTGTAACTTCTTTCATTGTCGAGATATTATATTTTTAGTATCAAAACTTTTATTCAACTGAAATACATTATGCAACTCAATTTCATCATCTTTTATGATTAATTTCTCAAAATTGAAACAGATACTCATCTTGAAACTTTTCTTTGACCACTACTTATGATTAACCTGCGTGGTCCACGAAATAGACTAATTTTCACCTATTTTTGGCAACGAACGTCGAACTAATTTAGTATTTCTGAAAGATTACGACAGAATTGCTGCAGATCCCTAACCTATTTTTGCAGGACCGAAAATGCGATTCTTTTATCTAATTATAAAGAAAAAAAATGTAAAGGGGTACCAGATCGCAAGCAACTTAAAACCTTGTATTTTGAGAAAAATGCAACTAAATAAAACATATATGACATACGTATTTAATTGAATCTGTTGTTAAGAGTTACATAATTGAAGGCTTATGCCGAAAGAAGAAATCTTAACAAAGTTATACAGATCAATCAGAAATTGAAAGAGATCCTAGTAATTATGGAGCCGCAAACTTACAAGTTCGATGATAGTCAGACCAGCTAATTGACACCATTGTACTAATTTTTCTCTTCGTTTTGCCTTTTCTTCCTTGCGTTTCTTTCTATGTTCTTCATAATCCTGAACACCTCTGCTCGGCATTCAGATTTTCTAATATATTTATTTTTCGATGAAAAAATTTCTCCCTTTAACGGTTTATCAGTGTCATTTTTTAAACATGTCATATGTGACGTATTTCATATGACCGACGAAAAGGTAATATACAGGATGGATATCGTAACTTAAAGCACATGTGGAATCTGTTAAAATACCTTGTACGACCAAGAAATCCAGTTGCAAATACAATACTACTGAAACCGAATATGTAACCTGCTTTTTGAATAGATAACAGAAAAGTCTGTTATTAACAATTTAATTTTTTTAACTGGAATAATTCATAAATCAGGATAGATACGATAATTTTTCCAAATACTTTTTTTTCTTTATGGTGTTTCTTGATTCGTCTCAATATAATGATTAAAACCAGAAATATTGCAAACTTATTGTAAAATACTGATACTGAGAAAAACAATGTTTCATTTTAAATACAAATGTTTGTAAGAGAATAAAGAATAATGGCACGAAAGAGGTATATTAAAAAATTAGAATTTTCTTACGCCTTAAGAATATATTTCAGTTGTTTGAATATGTTGAATAAAATAGGAGTCATTGTAAATTAATAGAGCTAAGGCCACGCGTCGCGGTGTGGTCAAGAAAGTTGGAAGGGGTAAAAGGAAGGAGAATACCCTAAACTAAATTTGATTCCTCATGTAACTCTGTACTCCCCTCAATGTGGCTGTGCTGCACTTGCGCAGTAGGTCAAGGGACAGGACTGGATTTGAGAAACCTTTTAGTTATGTTGTTATATTGAAAAATTGCAATTTAAAGTTCAGGTTATAAAACGACTAATGAAATAAACACTACCTTAAAGTCTATACAAATGTCTTGACAACATACACAAATATAAAAACTGTGAATTTTCTACAGATACCTACGACACTTTTAAAGCTTCTCTTAAAATCCCTGAGTGCTGGGTGACCTTAAAAATGCATAGTGAATTTTAAAATAAAAAGAAAATTTCTTTTTTTAACATCAGTGGAATTACACGGTTAAGATAAATTGTTAGCGTTATAATTGTTGAACTGTGAATTTTTTACAGATACCTAAGACACTTTTAAAGTTTCTCTTAAAATCCTTGAGTGCTGGGTGGCCTTAAAAGTGCATCGTGATTTTTTAAATTAACAAGAAAATTTCTTTTTTTAACTTAAGTGGATGTACACCCTTAAAATAAATTGTTAGCGTTATAATTGTTGAACTGTGAATTTTTCGAAGATACCAATGACACTTTTAAAGCTTATCTTAAAATCCCTGAGTGCTGGGTGGCCTTGAAAATGCATAGTCAATTTTAAAATAACAAGCAAATTTATTTTTTTACCATTTGTGGAAGTACACCCTTAAGATAAATTGTTAGCGTCATAATTGTTGAACTATGAATTTTTAGAGATACCTAAGACACTTTTAAAGCTTCTCTCAAAATCCCTGAGTGCCGGGTGGCCTTGAAAGTGCATAGTGATATTTTAAATTAACAAGAAAATTTCTTTTTTAACTTCAGTGGATGTCCACCCTTAAAATAAATTGTTAGCGTTATAATTTTTGAACTGTGAATTTTTTGCAGATAACTAAAACACTTCTAAATCTTCTCTTAAAATCCCTGAGTGCTGGGTGGCGTTAAAAATGCATAGTGAATTTTAAAATAACAAAAAAATTTATTTTTTTAACATCAGTGGAAGTACACCCTTAAGATAAATTGTTACCGTTATAATTGTTGAACTGTGAATTTTTTGGAGACACCTAAGACACTTTTAAAACTTATCTTAAAATCCCTGAGTGCTGGGTGGCCTTAAAAGTGCATAGTGATATTTTAAATTAACAAGAAAATTTCTTTTTTTACCTTTAGTGGATGTACACCCTTAAAATAAATTGTTAGCGTGATAATTGTTGAACTGTGATTTTTTTACAGATACCTAAGACACTTTTAAAGCTCATCTTAAAATCCCTGAGTGCTGGGTGGCCTTAAAATTTCATAGTGATTTTTTAAATTAACAAACAATTTTTTTTAACCTCATTGGATGTACAACCTTAAAATAAATTGTTAGTGTTATAATTGTTGAACAATGAATTTTTTACAAATACTTAATACACTTTTAAAGCTTCTCTTAAAATCCCTGAGTGCTGGGTGGCCTTAAAATGCATAGTCAATTTTAAAATAACAAGAAAATTTATTTTTTTAACATCAGTGGAAGTACACCCTTAAGATAAATTTTTAGCGTTATAATTGTTGAACTGTGAATTTTTTGAAGACACCTAAGACACTTTTAAAACTTATCTTAAAATCCCTGAGTGCTGGGTAGCCTTAAAAGTGCATAGTGATATTTTAAATTAACAAGAAAATTTCTTTTTTTAAGTTTAGTGGATGTACACCCTTAAAATAAATTGTTAGCGTTATAATTGTTGAACTGTGAATTTTTTGAAGACAGCTAAGACACTTTTAAAACTTATTTTAAAATCCCTGAGTGCTGGGTGGCCTTAAAATTGCATAGTGATTAGTTAAATTAACAAGAGAAAATTTTTTTAACTTCAGAGGATGTACAACCTTAAAATAAATTGTTAGCGTCATAATTGTTGAACAATGAATTTTTTACAGATACTTAATACTCTTTTAAAGCTTCTCGTAAAATCCCTGAGTGCTGGGTGGCCTTAAAAATGCATAGTGAATTTTTAAATTTACTAGAAAATTTCTTTTTTTAACGTCAGTGGAAATACACCCCTAAAATAAATTGTTAGCGTTATAATTGTTGAACTATGAATTTTCTGCAGATAACTAAAACACTTCTAAGTCTTCTCTTAAAACCCCTGAGTGCTGGGTGGCCTTGAAAGTGCATAGAGATTTGATTTGAATTTTTTTTTCCATCGACTAAAATCAGTAGGTAGTTTTCGTCGCTCCTAGACTAAATTTCGGGTTTTTTCGCGTAAATTCGTATTTTGAAACGGCGCCTTCTAATCTTAACTTACCTGAACCAACCTGAACTGACCTGAACAGACCTGAACTGACCTGAACTTACCTGAACTGACCTGAACTGACCTGCAGATTGCAGATCAAGGAAATGATAGAAATTAAAAAAGATAAAAACGGCAGAACGGATATAGAAAATTTGAGCCACATTTACACCAGCCTAATTTAAAGAAAAATATTAAGTATTCGATCCTATTAATATATCAAAAATTGTATATCCTCTTAAACATAAAATTAAATATATGCTTTCTTTCGGTTTTTTTGGTCCATTGTTAAAAAATAAAAAATAAAACACACTCGCATTCCATGTATCCAAAGTACCTAAATAGATGATGTAAAAATTTCATTTCATTATTAATAAGTACACAAAATGTCAAAGTATGTACTGGTAAAATTAAATCCTTATTTAGAAATTTGACTAGTTTTTTAAAGTAACCTTATTTTTCTACATAATCGCCTAGTTTTTCAGTACATTTTTGGTACCAGGGTAAAAATTTTTTCAATCCAATATCATACTATTTTGCCGGCATACTGGTTAGCCATCTTTCAAATTTTGTTTCAAATTATCCTCGTTTGTGAAGCGTCTTCCGACAAGATATTGCTTCACCTGTAAAAACAGGTGGAAGTCATTTGTTACAAGGTCAGGGGAATAAGGAAATTTATATTGAAACTGAATCATCACATCAATTGTATATAGGCTTTTGTACTTGCGATTTACCTTTCACCTCTTTTATTATTATTATTATTATATTCCCTTATAACAAATATTGTGTAACAATTTGTTTCTTTGTCTGCGTACTTGAAAGACCTTTTATTATTATTATTATGTACTTCTAAAAGTATTTTTTTCCAAAAAACAATTAAAATTTTCCATATTTCTTTCTAGGAACTTGGCTTAGACATCAGAGATGAACAAATTAAAGAAATGGAAGCTCACATTCACGACATCGACTTTGAAGCTGCCGCCGAAGAAGAAAAACTCACTAGACACGATGTTATGGCACACGTGCACGTTTTTGCCAAAGCCTGTCCTTTGGCTGCCCCCATTATACATTTAGGTGCCACATCCTGCTTTGTAGGAGACAATACTGACTTAATTATTTTGAGAGATGGCTTGGAACTTCTGCAAGCAGGAGTTGCTGCTGTCATACAGAATTTGGCTGAGTTTTGTGATAAATACAAGTAAGAAAATCATACTTTTGTAGTTTCAAATATAACATAATGTCGAAATTTTATTCGAGTGAATACAAGAGAAATTTTTTTGTTTAAGGTCACTTCCAGCATTGGGTTTTACTCATTTGCAGCCAGCTCAATTAACAACAGTTGGTAAAAGAGCGACTCTGTGGCTCTTTGATTTTTTATTGGACGAAAGAGCTTTACGTAGAGCCAAGGAAGATCTAAGGTTTAGAGGGGCTAAAGGTAGGTTTTCTATTATTAAAGAATCTATTTTTTATTCGGAGATACGAGCATGGTTCGATAAGTTCTCGGCCTGATAAAGAAAACAAAAGATTTTTGAAGATGTTGTTATTTATTTTTCAACATAATAATAATAATGATAATAAACGTCTTTATTAACAATGCATACATATTACAAAGTAATACAATGCACACATGGGATGCGGCTGGCGAAGTTTAACCAATGGCCATTCTTCCACTTAACCAACCACACCTCCCAATGCCCCAACAAGAAGTAATCAACAACAATACAAATACTTATTATTAATCTCCAAGTAGAAAACTTTTGTATTCTGATTTAAGTCTTTTGATATTATAGTGCCTAAACTGTGGTGAAATTGTATTATATTGTTTAACAAAACTATAAGAAAAACCCTTCTGAAACAAAGAAGTTCTATGTCTTGGTATCGTAAACAGACTTTGATTTCTTATATTAATATTATGTACATCAGTCCTAAGTTCCAATTTTTTATACAAGTACATAGGTTGTTTAGTATCTAATAATTTTCGAAAAAATATCAGAGAATACAGTCTGTATATATTTTCACATCTTAACCAGCCAATCTGCCTGATATTATTTGATACAGAATCAAACTTTCTTAAGTTAAAAATAAACCTACAGCATGTATTTTGGACATACTGTATTCTCTTCTTTGTAACTACACCCAAAAAGGGATAGTAAACAATATAGCAGTAGTTATAGATTGACATAATAAGAGTTTCACATAATTTTTTCCTCATTTTAAAGTTCAATATATATCTTTTGAATATAAAACTTTCATTTTAACATAACTTCTTTGTAACAGGCTTTGGACATGTTTATGAAATCTTAAATTAACATCCAAATGTAATCCCAGGTTTCTGGCACAATTTGAAAAAAATAAAACATCATCTCCAATTGATATTTTGAGGCAATTTGTAAGCATGTTGCGCTGTTTTTCGGAACAAAACAAGATAATCTCAGTCTTGTTGGGATTAATTTTTAAATTATGCTCCTTAGAATACTGTAGAATGGCTGCCAAATCATGATTTAACATGAGTGCAGCTCTTTCTGGATCAGAGGGGTCAAAATAATGTAATATCTGACTATCATCAGCATATGTTTGCAAATGTGAGTTTGAAACTATGGAAAAAATATCAGACGTATATATTGCAAACAACAAAGGACCAAGAATGGATCCCTGGGGTACACAGCTTCAGGTTGTGAAACCACATCTCTGATTCTTACAATCTGCGATCTATCAGACAGGTAGGATCCAAAAAATAGTGTTGAAATACCATCAAACCCATAGAATGACAGTTTAGCACAAATTAATTCATGGTCAATTACATCAAACGCCTTGGAATAATCATAGTCCCCTTGTACTTCAATACGTCTAGACCAACGATGTTCTAACATTTTAATACCCGTGGTATAATGCGATTTGTCCAACTCTGCAAAATAAGCGGTTGTCGCTGCTCTGACCTCGTTATTTCAAGGGAATTTTCGTCCAGCGAACCATTTTTTCAAGTTTTGGAAGAGAAAGTAATCGCTGGGAGCCAGATCCGGCGATTATGGCGCATGTGAAAGCACTTCGAAACGTAGGTCATGGAGTTTTGCAGCAACAACCATAGATTTGTCTGCAGGCGCGTTATCATGATGAAAGGGCACTTTTTTTGACAATATATGGATGTTTAGCCTTAATCACATGCTCCAAACGGTCCAGTAGTGATGCGTAATACTCCTCGGTGATGGCCATACCTTATTCTAAATAGTCTATAAGCACCACGCTATGTGAATCCCAAAAAACTCTTGCCATGACTTTTCCTGCAGATGGAACCGTTTTTGCTTTTTTTTTGACGCACTTTTACCTGCCCCCACCCAATGTTTAGACTGCTGCTTTGTCTCTGGCGTGTCATGGTGAATCCATGTTTCATCTACAGTTATAAAACGTCGAAGAAACTCAGCAGAATTGCGTCTGAATAAGTCTAAACACTCTTGCGAAGTGTTCATTCCAAATCGTTTTTGGTCGACTGTTAACAAACGCGGCACCCATCGCGAAGAAAGCTTTTTTATGCCAAGAATATCTTGTAAAATATAGTGGACACGATCTATCGAGATGCTTGCTATACCAGCCAGCTATCGTACTTTCAGTCGTTGGTCATGAAGTATGCCGTTGTGAATTTTTGTGACAATTTCGTCAGTTGGAGTGGTTTTTGGACGTCCCGAGCGCTCAACATCTTGGATTGATGTACGACTACGATTAAATTCAACAGCCCATTTTTTTACTGCCGAAAACGAAGGAGAAGAATCCTTTAAAGTAAAATCTAACTCATTTTTAATATCCGTAGGAGTAAAGCCCTTTAAAACAAAATACTTTATAACTGCTCGAACTTTCATCTTTCAAAAAATATCGAACCTTATGTGTTCACTCGATCGCCACAAACAAGGAACTGAACGCAAACTTCTGAAATTTTGCAGGACGTCATCTCAAGGTTAATGCTTACTAGCACCCTCTCTGTTTCAGGCCGAAATTGCCCTTTATCTTAAAATTTCTAATATTCTAGGTACTACCGGAACTCAAGCATCTTTCCTACAACTTTTCAATGGAGATAGTGAGAAAGTAAAAGCTGTAGATAAAAGAGTAGCTCAATTGAGCGGCTTTAGTAAAACTTATCCAGTTACAGGGCAGACTTACTCCAGAAAAGTGGATTTGGAAGTTGTATCAGTTTTGTCGTCAATTGGTAAGTCGAAATAGCTTAATTTTTATTATTGAGTGAATCAAAAGTATACTAAATACTGATATTTCAGGTTCCACAATCCACAAAATGTGTTCAGATCTTCGTCTTCTAGCCAATATGAAAGAAATTGAAGAACCATTCGAGAAAAGTCAGATTGGGAGCTCCGCTATGCCTTACAAAAGAAATCCGATGAGATCTGAGCGATGCTGTGCTTTGGCTAGACATTTAATGGCTCTGTTTGCTAACGCTGCTAACACCCACAGTGTCCAATGGTAGGTAGTTTTTGCTAGATTCTTGAATTCATGGTCTCCAAACCTAAAATTCAAATTATAATATTTTTTTTTGCAATTTTAGGCTAGAACGAACCCTTGATGATTCAGCCAATCGAAGAATAACTCTTGCCGAGGCATTTTTGAGTGCAGACGCAGCTCTGATAACTTTAACGAACATCACTCAAGGTTTGGTGGTTTATCCGAAGGTTATAGAAAGGAGAATTAACCAGGAATTACCATTTATGTCAGCTGAAAATATTATTATGGCCATGGTCAAGAAAGGTGGAGATAGACAGGTAAGAATCATATTAATAACTTTTAATAGAGACGATTCAACGCCGCTACAGCTGGGGAAACAGGATATTGCTTCTCACCACCAAACAGATTAAGGGAAGTTACAAACCTGGTTACAGAAACCACTTCGTGGACGGCATCCACATGAGGTCATTCAGGTTAATGTGGACAACTCGGCGTTGATTTCAGGACATATGTTTCTGGAAACGGAGGGCTTCTTGTTAGCTATCCAAGACCAGGTTATTCCCACGAAGAATCATCAGAAAACCCTCAATAGAAAATGACCAATGTAGATATGGCTGTCGAACATGAGAGACAATCCAGCACATAACTGGAGGATGCCATGCATTTGCCGCAATCGAGTATAAGGAAAGATACTCCACCAAGAGTTAGCAGATAAGTTAAACCTATTGCAGGGAGGAATAGTGTCTTATTACAAATATAATTCGGAGCCTATTCTTGAGAACAACCAGTTCAAGTTATATTGGTACCGAACGGTTCAGACAGTTGCTCATGATAGATCAGACAGATACTAACAGATAATATGTCTAGGCAAACTACAGTAATCGACATTGTTGTACCTAACAACAATAACTTAAGGCCAAAATACAACGAGAAGATAGCCAAATACAGAGATCTGGAGGTGCAAATCCGAAGACAATGGGCAATGAACAGCGTCCAAACAATTCCCATAATTTTATCAACAACTGGAGTGATACCAAAGAACCTCCTGCAGAACATTAAGGGACTGGGCCTTAGTGAGTATGTGTATAAGCATAGCAACCGCGCGAACCGTCCGAAAGTTCGTAGGAAATATAGCAGACCACCTCACCTAGGACCCGATAACATGGAAAGGGTTCCCATAGAGCTTCATCCTTTTTGGTACCTTTGTATACTTGGTATGAGTCTATATTCCCTGGAGGGAGTGAAATCGTGAACTTTAAATAATATGATACTCATAAACAAATAGGAAGATTGTTTTAAACAACTATATACTATAGAAGAAAATGTATTAAAGCCATACCAGGCAGAAGAAGCGACAGATATAATGCAATTATTTGGAGTAGAAGAACTGAAAGAATTTAAAAATAGGAAAGCAACGACAGCATGCCAAACTAATTATTAGAATATGGTTTTTTATAAGATCTTAAAATATTCCACCTCTTAGATGATTGGCACAGAGTCATAACCAGACCTATCTTCAAAAATGGGCAGAAAATTAACCCAGAAAATTATAAACGTATTAGTATACTTGATTTAACAATGAAACTATTCACTAGAGACGAACAGCAAGGATTTCAATCTGCCACAGGAATGTAATACTTATCATAGGATAAATGAGAGAAAAACCTTTCGAGTAGCTCAAAACTATATATATATATATATATATATATATATATATATATATATATATATATATATATATATATGAAAAAGTTGTTTTATTCTCCTTACGACCGTTAAGAAAGGGGACAGACAGTATATTCTCTGCGAATTCCACTCTGGTTCACTCTCCATACTAGTTTCGACCACCTAATGGTCTCATCAGTGGAGCTGTAACGAACCGAGAGTAAAATGCACAGAAAACAAATGTCTACTTAAAATCCCCATATCGTAAAGTATCGGCAGGATATTACCTGCAGAACTTGATGCCGGACTGCTATCTTAAACAGTACAAACGAACATCTGAATATACCCCGGAGCGGTAGGAAATTTATTAAAAATAAACAAATTCACGGTCTATATATTTGAAAAAGTTGTTTTATTCTCCTTACGACCGTTAAGAAAGGGGACAGACAGTATATTCTCTGCGAATTCCACTCTGGTTCACTCTCCATACTAGTTTCGACCACCTAATGGTCTCACTGTGAGACCATTAGGTGGTCGAAACTAGTATGGAGAGTGAACCAGAGTGGAATTCGCAGAGAATATACTGTCTGTCCCCTTTCTTAACGGTCGTAAGGAGAATAAAACAACTTTTTCAAATATATAGACCGTGAATTTGTTTATTTTTAATATATATATATATATATATATATATATATATATATATATATATATATATATATATATATATATATATATATATATATATATATATAAGTTTTATTGACCCCACAGAAGTGCTTGACAAAGTGCAGTTTTTTGGCGCAGTAAACATCACTTAAAATATGTAGTATAATAAACTAGCAGCCCTCAGTTCACTCCTGTTAATCTTATGATGAACCGATTCAACGAAGAAGTTGTATCTTTGAACTTGAGTTACAGACTGGGATCTAGCGCTGTTAGTACGACTGCTAAGTCTATTATGCAACCATATCAAAAAGACTAGCAACAAGAAACTATCAATTACTGGTCTTCTTAAAAGATAGATGAATATTAGACAAATCATTTTTTAAGACAGTTAATATCGCTAGCAAATTGGTTATAAAACAGACAGCAAGAGTGTAAAAAGAAGAAATAGTTCATGATGAAGTAAGTGAGCGATAGGGACTTGCATTAGCATTTTCCTCTATTTAAAACAAGTTTCCTACCAGTTTTATTGAAGTGGCACAAATTATACTTCGATCTTATGAAGGATATAAATCAACAAGATATCGCAGTCCGTCTTAAAACATGCTGGAAGATCGCATTGGCTATATTGGATACGAAAGATTCATATTAATGCACGATGACGTAGTAACTAAATACCTCGATGCAGTTCAGAGAGCACACGTGATCTGCTAAAGCGGCGAAGAAATACAGTTGAAGAGAAAACATTTAAACTCTTTTTATTGTCACACACAAACTTGTTCTATGTAGTACTAAATTCAGGTTATGGTTTTGTTTTCGAAAGACCATCTATTGTCCATCGGTTAAACAATAGCAGAGAATTTGTAGCCTCGTTATTGTTTTGATTTTTTGAGTTTATTATTACTATTTTTTTAACTTCTAGATGACTAGGTCATCGAACGTCAGCTTTTCATCGGTGAACAGATGGTGTGTAAGAAGTACTTATATCAGGGCGCCATTAAATTCTTTCTATGTTTTTTTTTATAGAGTTAAACCACTATATTGAGAAATGGCTTTTGTAGATTTCCAGAAGGCATTCGACTTCGTCGAAATATGGGCTGTATTACAATCATTAGAAAACGCAAGAATCGATTCAAGATACATAAACATCATAAAGAACATATACTAAAATGCAGCCATTCAAATAAAAATAGACGACAAGACGAAAACGAACCGCATAAAACTACAAAGGGGAGTGAGACAAGGGGACATTATCTCGCCAAAACTGTTCATCCTAGTCCTAGAGGACATTTTTAAAGAACTTAAATGGGACATCAAAGGTATAAACATCGACGGAATATACTTGAACCATCTCAGATTTGCTGGTGACATAATCTTAATAGCAAGTAATCTCCAAGAATTCAACGAAATGCTACAACAGCTAAATGATGTATCCGCATCTGTAGGCCTTACAATGAACTACAACAAAACAAAAATAATGAGCCACGAACAGGCAAACATAACAATACAGAACCAGAGGATAGAAAACGTCGAACACTATGTATACTTGGGTCATGACATCAGACTAGGGAAATCAAACCAGGATGCTGAGATAAAAAGAAGAACACAGCTGACATGGGCCGCTTTCGGCAAACTTGCATACATCCTGAAAAATAATTCAATTCCCATAAATTTAAAAAGAAAAGTATACGACACATGCATTCTACCAGTATGTACGTATGGATAGAGACCATGTCCCTCACCAAAAAGTCCGCTAAAAAATTAGAAACAGTCCAAATAGTCCGGTCAAGTTAGCATCAAAAATAGGGGTAAGGTTACATTAATTCGCACCTTGCTAAAAATTGGCATGAATGTTGGGAACCCTATTATACACAATTTGTCAATTATCCACATCAATCCGAAGTGTGGAAAAAAATTTATTCAAGGTCAAATGTTGCAAAAATCGGTTTTTTGAGTTTTCCAGCTAAACGGTAAGTTTTATAATAAAAATAGGTGAGACAAAAATTATTCATCATGCAATTATCTATAAAAATTGTTCATACACTTTTTTGCCTAAGAATCACCATTTCGGAGATACAGCGATGCAAAATGTTGAAAAAGTTGTATTCTTCATAATATGCACACGTTTCCGCGCCACCCGTGAGGTAGTGTACATGGCGCGTTTTTTTTTACGTGGTTTCCCCGGTAGGCCTATTTCACGATCTATTGTGCTTCTGTTGAGTTAAAAAGCTATTGTATTAAATTGAAAATGGTACTATTGTAAATAACAAGAGCGGTGTAAGTAATGCGTAAATTGAGAAAATTATTCGTCTGATTGATACTCTTCTAATGAAACATAATCCATACTGTCTTGCTCTTCTTCTTCTTCTTCTTCTTCTTCTCCTTCTTCTTCTTCTTCTTCTTCTTCTTCTTCTTCTTCTTCTTCTTCTTCTTCTTCTTCTTCTTCTTCTTCCTGCTGAGTACAAATAAATTGTTCAAAGAGCAATGCATCAGATGTCTCCTCGCCTATATCGTAAGAATCCTCTTCTACTGGCGATTCAACATTGGAGCACGATTGGCCTCGTAGCTAGCTCGATTTAAAATGTCATAGTGATTATCAACAAAACATATTAATGTTGATGCTCCTGACTTTTCTGTTATATTAATTTTATCGCCATACTTCAACTTTAATCGTAACTTAATGGTTCTATTATCTAACGAATTGTTGCAAATATTTTGTAATTCGTCTAATGAAAATTGACAATCATCACTATTTTCGATGTGTGCAAATATTTCTTCCATTAAAAGATTCGTACTTTCAGATTGAGGACGACCGGCTTGACCCCCCGTAGTCGGTCTCAAGAAGGCATTATGACAGTCTTTATGATACTTAGCTTCGGCAGCAACTAAATCATGTTCGAACTCAATTCGAGTAATAACAGCTTTTGCTACACGATCAGAACGAGTCTGGGCTATATTCAGGATTGTTTCTTTGAATGAAAGTGTTGTTACATGAAAAATTTTACGCCGATACTTCAGTGCTTTTCTGTTTTCTAGCTCTTCATTCCATTCATTGCCACAAAATAAGCAACACTTTTTAAAACAAAAAAATGGTTCACTTACGCGTGCTCTAGTACGAGGTGGACTTATTTTTGATGTACTAGCTTGTTCTTCATCCTGTTTTCTTTTCAATGCAGCGATTGTACCCTTCCGAGTATAGTTTTTTCGACACTGCACATGAACTGTCACAGAAGTCTGGTCTTTCAGGTATTCCGAAAATTCATCACCTCTTTCAATACTTGCATTAATTAATGTCTTTAGGCCACGATCAACAGTAACTGTTTCGCTTTCGGTCAAATGTTTATTACAAATAAAGCACAACTGCGACATTTCTATTACAAACACAAAACTGCACAAATTTTGTTTGAAAATATAAGCAATAACTACGTGTTCTTACTACGAAAGAATGCTTGAGACTAATACTATTCTATCTAGGGAGGCCCTTCAAAAAGGAGCAGGTATACGAGCGTCGCCACGTGGACAATTGAATAGCAGACAGATGTTGCTCAAGGCCGTACGGTCATATAAAATGAGGGACTGGGTTTTTTTTGGAGTTTATATTTTTAAAACTGTATAATATGTATGTATACGCTACGAAAATTAATATTTTTACTTATATTATCGTTCTGTAACGTATATTACGGTAATTGACATGCATATTATGAAGAATACAACTTTTTCAACATTTTGCATCGCTGTATCTCCGAAATGGTGATTCTTAGGAAAAAAAGTGTATGAACAATTTTTATAGATAATTGCATGATGAATAATTTTTGTCTCACCTATTTTTCGTATAAAACTTACCGTTTAGCTGGAAAACTCAAAAAACCGATTTTTGCAACATTTGACCTTGAATAAATTTTTTTCCACACTTCGGATTGATGTGGATAATTGACAAATTGTGTATAATAGGGTTCCCAACATTCATGCCAATTTTTAGCAAGGTGCGAATTAATGTAACCTTCAATGTCTATTTTGACCGGACTAAAAGAGCAATGGAAAGAAACATGCTTGGAATATCATTAAGAGACAGGATTAGAAACACCGAGATAAGACGCAGAACGAAAATTAAAGACATTGTGAAGGAGGTTGCAAAAATGAAGTGGCGAGGGACTGGTCATAAAGATGGGTAGACGACATAAGAGTGGCGGGCAAACAGTGGATAAGATTGGCGAAGAATAGAGAAAGATGGAAACAATTGAGAGAGACCTACATCCAGAAGTGGATGGACAGGGGTTGACAAAGAGAGAGAGAGATTGAGAATTTATTAATTAATAAAAAAAAATTACTGTTGACTGTAGTAATCATTGCAATTCTTCTGCTCATTTGAGCCAAATTAACTTTAACCCACTCCAGAACTGAAAATGTGGAAAGATAGTGGATTTAAATCATATATTCAATTGTGCTCTTCATATCAACACTATCCTTTTTCATCTTTATTTGAAATTTGCTGTCAAAACCGTAGGTCGCTTTTTAGATGCACGTGGTGTGGACCTATAGTTCGAAAATTCTTTTAGTCAATTCTTTTTTTTTCCTTATTTAGAAGCCTTAAACGGACAATGGTACCTTCCAGGTCCTCTTCGTTGAGACATGCTTTAGCGAAGGTCAATTAAATCACAATTCACAGAGAAGTTAGCCGAATTGCCACAGTTGCACTGGCCATAAAAGTAATTAAAAAAAAATTGTTTAGAAAATCCATGACGTCGGAATAATTTAAAATGACATAAAGCCCGCTTTTCTTATTGGCCACAGAAATTTTGACGACATTAATAGCGTTTTTTCGTCTTGTTAAAGGCCTGAGGTACTAGGAGATAGACTTATATATATATATATATATATATATATATATATATATATATATATATATATATATATATATATATATATATATATGAAATAAAATACGAATAGTAAATACAAACTTCCCTCCATCTTATCCTTTCTTTGTTAGGGGTTGCACAGTTAGAACAAATTGTTATAAAACGCAATTTATTCTATTCCACCACCATCGAGATGATGGCCTACCTGTACCACCATACCGAGAAGAAAGTCAAAACTTACCCTCCCCGCCACAGTGATACGGCAGAGATACATGTTTCGTCTCTACTAGACTCATCAGGGTACCGACATGCACCTGGCTGTGCAAAGGACTGATCGGAAGGAAGCATGCAAATACTGAACGCGGCTTCGCCGACCTCCCGCCGGATGGCGTATATATGTTTATGCGGCTTTCACGGATTCCTCCGTGTGAGATGCAATCGCAGTGGATATATCCACATTATGCCGTTGTAGTGCTGAAATCACATTCAGCAAACGTACAACTATATGCAGCTCCGTGTATAGAATGAAATAAAATACGAATAGTAAATACAAACTTCCCTCCATCTTATCCTTTCTTTGTTAGGGGTTGCACAGTTAGAACAAATTGTTATAAAACGCAATTTATTCTATTCCACCACCATCGAGATGATGGCCTACCTGTACCACCATACCGAGAAGAAAGTCAAAACTTACCCTCCCCGCCACAGTGATACGGCAGAGATACATGTTTCATCTCTACTAGACTCATCAGGGTACCGACATGCACCTGGCTGTGCAAAGGACTGATCGGAAGGAAGCATGCAAATACTGAACGCGGCTTCGCCGACCTCCCGCCGGATGGCGTATATATGTTTATGCGGCTTTCACGGATTCCTCCGTGTGAGATGCAATCGCAGTGGATATATCCACATTATGCCGTTGTAGTGCTGAAATCACATTCAGCAAACGTACAACTATATGCAGCTCCGTGTATAGAATGAAATAAAATACGAATAGTAAATACAAACTTCCCTCCATCTTATCCTTTCTTTGTTAGGGGTTGCACAGTTAGAACAAATTGTTATAAAACGCAATTTATTCTATTCCACCACCATCGAGATGATGGCCTACCTGTACCACCATACCGAGAAGAAAGTCAAAACTTACCCTCCCCGCCACAGTGATACGGCAGAGATACATGTTTCGTCTCTACTAGACTCATCAGGGTACCGACATGCACCTGGCTGTGCAAAGGACTGATCGGAAGGAAGCATGCAAATACTGAACGCGGCTTCGCCGACCTCCCGCCGGATGGCGTATATATGTTTATGCGGCTTTCACGGATTCCTCCGTGTGAGATGCAATCGCAGTGGATATATCCACATTATGCCGTTGTAGTGCTGAAATCACATTCAGCAAACGTACAACTATATGCAGCTCCGTGTATAGAATGAAATAAAATACGAATAGTAAATACAAACTTCCCTCCATCTTATCCTTTCTTTGTTAGGGGTTGCACAGTTAGAACAAATTGTTATAAAACGCAATTTATTCTATTCCACCACCATCGAGATGATGGCCTACCTGTACCACCATACCGAGAAGAAAGTCAAAACTTACCCTCCCCGCCACAGTGATACGGCAGAGATACATGTTTCGTCTCTACTAGACTCATTCGTATTTTATTTCATTCTATACACGGAGCTGCATATAGTTGTACGTTTGCTGAATGTGATTTCAGCACTACAACGGCATAATGTGGATATATCCACTGCGATTGCATCTCACACGGAGGAATCCGTGAAAGCCGCATAAACATATATACGCCATCCGGCGGGAGGTCGGCGAAGCCGCGTTCAGTATTTGCATGCTTCCTTCCGATCAGTCCTTTGCACAGCCAGGTGCATGTCGGTACCCTGATGAGTCTAGTAGAGACGAAACATGTATCTCTGCCGTATCACTGTGGCGGGGAGGGTAAGTTTTGACTTTCTTCTCGGTATGGTGGTACAGGTAGGCCATCATCTCGATGGTGGTGGAATAGAATAAATTGCGTTTTATAACAATTTGTTCTAACTGTGCAACCCCTAACAAAGAAAGGATAAGATGGAGGGAAGTTTGTATTTACTATTCGTATTTTATTTCATTCTATACACGGAGCTGCATATAGTTGTACGTTTGCTGAATGTGATTTCAGCACTACAACGGCATAATGTGGATATATCCACTGCGATTGCATCTCACACGGAGGAATCCGTGAAAGCCGCATAAACATATATACGCCATCCGGCGGGAGGTCGGCGAAGCCGCGTTCAGTATTTGCATGCTTCCTTCCGATCAGTCCTTTGCACAGCCAGGTGCATGTCGGTACCCTGATGAGTCTAGTAGAGACGAAACATGTATCTCTGCCGTATCACTGTGGCGGGGAGGGTAAGTTTTGACTTTCTTCTCGGTATGGTGGTACAGGTAGGCCATCATCTCGATGGTGGTGGAATAGAATAAATTGCGTTTTATAACAATTTGTTCTAACTGTGCAACCCCTAACAAAGAAAGGATAAGATGGAGGGAAGTTTGTATTTACTATTCGTATTTTATTTCATTCTATACACGGAGCTGCATATAGTTGTACGTTTGCTGAATGTGATTTCAGCACTACAACGGCATAATGTGGATATATCCACTGCGATTGCATCTCACACGGAGGAATCCGTGAAAGCCGCATAAACATATATACGCCATCCGGCGGGAGGTCGGCGAAGCCGCGTTCAGTATTTGCATGCTTCCTTCCGATCAGTCCTTTGCACAGCCAGGTGCATGTCGGTACCCTGATGAGTCTAGTAGAGACGAAACATGTATCTCTGCCGTATCACTGTGGCGGGGAGGGTAAGTTTTGACTTTCTTCTCGGTATGGTGGTACAGGTAGGCCATCATCTCGATGGTGGTGGAATAGAATAAATTGCGTTTTATAACAATTTGTTCTAACTGTGCAACCCCTAACAAAGAAAGGATAAGATGGAGGGAAGTTTGTATTTACTATTCGTATTTTATTTCATTCTATACACGGAGCTGCATATAGTTGTACGTTTGCTGAATGTGATTTCAGCACTACAACGGCATAATGTGGATATATCCACTGCGATTGCATCTCACACGGAGGAATCCGTGAAAGCCGCATAAACATATATACGCCATCCGGCGGGAGGTCGGCGAAGCCGCGTTCAGTATTTGCATGCTTCCTTCCGATCAGTCCTTTGCACAGCCAGGTGCATGTCGGTACCCTGATGAGTCTAGTAGAGACGAAACATGTATCTCTGCCGTATCACTGTGGCGGGGAGGGTAAGTTTTGACTTTCTTCTCGGTATGGTGGTACAGGTAGGCCATCATCTCGATGGTGGTGGAATAGAATAAATTGCGTTTTATAACAATTTGTTCTAACTGTGCAACCCCTAACAAAGAAAGGATAAGATGGAGGGAAGTTTGTATTTACTATTCGTATTTTATTTCATTCTATACACGGAGCTGCATATAGTTGTACGTTTGCTGAATGTGATTTCAGCACTACAACGGCATAATGTGGATATATCCACTGCGATTGCATCTCACACGGAGGAATCCGTGAAAGCCGCATAAACATATATACGCCATCCGGCGGGAGGTCGGCGAAGCCGCGTTCAGTATTTGCATGCTTCCTTCCGATCAGTCCTTTGCACAGCCAGGTGCATGTCGGTACCCTGATGAGTCTAGTAGAGACGAAACATGTATCTCTGCCGTATCACTGTGGCGGGGAGGGTAAGTTTTGACTTTCTTCTCGGTATGGTGGTACAGGTAGGCCATCATCTCGATGGTGGTGGAATAGAATAAATTGCGTTTTATAACAATTTGTTCTAACTGTGCAACCCCTAACAAAGAAAGGATAAGATGGAGGGAAGTTTGTATTTACTATTCGTATTTTATTTCATTCTATACACGGAGCTGCATATAGTTGTACGTTTGCTGAATGTGATTTCAGCACTACAATGGCATAATGTGGATATATCCACTGCGATTGCATCTCACACGGAGGAATCCGTGAAAGCCGCATAAACATATATACGCCATCCGGCGGGAGGTCGGCGAAGCCGCGTTCAGTATTTGCATGCTTCCTTCCGATCAGTCCTTTGCACAGCCAGGTGCATGTCGGTACCCTGATGAGTCTAGTAGAGACGAAATATGTATCTCTGCCGTATCACTGTGGCGGGGAGGGTAAGTTTTGACTTTCTTCTCGGTATGGTGGTACAGGTAGGCCATCATCTCGATGGTGGTGGAATAGAATAAATTGCGTTTTATAACAATTTGTTCTAACTGTGCAACCCCTAACAAAGAAAGGATAAGATGGAGGGAAGTTTGTATTTACTATTCGTATTTTATTTCATTCTATACACGGAGCTGCATATAGTTGTACGTTTGCTGAATGTGATTTCAGCACTACAACGGCATAATGTGGATATATCCACTGCGATTGCATCTCACACGGAGGAATCCGTGAAAGCCGCATAAACATATATACGCCATCCGGCGGGAGGTCGGCGAAGCCGCGTTCAGTATTTGCATGCTTCCTTCCGATCAGTCCTTTGCACAGCCAGGTGCATGTCGGTACCCTGATGAGTCTAGTAGAGACGAAACATGTATCTCTGCCGTATCACTGTGGCGGGGAGGGTAAGTTTTGACTTTCTTCTCGGTATGGTGGTACAGGTAGGCCATCATCTCGATGGTGGTGGAATAGAATAAATTGCGTTTTATAACAATTTGTTCTAACTGTGCAACCCCTAACAAAGAAAGGATAAGATGGAGGGAAGTTTGTATTTACTATTCGTATTTTATTTCATTCTATACACGGAGCTGCATATAGTTGTACGTTTGCTGAATGTGATTTCAGCACTACAACGGCATAATGTGGATATATCCACTGCGATTGCATCTCACACGGAGGAATCCGTGAAAGCCGCATAAACATATATATATATATATATATATATATATATATATATATATATATATATATATATATATATATATATATATACACACACACACACACACACACATTTGTCCTTTATTGTTGGGATCAAAGATTGTTCAACGTACTAAGTATTTATTTTAAATGTCTATGGTTGCAACTTGCTTCCATAAGCTTACATACTCTATGCTTTTAAATTATAAAATTACTTACTCTTTTTCTTTTCATTTGAAAGGTGTGCCATGAAAAAATCAGAGTCCTCTCCCAAGAAGCAGGCAACCAAGTTAAAATACACGGAAAAGAAAACGATTTGTTAGATCGCGTGCGAAGTGATCCGTACTTTTCTCCGATTGTTAACGAATTGGACGCCATCTTGGATCCTTCCACGTACATTGGTCGAGCTCCGGAACAAGTTACCGAATTTTTGGAAGACGAAGTCAAGCCCGTGTTAAGTCTGTATGATTTAAGTAAGATTAGCAAACCTGTAAGTCTTAATATTTAAAAAAAATGTTTTTATAAATTGTTGAAATAAAAGAAAATATATTATCTAATTATTGTTTTTTTTTTTCGCTGATATTTATTTTATGGGGTGTAACTAAAAGATCGGTTCTAAACACTGGCGCAAATTTACGCGACAGTCGTAGACAAAAAGTATAGCCTTTAAGTAAGTACCAAAAGTCCAAGATTCTCAGGCCTAAAGAATTTTGTTTTTGTATGAGACTGTACCCAACACACGTTAACTTTCAACATACAGACCACATTCTTATACAGTAATAACTTTAAATATAATAAATCTGGCAGCGCCGCAAATGTCTATATTGAATGGTCTATAGAGTAAACGTTCATATAGTGTGAGTCTCATACCTATACAGTTTGTTATGTTGACATCCCAACACATTGATAAAATAAATAAAAATATCTACATATTCCGTTGTCTCAAGATAAATGTCGCACCCTGTATATATATATATATATATATATATATATATATATATATATATATATATATATATATATATAAATTCGTGTGTGGTGATCTTTAGGATATACTGCTTATCTTTGACGGTTACCGTAGTTTCTCAAAATTAAGTTTTATAGGAAGAATTAATAATAACAAAAAGTGTCCTCACCTAAATAAACCACTTATAATTTTCCATGAATAAAGAAAAGCCTGTGAATGAACCATTAGTGTCATAATAATAAACAAATTCCAAACTATAACCTATAAAGCACGCCATTCGAGTATGTTTTTTAGTGGTAGTAATAAAGGTGTCCCTGTACTGCCAAATATTCTGGTGTAGGCTTTGTGTAGTACTCTAAAATGGAGTGTGACATTTGTAATATCAAGCAAAAAACAGTGTTTTCGTGTGACAACTGTAGAAGAGGAGTATGTAAGGCATGTGGAGATCTATCGACAAATGAAGTAAAGGTCTTGGGATCCGAAGGAGGTAGAATTCTGAAATTTTATTGCCCAGGTTGTTTAAATTTCGATACTCATAAACTGTAAAAAGAAACAATAGAAGATAAAGTAAAAATAATTGAGAGCAAAGATGAAATAATAGCCCTTTTGAAACAAAAATTAAGTGACTTAGAAGACAAACAAAACTCTAACGGGAAATGTTTTTTGTATAGTGATGTTGTTCAAAGGAGTAAAGCAAATATTTCCAAAACAAACAATATACCTAGCATTATAATTAAACCGAAGAAACTGCAGAATACAGAAAAAACAAAGCAGGATTTACAGAGGAATATAAGGCCCGCTGATCTAAAGGTTGGTATTAGAAGTACAAGAAGCACAAAAAATGGAAGCATAGTTGTGAAGTGTAAAGACAGGAATGATGTAGAGATTTTAAGAAAGGACGCTGAAAGCAAATTAAAAGACTATGACATACAAATTACCAAATTGGGAAAACCTCGATTTAAAATAATCGGTTATGAGATAGAATCAGAGAGTGACCTCGACAAACAATATATAGAAGCTTATATACGAGAACAAAATCAGTTTATTGACACCACTGATGAATTGCAAGTAACATTTTTAAAGCAAAATAAAAGAAATGGAACCTATATTATTTACGGAGACTGCTCGCCTAAGTTGTTTCATAAGCTGATGAATGTAAAGAAGATTTTTGTACAGTGGGAACGGTACCCAAATTATGAGGATATCGGCATAGAACGTTGTTTCAAATGTCAGGAACATTTTCACAAAAGTAATGTTTGCCCAAATAATACCATATGTGAATATTGTGCAGGAGAACACTCAATTCAACAGTGTCAAAAAAAGTATAAAAAATGCATGAACTGTGAAAAAGCGAAAAAGAAATTTGGCCTGCATTATAACGCAAATCACGAAGCCAATGATAGAGACTGTCCGTCGTATGAGTACCTTATAAAGATATTGAGAAACAAGATAGACTATGGTTATAATAATGGCTTCTAAGTCACAAGAAATTGATGTCTTATAGGAGTTGGAACTACTTGACGATCGGTCTGCCCAACAAAATATGGACTGTAATTTAATACAAACAAACATTGATATTAGTAGAAAAAGATTAAATTTAATACATTTCAATATTAGAAGTATAAACAAAAACTTTAATCAACTTTTGGTTTTTCTTCAGGCCTATAAACTGTTTTTTTGTGATATTATTGTATTGAGTGAAACGTGGAAGATTGAAGATAACTTGTATGACATTGATGGTTTTCGTATGTTTTACAGTCGCGGTGATGTTAACCAAAACGACGGTGTTGTTATTTTTATAAAGAATAACCTTGATGTTATTAGTGTTGAAAATAAAAAGTTTGTTAAATCTGGAGTAACTTTTAGTAAAATTACTCTTATAGTAAATTATATAAAATATGGAATTACATGTATTTATAGGCCACCTTCAACGAGTCTTCCATGTTTTAGTGAGGACTTGGAAAAATATCTGTCTGAAAATCCTGAATGTCATGTAGAATTAATTTTGGGAGATATAAATATTAACATAGAATTAGGAAATGATGTCACTAGTAACAATTACTTATCACTTTTATTGTCCCATGGTTTTGCGTCTGTTATAAATGGCCCGACGCGTGTAACACCGACAAGTGCTTCATGCGTTGATCATATATTTGTTAAGAAAACGTTAGTATGCTCTTCACTTGAATATTCTGCCTTCATTCTGGAGTCTGATCTCACAGATCATTATCCGGTTATGATAAATTTTTATACCAATAAAATAAGTGAATTTAAAGCTTCATCAGGATTTGTTACAAAGACTGTTACAAGAATCAATTATGAAAGAGTTAATGATTTGCTGGCTGAGCAGGATTGGAGTGTTGTGACTGCTAGTAGTGACATAGAAATTGCGACTGAAAACTTCACTACGATAGTATCTCGTATTATAAAGGAATCCGAAGATAGGAGGATTGTTCGGTATAAGGAAGTTAAAAAAATAAAACCATGCTATTATACACTCAATAAAACGAGATAAAATGAAACAATGTCTTAGAAAAAAATTCGACTTAAATGAAGAAAAAAAGTATAAAGAATACAGAAATACTTTAAATACAATCATACATAAATGCAAATATGATTACTATAGACAAAAAATAGTAAATAGTGAACATGACGTTAAAAAAATGTTTGAAATTGTTAATGAAGCCTCAAATCATAATAACAAAAAAAACAAAGAAAAGCTGCAAATTGAAGATTCTAATAGAATATTTTCAGACGTGAAAGAAATGGCAAATTTTTGCAACAATTTTTTTATGAATGTGGGAGTTAATATGTTAAATAAGATAAAGGATCCTGATAAAAAATTTCAGGTACGGCATGCCTCTATTTCCTCTATGTTCCTGAAGCCTGTCAATGAAATCGAAATAATAAAACAAATACACTCTTTAAAGAATAATTGCGCTCCCGGTGTAGATGGAATAAATTCTCAGTTCGTTAAACAATTCCACCTCTTCTTGCTGAAACCCTTGACCTATCTAATAAATTTAATTTTTAAATCGGGTAAAGTACCCAGCCATTTCAAACTGACACTTGTTACACCAATTCATAAAGCAGGAGACAAAGCGACTATTAGCAATTATCGTCCAATTAGTGTAATAAATAATTTTGCAAAGATATTTGAGAAATGTTTAAAGGATAGATTGGTAAATTTTTTGGAAATTAATAACATCCTCTCTAAAAATCAATTTGGATTTACCAGTGGATTGAATACATCGGATGCGATTTATGAATTTACTAAGTCAGTAACCGTGAATCTTGATAATGATAAAAAATGTCTTGCCGTCTTTCTGGATCTTGCCAGAGCATTTGACACTGTGCCCCATGATTCACTTTTGGATGTTTTAAACGTCTATGGTGTTAGGGGTTCTGTGTTGAGTGTCTTTGAGAGTTACTTAAGAAATAGGAAACAAATTTTAAAAATTGATAACATCTATAGTGACTCTTTAGACTTCAGAATCGGGGTTCCTCAAGGGACAGTATTGGGACCAATTTTATTTATAGTTTATATAAATTCACTAACAAGCATGTGCTTGGAGCATGGTTCTCTAATTTCATACGCGGACGATACAGTGGCCGTTTTCTCTGGAGAAACCTGGGATCAAGTGAAAGAATCAACAAAAACTGGTCTGCTTAAAATAATAAACTGGCTGGATTCCTCCAAACTCACTTTGAACGTTGACAAGACTCATTATATTGCATTTTCGATAACAACATCAAATCGTCCAGACTTCAACCAAATTGAAGCTGGAAATATCTTAATAAAAAATGTACCATTCATAAAATATTTGGGTATAATAATCGACAAAAATCTAAAATGGGATCAGCACATTTTAAAATTAACAAACAACATCAAAAAATTAATTCATAAATTTTATATACTGAGAAACATTTTCACTGGGCAACTTTTAATAAATATTTACAAAACATTAGTAGAATCCTTAATTAGATATGGAATAATTGTTTGGAGTGGCCTGTATCAAAACTCATTACAACAACTCAACGTAGTACAAAATTACATTTTAAAGGTAATTTTTTGGAAGAAAAAAAGATATTCTACTAGGTTTCTTTATTCAGAAC
This sequence comes from Diaprepes abbreviatus, assembly GCA_034092305.1. Lineage (NCBI taxonomy): Eukaryota > Metazoa > Arthropoda > Insecta > Coleoptera > Curculionidae > Diaprepes > Diaprepes abbreviatus. Next base: position 723,274 of record JASJET010000021.1, read on the forward strand.
AAATTTTTGATGTCCGTTCATTGTATATATTGTTTTCTTGTATTTATGTACATAAATCTGCGAAATTAAAAAATTATGTAAGTCACTCTTATGAAACGAGATGTAGAATGAATAGACATCTAAGGATACCAAATAGTAATAAAAACATTAGTTATAGATTTGTTAACTGTCTGGCGCCCAAGTTCTACAATATTATCCCAATTAGTATAAGAACAATCTTCAATGTGAAAAAATTTAGTAATCTATGCAGAACATATATTTTTCATAACATTTATCAATTTAAACTTTTTCTTTGACAAAATCTTCATAGGTTATTTAGTGTGTATGTTTGTTTAGTGTGTAGGTTTGTTTAGTATGTAGGTATTCCATTAATTATTGTTATTTTCATTCAATATGTTTTTTTAATGGTTGTTTTTTGAAATTAATATAATATTTTTGATTTTGTGCACATACAGGTATTATGTTACCTAAGGGAATAATTATTTAATATTGAGATCTTAAATATGTTTAGATTAGATCATGATCTGTTTGAAGAATTGTACTAAAATTGTTCGTAATATATTATTATATATATATATATATATATATATATATATATATATATATATATATATATATATATATATATATATATATATATATCTTGTTATTATAAAAATGCACTAGTAAAGATAATTATTTTATTAATTTTTATATACAATATTTAATACGAAAGATATGTTTCAACCATTATTCTTATTATTTTTTCAAAATTTAATTTATAAAATAATTAACATTTTTCCTATAATTTTGATTATTTTCCTCAACTACACTGCCTGGAAGGACAGAAGAATCGAAATACGTTTTAGATCTTTTAATCGAAACATTTTCCGAAGACAACTGGGAGATTTTCTCTTCTGAAATCTGATCCATCCTTTCCAGATCCAGGAAAATGTTTTCTGACCGTCTTGGTGAATTTCCTTCCGATTTGGAACTGATATTTTTTCTTGTGGACTTTTCTTGATTGAAAGAGTTTCTGGGAGAACTTTTAGGAGATGATCCGCTTATGCTGGTACCTGGGGTAAATGGTACTAATTCTTTGTTTACAGCAAAAGTACCTACAAAAATAAGATGTTGATTTCGCGTAAAATGGGAGTGAAATAACAAGATATATTGTTTAATTATATTTTACCGCAGTAAGTTATCGGTGTAGACATTGAAGCCTGCTTTCTCGCATCGAATTTATCGAATTTTCGACTAGTAGTCGGGGTGGAACATGTCCACGGTGACTTTCTGAGTCTTTCTTCTTCATGGAAAGGAGGTACGGTTGAAGTCCCTATAAAAAGTATTGTAATATCAATATCAATAGCGAGCCCGTAGACGCCGTACAGTGAGCTTTGAAAATGGTGAATGACATTTCACCGAAACGTCAGCTGCCTTACAGTCCTGAGAGGGACTCGGCACATACACAGGATGTCCGAAAATCTTCGATAACTGGAGACTGCGAAAGCCAGTCCATTGCCTTGACGCATAGTAGGCCTTGATAATTCTGTTTTAGTTGCATTAATTACAGAGCGACACTGAAATGCATTAACGCTGACTTTGTAACCTTCTGTTGAGACTATCACGTCGCAAAATGCAGACAAAAATATATTTTTTACTTTACAAAATAACACGGTTTATTTTTTTTTTGGCACAGACTGTAACGCGATATAAGCCGGATGCTCACGAAGCCAGTAGCCCAGCCAGGCCAGTAGTGTCTCCGTGTGCACGGTAATATTAAGACAGCGTAACTGTCTCAAGCCAGCAGTGTTGCCAATCTACCTCGCACGAGAAACGGTAGAGTACCTTAAACTTAAGAAAATCAATATGAGTACAAATTGGTTTTATTTAATTAACTTGCTGACTTATATTATTATCACTCTCTCGCTTTTTTTGTGTGTTTCAGCGAGAAAGGAGAATTGAAAATATTAATTGCGAAATTTCTACCTATATATGTGAAAAGTCAGATTTGTAGTTGGTTTTTTTTATCGTGCACTGATGAACAAGGATAGAATAACAACGGACTTACATGTGCGACCTAGTAATTTGAAGAAAATTTTTTGGCCTTTAAATATAATGGCAACACTGCAATTCAGTAATCGAAACAGGACAGTAGATAGAATGTCAGTCTAACTTTTTTTTTATTGTGCACTGGTAAACAAGGATAGAATAACATCCGCGTTATATGTGCAGCGTAACGCCATCTAGCGAATTGAAGAAAATTCGTGGGTCTTTAAGCATGAAATAGTCTAAATTCGGTATCGTACCTGTTTTATAATTAAGGTAATTCACTCGCGACAGTCTTAGACAAAAGTATAGCCTTTAAGTAAGTACCAAAAGTTAAAGATTCTCAGGCCTAAAGAATTTTGTTTTTGTACGACACTGTACCCAACACACGTTAACTTTCAATGTACAGACACATTCTTATACTGTAATAACTTTAAATATAATACATCTGGCAGCGCCGCAAATGTCTATATTGAATGGTCTATAGAGTAAACGTGTGTATAGTAACGTTAATATAGTGTGAGTCTCATTCCTATACAGTTTGTTATGTTGACACCAACACATTGAGAAAATAAATAAAATTATAGAGAAATATATTTAAAAAAATATGACATTTTCAGGAACTAACCTAACTTAGGTTTGAATTATCGCGTGTTGCCAAGTTGTGATCACTGTACCCCACTACGCGTCAAATGTTTTCAAATTATTTTTATTTCAAAAAAAAATCTGTATTTTCTAAACAAAACGGTCAAGAAATTCCAGGTTTTTTCTAAAAAATTAATAATTTTTGGATCTACGTTGCATTAGTTTTTAAAAAATATGGTAAAAACCGTTTTCGAGATATTCCAAAATGTATTAGCATTTTGTTATATGTAGTGACCTCCAGCATGTTAATTATGCATATTTTAATTGTTAATATTTCATCTCACAGACGATTAAAAAATTTCGTTTCTTTTTAATTAAATGAAAGACACTTTTGTAAACCATATATTCAAATTCGATCACATTCCTAAGAAAAACCGTTTAACGAGTGAACTCCGTTAATATCATGATAACATTAAGCAATAATAATAGTGTTTTGTAATTACTTTAAATAAATATGTAACAAATTATAACCCAAACGGTTAGCAAAAAAATGCAGATCACTTATAAAAACAGGTTTAACGGTAGCTGTCATTGAAAAACGGTAGATCTACCGTTAAAACGGTAGGATTGGCAACACTGCTGGCCTGTCTTACTAGACTGGTTTACACTTCGTGTACAACCGAGAATAAAGTTGTATCTATTTTATCTAAAAGTAATCTAATACCTTTCTCATCATGCGACAAATAAGTTTGGGAAAATTTTGTTTTTGTGATTTTGTCCGTGGAACAGGACCCTACATAAAAATTTGAAAAACTAGAGGTTCTACCTTCCATGTATAAATGAGTTTGCGACATTCTTGTTCTGGAACCTAAAAATGAATAATTGAAGATTATTGTTTTTGTAATACAATAAAGCGCAAAGATTATTAATAATACCTCTTTCCGGCGTTTGGCAACCATCGTTCGCAGGAATTCTCTCCTCTGCTACAAAAGGAGGCTGGTTTTTACCTAGAGGAAATGTTCCCCCATAGGTTATAGGTGTGGTCAAGATTGATCGATTAGGTTTTGGTTTGTTTCCTGGAGAAGATGAGGCTAAAAACAGAAATAAATTATTTAAATGGTAAAATAAGGAAAGTATACTTTAAATTGAACAAGTTTTTTAATTAGATTAGCAATATTATATTCTTTTTTCTTACGAAAAATGGCGCTTACTGCGACATCTGCTGTTGACCTGACTCTTATTATTTGGTAGAGGTACGTGGAAATTCTAAAAAACATGGAGCATATATTTTAATTTAAAAAAACTAGCCAAGTGATTGTTGAACACACATTATGTTATAGTCTGTGGCAGTTGTTTTTTATTTTATTTTTCCTCTCTTGTTTTATGCAAAGTATTAATTGGCACACAATTATTTTTATTATGTTATGTTAATTAAAAGCATCTATATGCAAAATTTCATTGCAAAAGAGAGAAGAAATGTAAGGTGGCAATATTGTGGCCTACAAACATACAGATGGATAGATATGTCGCAATTATAATGATTCCTAATCGCTATGGAACCTTAAGAGACGCAAACCTATTCTTAACAAATAAGGTAATTTAATATACTTACAATATTTTACAAATAAAATCTACCAGAAATAAAACTGCTGCAGTACCGTTCAGAAAAAATAAAGTTGTCATGAGATCATGACTGTTGTTTATCCGATAAATTAAAATTGTCGTCATACTGTATATACAAAAGTTGGTACCGGGGCACAAAACTTGAACAACTAATGGAAGGGACCTAAAAAAATTATATATAATCGTTAGTAGGCAAAAAAAGTTAATCTAAAAGAGCAAAATATATTTAGACACATTTCTCAGTTCGCCAGTTTTGGAAAAAATGGCATTTTTTCGATAAAAAATCGCCAGTATGTTCTCGGACGACAAATCAGAGTACACAAGATTAATTAAAAGTATTTAATTTAATATTAAATAGATTTTCTGTTCCTTTTAGTCAGGTTATTACACTCTTTGATTGTACCCGAAGAGATTTTAAGTTAAAACAGAGACAGGCATAGACAAGAATACTCGTGTAGCCATGGTAACTACCAGGTGATGATTTACCTTGTTGCCAAGTCCGCTCTATGTTGTAAGGAAATATGAAGTTTGTAGGACTTAAGGTAGTTCACTCGTGAAACGGCTTTTCTTAGGAATGTGATCGAATTTGAATATATAGTTTACCAAAGTGTCTTTTATTTAATTAAAAAAAAACGAAATTTTTTAATCGTCTGTGAGACAAGATATTAACAATTAAAATATGCATAATTAACATGCCGAAGGTCACTACATATAACAAAATGCCAATACATTTTGGAATATCTCAAAAACGGTTTTTACCATATTTTTTAAAAACTAATACAACATAGATCCAAAAACTATGAGTTTTTGAGAAAAAAACCGGAATTTCTTGACCGTTTTGTTTAGAAAATACCTACAGATTTTTTAAATAGAAATAATTTGAGAAAATCTGACGCCTAGTGGGGTACATTGATCACAATTTGGCAATGCGCGGTAATTCAAAATTAACTTAGTTATGTTAGTTCTTCAGAATGTGACATTTTTTTAAATATATTTCTCGATATTTTTATTTATTTTCTCAATGTGTTTAGACGTCTACATAACAAACTGTATGGTATGAGAGTCACACTATATGAGCGTTACTAAACACACGTTTACACAAGCGTCTGGGTGCAGATCGCTTCTGTCGATTTTAAAGCTTCGCGCATGCATGCTGCTTTTTCCCGCCAATGTCGACGGGATTGAACGAAATTCGAAACAAACATAACCCCACAATTTTAGTTTAAATTTAACGAATTCGAACGTTGGCTTTGTTCTCTATTCCTTTATATTTTTTAATGAGTTTGTGTATTTGACTAATTTCATTTGTGTATGTGTACTCTTCTACGCTTCGCACCCTGAATAATTGAAACAATGTGTTTTCATTTTAATCATTTTTTTTACATCTCACATGGCTGATTATTAAAACTTTCATTGCGGTCAAGTTCTAAATAGTTATGTATGTAGAATATTATATAAATAAAAGAATTACTTTGATTTTATACAAGCTACTATATTTTAATTCATATATTTTTCAGATGTCAAAATTTGTTTGATTAATAAGTAACTTGATATTTCAAAATTATCATTTAGTTTTCTTCTAAGTATTTATTATCCAATGTTTAATCATTTCCATTATGAACTAAATTATTTAAGACTTTCAACACCAAAACAGTTAAATAAATTTTAAGTATGGGTATTCTAAATCTTTTCTATACAAATCTTTCCTTTTTCAATGAAACTTATTCATCGTTTTCTCAAACCTTAACGAAAGCAGACTTGACTGAACAAAAAATTTAATATAAAACAAAATGTTGGGGTTATGTTTGTGTCAACATTGGCGGAAAAGAATAACACTTGACGCATGTGCGAAGCTTGAAAATAGATAGCGACGGTCTGCACCTAGACGCTTTGTCACGTTTACTCTATAGACCATTCTATATATACGTTTGCGGCGCTGCCAGATTTATTATATTTAAAGTTATTACTGTATAAGAATGTTAACATGTGTTCAGTACAGTCTCGTACAAAGGCATGAGAATCTTTAGCTTTTGGTACTTACTTAAAGGCTATACTTTTATCTACGACTGTCGTGAGTAAACTACCTTAAGGAAATTTAATTTTTTGTTTGTTTAAATACTATGAGACATTAAATAACATAATTTCAGAAATGTATGGAATTTTTGAACTTAGAAACAAATGTTTTTACCTAAAAGCTCTTAGATTTTTCCTATAATGTGTATCTAACAAATAGCTAGCCAGCATTCGTTACATTATAATTTAACTGCACAACCCGACAACGCTGCTTATTGTGCTCTATTTGTGAAAATTGTCATTTCTTCTTTTTCTTTGACTCGTGATTTCATTTTAATTTTTAGGCTATTTTAAAGATATTGATTTGCTTTTTTGAAACAAAGTGAATTAAATTGTGAACAATGGTAAAAACTGTGCAATTTCCAATGAATAAATGGGCGGAGTACAGGCACCTCTTAAAGAAAACAGAGATGCATGGCGGAGTATTAGACTTTGTTGTGACGCATAAAAAGTATAGATTTTTCTTCACAAATTCATTGCAGTTTTGGATGTAAACAATCGTATATTTTGGGGTTGGCTTGACAGCCTCTATTTCTCCAAAATATCTTTGCAAAAAAAAGTTTGTGAGTATGGATATTCCTCTTGCACTTTGGCGAACACTCTAATTTAAATGCCGTAAAAAAATTGATCAGCTGTGGAAAAGTCTTACCAATATTTTGACAATATACAGCAAAGATCTTTTCTTCAATAAATGAAACTAGTTGCGTTTTGCTAAATACAACTGAGCGCATAATTATTATGATACAAATTTCTGAATTTCCTCTTGCATTAATGTATCTACATATATGTAAAAGATAAGAAAATAAATACTTACTTTTTAAAATACGGATAAGTTATTTCTGCTAACACAATTAGTTTGCCTGTAGAATTGGCCAGTACAATAAGAGTTCTATCAAGCTTTGGTATTTCAGTAATACTAATAGCCACAAGTACGAAACTTAAACACAGAAGACCTAGAACCTAAAATAATGTATGGTTAAAAATTTATATATATATATATATATATATATATATATATATATATATATATATATATATATATATATATATATATATATATATATATATATATGAATAGTTTGGTTATTCCGGGTTTCAATCCGTTCGTTCAAAAAATCGTTTTTACGACGTTTCGCCCAAATCTCATTTGGCATTTTCAAGTGCGGTTCGTCTCGTTACTCTTGTATGCTGGTCTCTCGTGTACTAGTTGATTTTTGTTGTTTTCTTTCTTGATTCTATATTAATGTTTTCCATGTAGTTGGAACATTTATAGCGTCGTCTCGTTTATTTAGCTGTCCCGCTTTTTCGATTTCTAGGGTTTCTCTTATGACGCGTACCTTGTAGTTCTGTACTGGTGCTATTTCTTTTGTTTTTTCCAAGTCGATGGTATGTCCGGTTGTTTGGTGATGTTGAAATAGGGCTGAGGCTGTCTGTTTGTTTTTGAGGCTATTTTTATGTTCTTGGATTCTTTCTGATATGCGCCTGTTTGTTTGTCCTATATAAGTTTTATGGCAATCTGCACATGGAATACTGTAAACGCCATGATTTTCAAGGTTGATCTTGTCTTTGGGATTTCCCAGGATGTTGGCTATTGTTTTTTGTGGTTTAAATATGGGCTGTATGTTTTATGGCTTTGTTCCTTGTTTGATCTTGGTCTTTGTTGTAGTCTTCTCTTGTCTTTTTATGGCTTTCTTTATATCTGATTGTGAGAAATCATTCCGTTCTAGAGCTGTTGAAATGTATCTTATTTCGTCTTGTTTTGTGTCAAGTTCTCGCAGCTCTCGGCAGAGGCGAGAAGCCTGTGAAGCTTCTCATCAAATCAGGAAGCGAGCCAGCTAAACAAAACTCGAAATCCATCAGAGGCCAACATCAGTTCTCAGCGAGTAACGAGATGAACCTTGCAAATGCCAAATGAGATTTTTTTGGAATAACCAAACTATTCATTCTACCATCCGTGGAAACCTACAATATAACATATATATATATATATATATATATATATATATATATATATATATATATATATATATATATATATATATACATATATGAAAAATTTAAAAAAATCAGAAATATCAAAAGTGCGAGAAAAATTTCGTAACAATCTATTTGAAATTTTTTTTTTCTATCTCTTGTAGTTAGAAATATAACGAACATTGAAAAAAATATATTTTTTTTCGTTAAAAAGACCGTATTTTGCTCAAAAATTAACTAGGAACAAAATTTAAAAAAGTATTTTAAAGCTCTCGGAAAAACCCAAAAAAACTATCTAATTAGAATTTTCCTACAACTATTTCCCGCGAAACTGCATTCATATTATCAAAATTAAGAAAACACATTTTTTTTGCATCTTTTTATTCTCAAATAAAACCTTTAAAAAATGAAAAATTTAACTCGTACTTTACATTACCTTAAAATGCTTGAAAAGAGCTTCCAAATGCTTTCTTAAAAATTGTCGTATATATATATATATATATATATATATATATATATATATATATATATATATATATATATATATATATATATATATATATATATATATATATATACGGGTGTCCAAGATAAGGATCCTAACCATGGGGATCTCGGAAACAGTTGGAGATACGAGGTCGGTTAAATTAGAGAAAAGTTGCACAATTTAGTGCTAAATTAAACACAGTTAAAAAAATTTAAAAATTTCAAACACTTCCGGAGATTTCCGGAAAAAAACGAAATTTGGCAAAATCGTTTTTAATTTTTACAGGCTTTATTTAAAGAGATATCAGAAAATAAAAGGTAGATTCTCATTGCCACTTTTTATTTTTTATATTATGGTCTAAACAAAATTTAAATCCGACGTTTCGTTTCTGAGATACCATCATGAACTTTCATTTTTTATATGGAACAAAAAAAAGTATCCCATGTATTTGATAGCATTTTTTATCACAAATTCAACGATGTATCACCCTTGCATATCGAATACGTAGTTCAAGTACTTTCCATAAGAGCTCCATGAGAGCGAGAGAGAAAGGTATATCAGTTTTATAAAAGCCAATGAACTACACACTTGATATGCAAGTGTGATACACCGTTGAATTTGTAATAAAAAATGCTATCAAATACATGGGATACTTTTTTTTGTTCCATATAAAAAATGAAAGTTCATGATGGTATCTCAGAAACGAAACGTCGGATTTAAATTTTGTTTAGACCAAATTATAAAAAATAAAAAGTGGCAAGAAGAATCTACCTTTTATTTTTTGATATCTCTTTAAATAAAGCCTACAAAAATTAAAAACGATTTTGCCAAAATTCGGTTTTTTTCGGAAATCTCCGGAAGTATTTTGAATTTTTAAAATTTTTAAATTGCGTTTAATTTAGCACTAAATTGCGCAACTTTTCTCTAATTTAACCGACCTCGTATCTCCAACTGTTTCCGAGATCCCCATGGTTAGGATCCTTATCTTGGACACCCTGTATATATATATATATATATATATATATATATATATATATATATATATATATAACTCAATGAAAAATAGACTCTCTTGAGTAACAAACATGCAACATTGATTCCAGCAAAAAAAACCAATGTTACATTTTTGTTAGCAAAAAAGCTCTTTTTTTATCTAATTCCCATAGAGTATATAGATATGCTTACTATTTAAAGTAAAATAAATAAGCATAGAAGATGTTAAAACAGGTTGTTTGTAATTTTTACTCTTTAATGCAAGTTTTTGAAGTAATTTGAATTTTTTAAAATAATTTCTTCACATTTAATTTTTTTCTTTGTTACAATGACTTTATTGTAGTTTCTGTTTTATATATTTTCTATTCGTAGCCTGAAAACTTTTATAAGATTTATATAGTTCTTACCAATTCAACCCATTTAATAAAAAACAAAGACTCTCTAGTCTTATCCTGAACGAAGTATATCCTTGTTTGAGATCGGCTCGGAACCCTAAACTTTGTCCTTACAGGCAGTATTGTTTCTTCATACATGTATTTTTACTTGTTTCCTTTCAGTTTTACTAGTTTTTATTCTTGCGGAAAAAATATTTTTTTTTACGGGGAACAAAATGTCATATTATATATTTGACTTTGCCATCTGTGAAATGACAGACAGCCCTTTGTCAGGACAAATTGCAGCATCCCTATGATTGGTGAGAAACTACATATGTATAAAATTAAGCTGGAATTAATAACACTGCAATAAAATGTTACAATTTTATTACATACTAGCGACCCGCCCCGGCTTCGCACTGGTGCAATGCTGATACTAAATACACTACAGAAAAACTGTGACTATTTATTTTATTTTTACAACAATTATTACATCGGCCTCCGACGCGCTATTTATAGGCACGCTGCCGCCGCCCCGGTCGGCCAGTACCGCCGCAAGCGCTACTTCCCGCAATTTTAAATCTGTAATATCTTCGAAAATATTCATTTAAATCTTGTGCTGTAAAGGACCATATAGATCTATATTAAATCAACAATGTATTTAAGCTATTTAATTGGATAAGGATTAATGCTGTATTGGTTAAAATCGCTTCAAAATTTGCCATTATTTGTCGTAAAAAGTAAATGACAAAAAAATGTTATTGTGGGATATCCATGAGAGATAGACATATACCATCGCGGAGTTTTCTGTAGACCTTTTCAATGTGTACAAATAATTAGTACATTATTTTGATAAATCTCGTAGGGTTCAGTCTGCGTTTGCAATGTAAGCGGAAAAAAATATGATAATTAACGACATCACATTAGAAACCTCAAAAATAACAGTATTTCTCCACTATTTAATGGATGTTATTATACATATAAACCTTCCTCTTGAATCACTCTATCTATTGAAAAAAACCGCATCAAAATCCGGTGCGTAGTTTTAAAGATTTAAGCATACAAAGGGACATAGGGACAGAGAAAGCGACTTTGTTTTATACTATGTAGTGACTTTTTTATACAGAGCCTGAACAAAAAATAAATCAATTCACTGTTATTGTTATTTGAAAACTTAATTTTTTAGTTGGTAGGAAAAACTAGACAGTACTATGAAATGAGGTTATAACTAATTTTAATAAAAAAATTGTTTCTCTAACTCAACTTGGGTGGATTTCGATAAAATAATCTGGCTAAGACACATCAGATCATTCTCGCATATTTATTTGAAACTACTTTTACAGATAATAAATTCATATTACAAAATGGAGAACAAGGCTACGAAAGATAGTACGTATTCTAACAAAATGGCTAAATTTAATAGTGTTTGTAAACAATGTTTTTGTATAAAACCTGCTAGACAATTTATAACCCACAGGATCTTCTACAGGTGTTATAGCTTGCAGGAAACAAGTTTCCTTCAAATTATATTCTCCCCACTAGAAAGTATGTAGAGGAATTTAATTTTTCCTTTAAAATCTGATGGTGTTTCTAAACATAAATACAGGGTGATTCAAAAATCGATCACGAAACTTAAGGGGGTGATTCTACTTGACAAAATAAGGGTAGAGCTTCATATAATTTTTTTTCAAAATGTCATTCGTTTTCGAGTTACAAGCCGTCCAAGTTCAAGTTTTTATTTTTTGTTTTTTGAATTACTCGCTTACAGGAAAACCGATTGACTAATATTTGAAAGATAGGCCAAGTCTTCTGCGCTTCATCATTTTAGTAACAATTCACATTGATTGTTTGCCGCTAGAGGGCACTTTACCTACATTGAAAATTGTTTTTTTGTCATAATTTTTTAGTGTTGACAGCTACAGTAGTTTTTGGCATAATTTCTGAAAGACTGATGCCAGGCCTTTAAAAAAGGTGCTCTTTATTTACATCGCTAAACCCAACGGTTTAGACGTAAATCACCCTTAAAAATTAAATGGTAAATTTACTTTTCTCATTTCATTACCACCAGCTACCAGGTAAATAGCTATCAAAGTATACTAGAGCTGTCAGTTTAACATCAAATAAATTCGCTTTTTAAACTATTTAATTTATAATCTTAAAATAACTAATAATGGCTAATCACCAATATTCAAATATCGAATATTGTGATATCCATTTTTGTTATGGAAAAGCAAATGGTAATGCAGAGTTGGCAAGAAGATATTATATGGAGAGTTATCCGGAAAGAAATATCCCTCATGCTCAAACATTTTCCAGTGTGCACAGGAGGCTTGCGGAATGTGGTTCCTTTAAAAGTTATAATGGAAATAGGGGAAGACCTAGAACTGCTAGAAACGTGCAACAAGAAGAAAGAGTGCTTGAAATTATTGAAGATAATCCAGGTATTAGTACTAGAAAAATTGGGAATGAAGTGCGGCTCTGTCAGGCTAGTTCATGGAGGATACTAAGAGAAGAATAACTCTACCCGTTTCATTCAAAAAAGGTGCAGGCTCTTTATGACGATAATCGGCCGAGACGGTTGGAAATGTGCAATCAGATCCTAGCTAAGTATGAACACGATAATCGATTAATTGGCGTCATATTATTCACTGACGAAGCTGGTTTCACTCGTGATGGCATAACAAATCTACACAACATCCACACATATGCTTACGAGAACCCAAACAATGTGGTAGAAACGAAACATCAGCGTAGATTTTCACTAAATGTGTGGGCAGGGATAATAGGAGATTACCTTATTGGTCCTCATTTCTTTGATGGCCCATTAACTGGTGACGTATACTTAGATTTTATCCAAAATCGTCTCCCATTGTATCTGGAAGATGTGCCATTGGAAGTAAGGGCCAACATGTGGATCCTCCAAGACGGAGCTCCGCCCCACTTTAGTATACGTGTCCGACAGTATTTGAATGCAACGTATCCTGAGCGATGGATAGGACGAAGTGGACCATTGGCATGGGCAGCGAGGTCACCAGACCTTAATCCTATGGATTTTTTCTTTTGGGGTCATTTGAAACAATTGGTGTACGATAGTCCAGTAATCAACGTCGAGGATCTTCGCTTCAGGATAATCGAAAAGTGCCAAATTATTAAAGAAACACCAGAAATTTTTCATCGAGTTAGGCGACATTTTTTGAAGAGTGTTAGGAAATGTATGGAAGAAAATGGGGGACATTTTGAGAATCTTTTTTAGTTTGTTTAGTACTGTTTCATTAATTTTTATCAATTAAATGTATATCGCAATAATCCATAATATGAATATTTACTGATTAGCCATTATTAGTTATTTTAAGATTATAAATTAAATAGTTTAAAAAGCGAATTTATTTGATGTTAAACTGACAGCTCTAGTATACTTTGATAGCTATTTACCTGGTAGCTGGTGGTAATGAAATGAGAAAAGTAAATTTACCACTTAATTTTTAAGGGTGATTTACGTCTAAACCGTTGGGTTTAGCGATGTAAATAAAGAGCACCTTTTTTAAAGGCCTGGCATCAGTCTTTCAGAAATTATGCCAAAAACTACTGTAGCTGTCAACACTAAAAAATTATGACAAAAAAACAATTTTCAATGTAGGTAAAGTGCCCTCTAGCGGCAAACAATCAATGTGAATTGTTACTAAAATGATGAAGCGCAGAAGACTTAGCCTATCTTTCAAATATTAGTCAAATCGGTTTTCCTGTAAGCGAGTAATTCAAAAAACAAAAAATAAAAACTTGAACTTGGACGGCTTGTAACTCGAAAACGAATGACATTTTGAAAAAAAATTATATGAAGCTCTACCCTTATTTTGTCAAGTAGAATCACCCCCTTAAGTTTCGTGATCGATTTTTGAATCACCCTGTATATCGAAGTTAAGGCGTAAAATGTAACCAATTTAAAAGTCTTTTTTCAAAATAAATGTGCAGACTCCGTCCGCTACAAATACGACTGTGTTGACGAAACAAAAAAATGTAGATAAAGACAACATGGTGTTCAAATAAATTTGAGATTCATAGTAAATCTCTGGGAATTTATTTCTTCGGTCAGTAATCAGTAAGATTCCAGAAATGAAGAATAATATTGCCGCTATCAGGGAAAAGAGTGCAGTAATTCTGAAAATAAAAAAAAATTGTTTATATATTTATATAAAGGATGTTTTTTTATAGAGGTATAGAACTTTTAAATGGAATAAAACAAAGATGAATTTTTTAAATTGACATGAAATTTACTTTATTCGAAAGATAACCTTCTGGCATTATAATTTAAATATGACTTCTGGCATATGACCGCCTCGGCTGGCTCGGACGTAGTTTAATCTGGAGGTCCAATTTTCGATGACTTTTTCCAACATTTGTGGCCGTACATCGGCAATAACGCGGCGAATGTTGTCCTCCAAGTGATCAATCGTTTCGGGCTTATCGGCGTAGACTAGCGACTTCACATATCCCCACAGAAAATAGTCTAGCGGCGTTAAGTCGCACGATCTTGGAGGCCAATTCACGGGTCCGAAACGTGAAACTATGCGGTTACCAAACGTTTCCTTCAATAAATCAGTTGTGGCAAGAGCTGTGTGACATGTTGCGCTGTCTTGTTGACACCACAGCTCCTGCACATCATGGTTGTTCAATTGATGAACGAAAAAGTCAGTAATCATGGCTCTATAGCGGTCACCATTGACTGTAACGTTCTGACCAGCATCGTTTTTAAAGAAGTACGGACCAATGATTCCATCAGCCCATAAAGCACACCAAACAGTCAGTTTTTCTCGATGAAAGGGTGTCTCAACATACACTTGAGGATTATCATCACTCCAAATACGGCAGTTTTGTTTATTGACGTATCCATTCAAACAAAAGTGAGCTTCATCGCTAAACAAAATTCGCTTATGAAAATCGGGATCAACGGCAATCTTGATTTGGGCCCATTCACCGAATCTACGCCTTGCTAGGTGATCGTGTGGCTTCAATTCTTGCACGAGTTGGATTTTGTAAGCACGCAAACCAGGATCTTTCCGCAAAATCTTCCATAAAGTAAATGGACACATATCCAATTCCTGTGCACGATGGCGGATAGACTGATTCGGGTCTTCCTCTACACTACGCTCTACAGCAGCAATGGCTTCTTCTGTACGCCCTGTACGACGTCTCTGTGGATGCGTATTATCATTTAGAGTAAACGTGGTGCGAAAACGTTCCATAGTTAATCGAATTAATTGTTCTGATGGACGATTATGTTGACCGTAAAATGGACATAGTGCGCGATGCGTATTTCGAACAGAACTATGATTTTCAAAATAAATTTGCACAATTTGGAAGCATTGTTCAGGCGTCAGTCTATTCATGTTGAAATGCCAAACCAAACTAAACATAAATCACTTGACAGCTGACAAAATGGCCGCCAGTTAAAAAAGTGTTGCCAAGTTAAAGTTCTATACCTCTATAAAAAAACAGCAACAAAATAACTGAACTAAATATGTATACAGTGCCTTCATTTCAAAACGAACCATCCTTAATAACTTTGTTAAATTTTAAAAAAATAAAAAACACGTCAATTTAGATATACAGGGGGAAGTTTAATTTTGCATTTGTTAAAAGTCTGTCAATCACCTCCTTACCTCCAGCTAACCTCACTTTGATATGTCAAATGGGAACCCCCACCTTGTGACACATCATTGTAAGCAGCATAAAATTGTCTATCCAACCGTATAAAAAAAATTAAATCGGTTGACGTACAAGCGAATAGTGTGCAAAAATGTCTTGTAATAATGCATAATATATCGGCCTCGAACTTTGGTATGTCAAATGATTACCCTATAGTGTGATACATCATTTTAAAGGACGTACGATCTGCTATCCAACGATGTCAAAAAAAATTAAGTTAATAGACGTTATAGGCAATTAGGATGCAAAAATGTGTGTTAAATATAAGCAGTTTATTCAGTTTTATTCAGTTGAAGAAAATTATTTTATTAAATGTTCAAAATGTGCGCCGTTATTAGCGAGACAATAAAAAAGCCTATTTTGAAATTCCCCACGAACATTGGCAAGGGTTTCTCTGCTAATTCCTCTACATTCCCGAACAATTCGATCTTTTAAATCGTCAATATTTTCAGGTGGGGTTTTATAAACCTTGCTTTTTAAATACCCCCAAAGAAAAAAGTCTAGAGGGGTTAGGTCTGGAGACCGTGCTGGCCATTCAATTGCACCACGTCTGCCAATCCACGTCCCTGGAAAATGTTCATCAAGCTACTCTCGAATTGCCAAAGCGTAGTGCGGGGGAGCTCCATCTTGCTGGAAATGCAAATTATTTTCATTTAGTACCATAACAGCATTTTCATCCACTTGATTTTCTAAAGATTGCACAATGGCAGGGTATATTGTGTTTTCTAAAAGGTTTAAATAAATTTGCCCAGTTAAATTATCTTCCAAAAAAAATGGCCCGATGATTTCATTGCCATAAATTCCTGCCCACACGTTAATTTTTTCGGGATATTGAGTATGCCCTTCTCGGAAAAGGTGCGGATTTTCATTATCCCAGTATCTGCAGTTATGTCTGTTAACCAGTCCATTTAGAAAAAAAGTTGATTCATCACTAAAGCAGATATTCTTAGGTAAATGGGGGTCCTCGTCAATTCGTTGGCACATTAATTCGCAAAATTGAATTCTCCTATCAAAATCGTCTTCTCCGAGTTCTTGAAGAATTTGAATTTTGTAGGGAAAAACCTTATTTTGTTTTAAAACTTTATGCACAGAGCCAGCAGAAATGTTGGTTAAATCTGCGACCTTTGAGATGGATAAAGTTGGATCTATTGCAAACTGTCCTAGTACCTCGATTTGGCATGCTTCATCTACAACCCTTTTCTCAATAGATTTTTTATTACAAACGGATCCCGTTTCTTCAAACTTTCGTACCAATTCGAGTACATATTTATGGCCCACGTTTTTGTCTTGATGCCTCTCGTTAAATGCTCTGGCGGTTCTACGAGCGCACCGATCTTCAGCTCCATAGAGAAAAATTATTTCTATTCTTTCGGCTAGCGTATACACCATTTATATTCACGTTTCAACTAGGCGTCACAATGACAATTTTACCAATAATAAACAACTGGTGTTTAAAGATCTTAAAAATTTTATTTATTGCAGTGATTTTTTGTACCTATCAGGTACCGCAAAAAATATCATTGAAATAAATACACTAGATTGATTAGACTGCAATGAATTTTGCGATGAATTTTAAAACAGGCTTAGTTTTTTTCTCGCAAATATTTTAACTGTTTATTATTTTAAAAAAATATTTATTTTAAATTTAAAATAATATTTTACTCTATGAAGTAGCCATTTGACATAATAAAGTTTAATGTGATAAGGTGTCTATTATTACCACACATCTTTTCTTACTATTCGCTTGTACATCAACAGATTTTGTTTTTTTTATTGGCTAAATAGGAGATAGTATGCCCTTTAAAATGATGTATCACACTATAGGGTAATCATTTGACATACCAAAGTTCGAGGCCGATATATTATGCATTATTACAAGACATTTTTGCACACTGTTCGCTTGTACGTCAACCGATTTAATTTTTTTTATACGGTTGGATAGACAATTTTATGCTGCTTACAATGATGTGTCATAAGGTGGGGGTTCCCATTTGACATATCAAAGTGAGGTTAGCTGGAGGTGAGGAGGTGATTGACAGACTTTTAACAAATGCAAAATTAAACTTCCCCCTGTAACGTGTTTTTTCTTTTTTTTAAATTTTTCTATTTAACAAAGTTATTAAGGATGGTTCGTTTTGAAATGAAGGCACTGTATATATATATATATATATATATATATATATATATATATATATATATATATATATATATATATATATATATATTAGTAGCACATTTAAAAGTGCATTAAAAATAAATAAAATACTAAATAATTTTATTAAAGATAAAAAATATCTCTACCTGAATGGTATTTTGTCTCCTATACATCGAGCAACAATAAAAACCATATTTATAAGCATGTACCCCGTGAATGCTAACAATATTAGGATCACTTGTTCTAGATTATGGTTAGCTATGGTCGGTGATTTAGCAGCTGGTTCAAAAAAGAACGATAGACAAAGAGCACATAATTCCTAAAAAAAAGGGGAGGAGAAAATAAAGATTCAGAATCTTATTTGAATTTTTAAAGAGCTTTCATAATAAAAAATATTTGAGATATTTTATTAGTGAATATGTATCCTGAGTAAATTAACAAAAGTTTTTGTTAAAACCCTGTATGTTACATACCAACTCAATAAATTTTAGGATAAGTTGCCATTCCTTCAGAATTTTTTCAATTAATGATTTTTTCGGCTCATCCTGTTTTTCATCTACTTCTTTTTCTTTGTCTTCGTTAGTATCACGTTTTTCTTTACTTTTCTTTATTTTTTTCATTCCTACTGTCATTTTTTTATTTTTAGGAATGTCATAAAATGTTTTTCTGTCTTTTTCTTTAAATGTTTTTGTTAATAACCTACAAAAATTCCAGAGAAAAAATATTTAATGATTAATAATTAAAAATACATTATTTTAGTGCGTTTTTTGAAAGTATTTAATAATTAATCAGCAGCGTCGCACAGTGGGGAAAAATGGACAAAAGTTTTTATTCGACACAAATTTTAAAGGATCTTTTTTTTAATCACTCAGTACAACATATTCTAACGGCACACCTGCGGTAGTTACCTAATCCATAAATCTTAAACCTATAGACTCTACTTGCGAGTGCCCGAATTTGTTTTTTATGTAGTGAAGATACCGTTTGTGAGCTTGGGGTTTGTGGGTTTGGATTTTATAGTTATGGGATTCATAGATTTGGAGTTTGTGGGTTTATGGGCATGAGGTTTTGGGTTCACGGGTTCAGGGTTGGTGAGATTGAGGTTTTTCCGATGGGGATTTGTGGGTGTGAGGTCCATAGGTTTAGGGTTCATGGTGTTCCGTTAGAATACATTGTCTTGTGTAATTTTTTTAAAAAAATTATCCAGATCCTTTAAATTTGTATCTGATGCAGACTTTTGTCCATTTTTCTCCACTATGTCCACTAACTAATGCCTGACAATAGGGGTGCAAACCCTGGAGAGGGGGGGGACATTTTAATAAGTATATTGGGCTTTTAAAGGGCACAGTATTAGAATTTCACCTTGACTGTCACTGGCCATGGCAACGGCAGTGTTGGTCACATATTTTTTCGAGGATTTTTTATTGAGTTCTAGGTCTATGAATAAAATTAATGTCATATAATGGAAAGAGCAACACGAAGGAAAGAAGCTTTTCGGGCATGATTTTATTGTGAATACACGCTTATTTTACGACAAAATATTAAGTTTCAGGTTTAGTATGTCCCCAAACTCCCTAAATAAATTAAATAATAGTCCATACAGTGTTAAAACTCCAAAATTTGGACTTGCCGAAGCAGGGAAACTCAGAAATTAAACGGCATGGTGGCGTCACTTCGATTCGGTATTGCTTCCCCGATTTCAGAGCACAACGTCACCACTGCTATAAAAGCAAAACGTCAGCTGAGAAATTAAGGACACTTCTTGAGATAACTGGTCCTTTTTCTGATCAAGCGTAGCTCTCAAGAACCACGTTGACTATTCTATTTTTTAGGCAGTTCGTGGTTCTGAAAGTAGATTGTTTTTAACATCGTAAGATTCTACAGACAATAAAGATAGTGCACGTGGCCTAATTCTTGAAATTGAAATCAAAATTACCGTCGATAGAAAAGCAAGCCTAGCATCGCTTATAATTTACTTAACTTACACGTCCTGACTTAAAAATAATTACTACAGCGTGACTAAGTGGAAATAACCTGATTCGACATTGCGACTAATAATCAGCTTCGTGTTAGCTATAAAGTTATGAAAACCCTGATTTTGACAAATAAATCTGGAACGTGACACTGGAGAGTGAAATAATCCCGAACTTGACTTGCGAAAAATAATTTAATTCAATACATAAAAAAAACGGCAAAAGTTAGGAAAAGTGAAATAACATCTTCCTAGTTAGTTTATTCCTTAGAAGTGTTCCCTTGATAAAATAAAATTTAATAAATTTTCGTTAAGTCTGAGTTTCACTCATTCCCTTTCTACCCTGCGTATTATCATTTAGAGTAAACGTGATGCGAAAACGTTCCATATTTAATCGAATTAATTGCTCTGATGGACGATTATATTGACCGTAAAATGGACATAGTGCGCGATACGTATTTCGAACAGAACCATGATTTTCAAAATAAATTTGCACAATTTGGAAGCGTTCTTCAGGCGTCAGTTTATTCATGTTGAAATGCCAAACCAAACTAAACATAAATCACTTGACAGCTGACAAAATGGCCGCCAGTTAAAAAAGTGTTGCCAACTTAAAGTTCTATACGTCTATAAAAAACACCCTTTATATATATATATATATATATATATATATATATATATATATATATATATATATATATATATATATATATATATATATATAATTTTCGATACTTTTACCTTCAAAATATTTTATAATCAGACTACTCATAACTCACCCACCCGGGCAACAGATCATACCGTCACCTAGAGTTCGACAACATGAAAAGCTCAATCTTTTTGATATCTTAGCATATCTGGGGTATTAAGAACACATGCTGGGAATAACACAGTATTTATTCTTACAAATATCTTTTTATTGAATAATGTACCTATAACATATTTGCCACTTAAAATGGGGCTTTTTACATATTTAAAATTAAGCTGAAATTGATAAAAATTAATTAATATATTGTATAACAGTTTTATAGTATACGTTTTATACAGATTTACAAACTACAATAATTTAGTCCACTGTGTATTTTAAATTTGATATTTATTTTGGGAAAAATTAATATAAACAGGCAAAAAAAATATAAGTAAAAACCTTAGGAAATAATTATTTCTTTAACTTTAGAACTTTGCTAAAAAAAAACGTAATCTAACCAATAACAAAGCACATTTTTATACATTCAATAGATAGAAAAATCTATACAGTGGACCAAAAAAAAAGCTTATCATCTATTTCATGGACGGATTTCGATAAAAAGATCTGATAAGGCACAACAGATCATAGCTTAAATTTATTATGAACTATATTTCCAAAATAATAAATTCATATCATAAAAAGCTTCAAAGGCTATAGTAAATGATTAAAGTTTATTTACTACAATAACTAAACAAAACTGAAATTTACTGAGATCTTTATACAAAGTTGAAATAGTTGTGGTAAATAAACTTTTTATATAACACGTTCTACACATTTTATAACTCGCAGGACTTTATCAATCGTAGAAGTTGCAGGAAAAATCGTCCCGATGAACAGATTTTTTACAAATTAAATTCTTTCAACGGGAAAGTGTGTAGATGATTTTACTTTTTCCTTTCAAATAAGAAGATACTTCCAAACATTAATATATCGAAATATATTATAACCAACTTAAAAGTCTTCTTTCAAAATAAATGTGTAAACTCCGTCTGCTGTAAATATCACTGCGTTTATAAAACTAAAGATTGTTGATACAGATAACATGGTGGCTAAATAAATGTGGGGCTCGAAGTAAATCCCTGCAAATTTATTTCTTCGGTCTACAATCAGCAGGATTGCAGAGACTAAAAATAATACTGCTGCTATCAGGGAAAAGAGTGCAGAAATTCTGAAATAAAAAAAATTGTATATATATATATATATATATATATATATATATATATACCGGGTGTCAACGAATCTATTAGACAACTCATAATTTCTAAAGTATTATGTGTATCAAAATGAGAATTGGTACAGATAAATGGTATGTGAAGGGGAGAGTTTTCGCATATTTTTCACTTTCCGGTCACTTCCGGTTTCACCGGAAATGGCCCCGGTTTTAGATTTTTAAATGGAACACCCTGTATATTTTAACATTTTTGGATTTCTGAGATAATTCTAGATAAGAATGTGACATTTTAAAAACATTTTACGTCTACTTAATTTTTTTAGAGCCACTTTTAAAATTGCATCTCGGTGGCCATGATCGGACGCAAACTAATCTACATAAGGGCCTTAGGTGATGTCAAAAAAATACAATTGCAAAATTTTTGTTAGTAGTATGAAAGACAGGAATAAGACAAGTTGACAAAATTATGTTTTCATTTCTAACTATTAATTTTCAAATGGCGACCCTTTTTTGACAACTACTTTTCGAAAAAAGAATTCTTTGACGAATCTAATGGTACTAATTTATTTGCGATTGGATTAGACATAAGAACAGAAATTATATATTATTAAGCAAAACACTGGATAATTTATTTACTTATGACAAGTGCGCCATGGACAGCCATGATGCATAATAATTTGCAACTGTTTTTATCAAGTCTTCTTTGGAAAATAAAGCACTCACTTAAGTAGATAATGACAGTGACATACGCTCTAAGAACAGACGTAAAAGTTTCTTAATTTTCGTTAAGTTTAGTTTAAATTTTCGTTAAAATAATGTATACTCAAAGTGAAAAAGTGGATATGTTATTAATATTTGGAGAATGTCATAGAAATTCAAGGAATGCTACCGAGTTGTATGCTCATAGATATCCGAATCGGCAACATCCAGCCCATCAGTATTTTCCGTATGTCGAGACTCGTTTTAGGCAAATAGGAAATCAAGAGGCGGAACAGAGGTTTATCATAAATGAAGAGACTGAGATTAACATACTTGCTATGGTTGAGGTTGATAAAACAGTTTCGTTAAGAAAAATTAGTCAAGAACTGCAAATAAGTTATGAATCAGCAAGAAAAATACTGAAAAAGCATGGATATCGAGCATTTAAATATCAGTTACATCAACATTTGTATACTGAGGATGGCGATAGACGGGTAGTGATAGTGGGCTGCTTTAAAATCATAGAGTTAACCTAAATTTTATCGATTTTATTCTATTTTCCGACGAATCCCGATTTACAAATAATGGTATGTTCAATAAGCAAAATACTCGGTACTGGGCCCAACAAAATCAACATGAAATGAGAGAGGGCAATTTTCAAGAAAGATTTGACGTCAATGTCTGGGCTGGTATCATTGGAAACAGAATAATTGGGCCAATATTGTTTCAAGGTCAGGGGTTAGATACTTAGGTTTTCTTCAAAATGAAATCGAAAATCATCTCAATGATATACCTTTAGCAGTTTTACGGCGAATTTACTTTCAACAAGATGGAGCACCGCCTCACAATACTAGAGAAGTTCTTAATTATTTAATAGAGCATTTTAATAATCGAATTATTGCAACCAATAGTCCGGTACGGTAGTCAGCCCGCTCACCGGATCTTACTGTGCTCGATTTCTTTGTCTGGGGATATGTTAAAGAAAGGGTTTACTATGGAGCAGCCCCAGCTACTCTTGAAATATTAGAAGAAAGAATTTTACGGGCATTTAGAAGTATAACGCCCCAAATGCTACAAAACGTGTTGAGAGAAACAATTGAACGAGCTGAAATGTGTCGTGAAAAAGAAGGAATGCACTTTGAACATTTACTACACTAAACTTTTTAACAAATTCAGCTACTGTACTTTCAAATATTTTAAGTGCGTCGTCTAAGTTATTAGTTTATTTTGTTAGTTTTTTGTTAATTTTGTTAAATTTTTAATCCAATTCCTGTCTTTCATACTAGTCACTAAAACTTTGCGATTGTATTTTTTTGACACATCAGCTAAGGCCGTTAGATTAGTTTGCGTCCGATCATAGCCACCTAGATGCAATTTTAAAAGTGGCTCTAAAAAAATGAATTAGACGTAAAAAGTTTTTAAAATGTCACATTCTGATCTAGAATTGTCTCAGAAATCCAAAGATGTTAAAATATACAGGGTATTCTATTTAAGAATTCAAAACCGGGGCCATTTCCGGTGAAACCGGAAGTTACCGGAAAGTGGAAAATATGCGAAAACTCTCCTCTTCACATAACATTTACCTGTACCAATTCTCATTTTGATACACATAATACTCTAGAAATTATGACTTGTCTAATAGATTCGTTGACACCCGGTATATATATATATATATATATATATATATATATATATATATATATATATATATATATATATATATATATATATATATATATATATATATATATATATATATATATATGCAATTATGTAAAATGAAAAAAGTGACAATATCTCACCTGAACGGTATAGTATCTCTCATACATCGGCCAACAATAAAAACTAAATTTATAAGCATATACCCCGTGAAGGCTAAAAATATGAGGGCCACTTGCTCTAAATTGTGTTTAGCTATATTTGGTGATTTAACAGCAGGTTGGAAAAAGAACCCTAGACAAAGAGCACATAATACCTAAAAAAAGAAGAAGAAAAATAAAATTTGAACACACAAGTATAAAACAATTGACACATTGCATGTTGTATATAACACCTTCTTTTATTAACAGAATTTACATACCAACTCAATAATCTTTAGAATGAGTTGCCATTCCTCCGCAATTCTTTTACTTAATGATTTTTTTGGCTCATCTTTTACTTCATCTACTTCTTTTTCTTTTTCGCTACTTTGCTCTTCTTTGTCTTCCTTACTCTCGCTTTCTTTTTCTTTATTCTCTTCAGGTTTTTTCACTTCTGCTGACATTCTGACCTTTTTCGGAACGTCGTAGAATGTTTCTCTGTCCGCCACTTTGAAAATTTCTTTTAATTACCTACAAAAATTCCCGAAAGAATTTCAGTTTTGGATGAAATAAAAATAAAATAATTTCAGTTACTTTCTTTGAAATTTGTTTCGATATATAGAAAGTTATACAATAAACATGAAACAGGGTGTCAGTTAAAAAGCGACTGCGGCTCAAAAATTATTAATATATATATATATATATATATATATATATATATATATATATATATATATATATATATATATATATATATATATATATATATATATATATACAGGGTGATTCAAAAATCGATCACGAAACTTAAGGGGGTGATTCTACTTGACAAAATAAGGGTAGAGCTTCATATAATTTTTTTTCAAAATGTCATTCGTTTTCGAGTTACAAGCCGTCCAAGTTCAAGTTTTTATTTTTTGTTTTTTGAATTACTCGCTTACAGGAAAACCGATTTGACTAATATTTGAAAGATAGGCTAAGTCTTCTGCGCTTCATCATTTTAGTAACAATTCACATTGATTGTTTGCCGCTAGAGGGCACTTTACCTACATTGAAAATTGTTTTTTTGTCATAATTTTTTAGTGTTGACAGCTACAGTAGTTTTTGGCATAATTTCTGAAAGACTGACGCCAGGCCTTTAAAAAAGGTGCTCTTTATTTACATCGCTAAACCCAACGGTTTAGACGTAAATCACCCTTAAAAATTAAGTGGTAAATTTACTTTTCTCATTTCATTACCACCAGCTACCAGGTAAATAGCTATCAAAGTATACTAGAGCTGTCAGTTTAACATCAAATAAATTCGCTTTTTAAACTATTTAATTTATAATCTTAAAATAACTAATAATGGCTAATCACCAATATTCAAATATCGAATATTGTGATATCCATTTTTGTTATGGAAAAGCAAATGGTAATGCAGAGTTGGCAAGAAGATATTATATGGAGAGTTATCCGGAAAGAAATATCCCTCATGCTCAAACATTTTCCAGTGTGCACAGGAGGCTTGCGGAATGTGGTTCCTTTAAAAGTTATAATGGAAATAGGGGAAGACCTAGAACTGCTAGAAACGTGCAACAAGAAGAAAGAGTGCTTGAAATTATTGAAGATAATCCAGGTATTAGTACTAGAAAAATTGGGAATGAAGTGCGGCTCTGTCAGGCTAGTTCATGGAGGATACTAAGAGAAGAACAACTCTACCCGTTTCATTCAAAAAAGGTGCAGGCTCTTTATGACGATGATCGGCCGAGACGGTTGAAAATGTGCAATCAGATCCTAGCTAAGTATGAACACGATAATCGATTAATTGGCGTCATATTATTCACTGACGAAGCTGGTTTCACTCGTGATGGCATAACAAATCTACACAACATCCACACATATGCTTACGAGAACCCAAACAATGTGGTAGAAACGAAACATCAGCGTAGATTTTCACTAAATGTGTGGGCAGGGATAATAGGAGATTACCTTATTGGTCCTCATTTCTTTGATGGCCCATTAACTGGTGACGTATACTTAGATTTTATCCAAAATCGTCTCCCATTGTATCTGGAAGATGTGCCATTGGAAGTAAGGGCCAACATGTGGATCCTCCAAGACGGAGCTCCGCCCCACTTTAGTATACGTGTCCGACAGTATTTGAATGCAACGTATCCTGTGCGATGGATAGGACGAAGTGGACCATTGGCATGGGCAGCGAGGTCACCAGACCTTAATCCTATGGATTTTTTCTTTTGGGGTCATTTGAAACAATTGGTGTACGATATTCCAGTAATCAACGTCGAGGATCTTCGCTTCAGGATAATCAAAAAGTGCCAAATTATTA
Source organism: Diaprepes abbreviatus (assembly GCA_034092305.1). Classification (NCBI taxonomy): domain Eukaryota; kingdom Metazoa; phylum Arthropoda; class Insecta; order Coleoptera; family Curculionidae; genus Diaprepes; species Diaprepes abbreviatus. The sequence continues at coordinate 749,986 of JASJET010000021.1, forward strand.
AAGAAACACCAGGAATTTTTCGTCGAGTTAGGCGACATTTTTTGAAGAGTGTTAGGAAATGTATGGAAGAAAATGGGGGACATTTTGATAATCTCTTTTAGTTTGTTTAGTACTGTTTCATTAATTTTTATCAATTAAATGTATATCGCAATAATCCATAATATGAATATTTACTGATTAGCCATTATTAGTTATTTTAAGATTATAAATTAAATAGTTTAAAAAGCGAATTTATTTGATGTTAAACTGACAGCTCTAGTATACTTTGATAGCTATTTACCTGGTAGCTGGTGGTAATGAAATGAGAAAAGTAAATTTACCACTTAATTTTTAAGAGTGATTTACGTCTAAACCGTTGGGTTTAGCGATGTAAATAAAGAGCATCTTTTTTAAAGGCCTGGCGTCAGTCTTTCAGAAATTATGCCAAAAACTACTGTAGCTGTCAACACTAAAAAATTATGACAAAAAAACAATTTTCAATGTAGGTAAAGTGCCCTCTAGCGGCAAACAATCAATGTGAATTGTTACTAAAATGATGAAGCGCAGAAGACTTAGCCTATCTTTTAAATATTAGTCAAATCGGTTTTCCTGTAAGCGAGTAATTCAAAAAACAAAAAATAAAAACTTGAACTTGGACGGCTTGTAACTCGAAAACGAATGACATTTTGAAAAAAAATTATATGAAGCTCTACCCTTATTTTGTCAAGTAGAATCACCCCCTTAAGTTTCGTGATCGATTTTTGAATCACCCTGTATATATATATATATATATATATATATATATATATATATATATATATATATATATATATATATATATATATATATACATATATGGCACGGAATACTGCGGCAATTTTTAAATGTCAACTTTTGAAACAGGTGGATTGGGAAAGACCCCCGAGATCTCCACACTTAACTCTACCAGATTTTTTTTTATGGGGATACATAAATAAAATTGTCTACAATGCGCCCCCGATAACACTACAAGATATGAAAATACGCATCAGAGACGCTTTTCAAACTGTAACACCGCAAACGTTGTCCAAAGTTAGCAGTGGTTTCGTTTCAGTCATCTACTACTGCTTCTGTTTTGTGTTATCGTCAATATATTATTGCCATTATTGCTGCTATAGCCGGTTGGACGAGTATAAATCGCGTTTCGAGTTTCTGAACATTTGTAAAGATATTCCTGATTATTATTCTTATAGTTGTAAATTACATGTCATTTCCATATTTTCCTATTCCTATATTAGACCCCATATATCTCAAAAGTAAAACTTTTTGAAAGTCACGTGTTTTGGCTGCAATATTCGGTGCCGTATTGGGTGAATAACTTTGTATATACGTGATATCCGAAATTGGTGATGACAGCACAATTTTTTTGTTTATAACAGCAATTGATAATTGTAATCAAGGGGGTAAAATAGATATAAAAAACTTTGGTGCAACCACGTCTTTTCATTAGGTATGAAAATCAACTGGACTTCCAGACTAGCTTACTTGGAACACAGTGAATAAATCCAAACTTGGATCTCCTTGGCGACCAGTCTTAATCCCCAAAACCCGAGATAAGACGACGTGAATTTTTTTAGCAACAAGGTCATTGTTTCGTGAGAGGTGTAACAGATGGCGCCATTCAGTTGAAACAATATCTAGGAAGGGGACATTATCTTGGAGTATATTAAACGGCCCCTGAGAACTTTCCCTTCTTACTTTCACTTGTGGTAAGATGCATGATTAGTTTAAAAAGTACTTTAATTGTAAGTAAATAGGAAGTAGATACATTGGGAATACAGAGTTAATACACCAATCAAATTCATTATGAATGGAATGGGCTAGATAAAGAAAATTTAATTTAAGGAGAGCAAATAAGAAATAAATTTTTCAGTTCTAATATGGAGAAAAAGTTCTACAAATTTATATTTTTTGTAATTTCATCTCACGTCTCCCTTCGAGTAAACTGAAGACGTATATCGCCGCAAAAGAACAAAAAATAACGAAGTAAAAAAACTGTGACGTGCAGACGAACGGACGAACAAACACGACAAAATTATCAGAGTTTTTAGTAAATGCGGAACTCGAAAAAAAATAAATAAATAAAATACTTACCTTGATAAACTAATACAAATCTGAATTTTCCACTTTTTCTTCTTCATATAATTATCACACTAATTTCGAAACATACCTTGCAAGAGCTACATATATTACTAAATGAAGTTAACAATGTCAAGTGCATACCTAGAGAGCTTTCTTAATTGTAGAAATTAACCCTTTAACCTTAGTACTTAAGACTTCGAGTAACGACGCCTACGAAAATTAGTCATGCATTAAAAGACTCTGATTAATAAGATGTGAATGTAGATTAAGACAAACGTTTAAAGTCGTATTTTTTTTCTTTTGGTCTACGCAGAAAAATGTTTTAGGCACTTAACAAATGGTGCGGGTACTTAAATTATTAGAAACATGATCAGATTCTATTAAAAATTAATTAATTTGGTGTTCTAGTAGGATGAAATAAATAAAAATTTCTATAATACAAGAGGTACCAAAAATGTTTTCTCCACACAATAAAATAAAATAACCGTTTGGATATTTTTAAAGGCTATCTGGGAAACTGTAAAAGGTTTTAAAAATCTGATAAAGTAGTCCCGAGATCTTTTTGTGAGGAAATTATAATGGCGGAAACAAATTACGCTTATCGCGATCGGTTCTATATTTTATTTATCAAAGCAACTACTATAAAACTAATAAAGCATTCTTAAGGTACTTTTTTCTGTAGCATCCAGTGGCGTAGTTAGATTTTAATTTTAGTTTTACATACGGAGATATAATACCAAGTTTTAATAATAATAATAATAATAATAATAAGCTTTATTGTCGTAAAGAAATCAATCTTGTTAACAAAGCACTATGCAGAACAAAAAGTTAAAAATAAATATAAACAAAAACATATTCAACACAAGTAATTGTGACAATAAAAAACTAAAAAAAAAACTTAGATCAATGATAACAATAAACACGTGATTAAAGTCATAATTAACAAAACAGGTACCTAAAATAAAATAAATGTCTACTAAATTAATTTAAAAGTTTACAGTCAAATAAAATAAAAGAAAACAAGATAAAAATAGCCATAAAATTACACCATTACACACATTTTGAAAGCACAAACACACCTTGCTAAAAATGGTCAGCAAAATATTCTTCCAGTGAATAATATGGTCGTGTCACAAGAAAGCTCTTAAGTTTTTTCCTAAGCAATTTATCGTCCATAATATTTCTATACTTTAGAGGAATTTTGTTATATATTTTAATTCCCTCAAAAATAAGAGTCTGTTTAGTGAGAGTAGTCCTGGGAATGGGCAATGGCAGGCCATTATTACGTGTATTATATGGGTTTGGAGTTGAATAATTTTTATATTTTTTATGAATCAGTCCCACTATTTCTAAAATGAAAATTCCTATCACTGTTAATATTTTGCCTTGAATAAATAAAGGCCTACAATGCTCCTTCATTTTTACATTAAATAAATAACGCACTGCTCGCTTTTGTAACACAAGAATCGAATTTAATAACTGTCGACTACAGAATCCCCAAAATGCAATTCCGTATCTCAAATGAGACTCAATCAACGAAAAATACACTGTTCTAGCCACATTTGAATCTAGTTCCCTTGACACTATTCGTACCGCATAACACCCGGTTGCCAACTTCTTATTTAATGCATTATGTGGTCAGTAAATTTCAACTTATCGTCAATAAGTATACCTAAAAATCTAGTCACTAGCTTATTCGCTATAAAATGATTATTTAAAGTTAAACTATCACAGGTAAATTTGAAACTTAACACGTTGGTTTTAGTAAAATTAAAACTTAAACAATTTGCAGCACACCATTGCGGCGTCCCCTTTTTACAGGGTACGGCAACGGATGCGTACGGCAGCTCAATATGTCGAAGGCTAGGTTCGTATCTCTTTTAGAGATAGTTGTGCTCTGCTTTGATTACCCAATAGGCGCCACCTGTTTTACATTATCTGTGTTACTTACCTAGTGATTAAACAGGAAAACACTTAGGTATGAGGAATGATTTTAAATTATTGACGGTAGGTGTATAGCTCCACAATGAAACGACTTAATTAAAACAAAATAGCAATTCCATTTTATTCCCAATAAAAAATTATTATGTATATAAATGTGAATTCTGCTTACAATGTTTTTTTTTTTTTACTCTCTTGATAACTATCGTTGTTACCTCGGTTTTAAAAGGTTATATAAAATTTGGCCGCAAACGTTCTAGAACCTTAGTCGCCAATAACGTACATTTTGTTGAGTTATCAAAAGTTCTCACATGTTACTACATCACACCAAAATATAATTATGTTGCTTTGTTTGTATTAAAAAAATTGATTCACAGCTCGAACCCCTAACTTAAGGTTTTTCTCCTACCTGGTATATGCTATGGTACCTCTCACTTTAGCGCTGTTGCTAGGATTCCTGTTGTGTTGTGGATGGATTGACGCTTCACAGGGCCACTTCCAACTCACCAGTCAAACGCAGGGTAAGGTTGAAACAGTCGTGGTCGTCTGGACAGGAAAACTAGGACCCGAACCATCAAGAAGTCATGACAGCAATATCAAGATGAAATGAAGCCCAAAGATAAAAAAGAACTGGCTTCAAATATTCACATAGCCAAATAGTCAAATAGCCAAATAGCCGAATAGCCGAATATTCAAATAGCCGAATAGCCAAATAGTCGAATAGCCCTCATTGATTAGTGGACTTTAACGAAAAAAAACTTGACCGTCCGCCCTTTCAGAGCTGGTGGCAGGATTGGTCTGCTGCCTTCGGCGGTTCAACAGTAAAGGGAACGAAAATACAAATCTCTCTTGCAACCAGACGTGACAAATCTTAGTGATATTTATATTTAGTCTTGCCAACCTTATTCTCAACCTGGAGCACTTTAACCTAGTTCCGAACTTACACTGACCACCAGTTAATACGTCAAGTATGGGCAGGCCATGGAAAATTATCAAAAAGAAAATTATGATCAAACAGTTCAAAGTCACTAATCACGATTAAAACAAAGTTCAAAAAAAATTGCCACAAATTCCATACTGCACACTCAACCTTAAATGATCGATCTCGACATGCCGTGTTCGTGTCAACGAATGGGTATACATTCACAGCAAATGCTAACTGAACTATGTTACCGACTATAACCTTATACTTTTAATACTGAAATTGAATGTAAACAAATGAGAGTTTATTAAAAATAAAATATTTACGACTTTTAAATTCAAACCAAATTATGTGATATATAAACTACAGCAATTTACGAACTGTGTAAAAAAAATGATAAGTTACAAGACCAAAAGAGTTGTAAGCCAAAAAAATAAATTCTATGTTTACTATTTTAAATTATGGGATAAATAATTAAATTTAATCAGGTAAAAATATACAAATTATATCATATTACTAAAAACATGTAGCATTGATGCTAACTGGTAAATTTAAATGCTACACCATTCATTCACTCTAATCAAGTCACACTCGATAATATGTTTCAAATCACAGTCATTCTTTCCATGCCATAAAATTGTTGCGTCATCTGCAAATAATGTAAATGTTCCTCGAATATCAATTTTGGTCAGGTCATTTATATATAAAAGAAAGAGCAGGGGCCCAAGAACAGAACCTTGTGGGACGCCACAACTCAGAGAAGAGACACTGGAAAATTATCCATCGTACTTAACCATTTGCTGCCTATTCGAAAGATAGGAAGCAAACCAATTTAATGCCACTCCTCTAATACCATACAATTCGAGCTTTTTTTTAGATCTTTACATGAAACACCCTCTATTTGTTTGCATTTTCTAATACTATGAAATGCTATAAAGTACGTTATAATGTCTATATGTCAATATATATATATATATATATATATATATATATATATATATATATATATATATATATATATATATATATATATACCCAAAGGAACTCTATATATTTCTTCGATAGGTTCTTGCAAAGAGGTTAAAAATTAATAAACAAATTGTTGTGAGGTAAATTTTTGAACAAATAATTTTTCATTCAAATTAGATGTTTCAATTCGGTTTCCAGCATGTTTTAATTTTGTCAATTTTTTCGATGTTTCTCAAGTAGCTTTTTCCATACTAGTCCAATTATCTCGTTCGTGTATTGGTTACTCTTATTCACTTATTTAAAAGTTTCAGCATTTGTTCTTTAACAGTTCAATCAGAAATTTTATGTATAATATATATATATATATATATATATATATATATATATATATATATATATATATATATATAGATGGGACATACTGTATCAATCCAACCACAACCCTGTCCGTTTAAATTTTTGAGATAAATAATCGATTTTGGACTTAAAATTTTTCGTGAAATCTGTACTTTCAAATAGAATATGATAATTTTGACAAATTAAAAATGGCAGCGCTGTATCAATTAGGGACGGATCCAGCCTTTGGGGGACGAGTTATCGATAGGGGGTGCTAACGATATTCACATTCTTAATGCAGTAGGCAGGGGCAAGTCTATTTTTCTTCGAAGCTCTGGAGCGGGGATGGGGGGCGATAGCACAATATGTCAAGTGAAAGAGGGTTGTCGCCGAGGGGGGGGGGGGGAATGCCAACGACAATCACGTTCCTAATGCACAGGGGCGAGTCTATTTTTCTAAATTGGCAGCTCTTGAAGAGAGCGATCGCCCCAACCATCCCCCCTCTTTGGATCTGCGTCTGGTAGCAGTAGACAAAGCATTTATACTATATAAAAATAAATATAAATTTGTGAACAAGTATTAGAAAACTTTAAGGATAGGCCTGTTTAATGATATAACAATGTTTTAGGCATGACGAGCCAATTGCTGAAGAACAGATTAAATGGCCATAAATATACGAAAAACGCCTCAACAGCATTAAACAAACACACACAGGACGAAAAACATACTTTTGATTATAACAGTACCATAATAAAAAACAAAGATATGAATTACCAAAAATTACAGATAAAGGAAATGATTGAAATTAAAAAAGATAAAAACACTGTTAACGATAGAACAGATATGGGAAATTTGAGCCACATTTACACAAGCCTAATTTAAACAAAAATATTAAGTATTCAATCCTGTCAAATAAGAATCAAAAATTGAATATCCTCTTAAACATAAAACTAAACGTATACCTTATTTGTTTTTTTGTGCATTGTAAAATATAAAAAATATACAAAAAATAAAACACATTCGCATTCCATGTATCCTCAGTAGACGATGTAAAGATTGAATTTTATTAGTAATAGAGTAACAAAATGTCAAGGTGTGTACCGGTAAAATTAAATATTTTTGAAAATTTTAAAAATTTAAATACTGTTTTTAAAGTGACTTGTTTGTTTTTTAAAATTGTAGATATGTTCTTATGTGAATGTTTTTATTATATAAAAATATTTTTAGGAAGAAAAAATTTTGAAAATGCCTTAAATAAAGGGCGAAACGTCAATTGTTTTGCATTTTTTGTTAAATATAGAACCTAAACCCAAGAAAAGACAATATATATATATATATATATATATATATATATATATATATATATATATATATATGAAGTAAAATGCGAACAGTAACAAACTTGGCTCCATCATATTCTTTCCGTGTTAGAGGTTACACAGTTTGAATAAATTTTATCACCATCGGCATGATGGCCCACCTGTACCACCATATCGAGAAGAAGGTTAAAATTTAGCCTCCCCACTACAGTGAAACGGCAAAGGTACATGTTTCGTCTCTTACTAGACTCATCAGGTTACCGACATGCACCTGTCTGTGCAAAGGACGGATTGGAAGGAAGTGTGCAACATTGACATATTATGTTATATATATATATATATATATATATATATATATATATATATATATATATATATATATATATAACATAGTCAGGTTTACTTATACATGTTCTTAGACAGGAAGGGCTACCTTAAAGAATAGGAAGAATGAAAACCTCATGCCAATTACATCTTTTATCGGTCCTCGATTTCCATATTTTTTTTTTCTATATAATTTAATGAGCTTCCTTATTAAAAACAGTATAATAAAATAAGAACGTGCGAATATAATAATTTTCAAGGTACGTCCTTTGTATGTCACATTGCGAAATGTGGAATTATTTTATCGTTTGACCTTTGACAGCAGTATTTCTTGTGTACAAGATTCTTCCATACAATATTCATTTGTGATCCATAATATTTGCATATAATACATGCAGATATATATACAAGGTAACCCGTTAATTTTGGGCCTTAATTTTGTATTTGGTAACAATTTAGCTTACTTAAATTAAATGGAGTCGCGCGTAAATTAGATGATTTTCAAATTGATACTTTATTTGTTAAGAAATGACGCGCGAAATTCAAATTATTGTAAAGATCTTCTTTCCATACCAATAGAAGACATTATTTCTCAGGCATAGAAGAAGCTTCCAAACTGATAATACTCTTGATACTTGAAATATTTTTGTAAATTAAAAGTAAATGATTTTGAGAATCGCATAGACAGTGGCCGCAAGGACAAATACGACATAAGTAGCGAGGTTCGTCCTAAAAAGTCTTTATTATTTATTTAAATGTACTGCCTTTTATATTTTCACACAGTCACATACGTAATAAAACTAATTATAAACAACCAAATTACATATAATAGATCTGAGTAGGGAAAATCATGGCTAACACATGCACTATCTTGAAGGTTGTACTTTACCAGAGGAAGCTTATAGAAAATAGTACGCGAACTCTGAAATATTTGCAAAATAAAACCTGTAATAACTTTGACTTTACAAAAAGTAGTGCTCTTCTCTTCTTCTTCCTCTTGTTATAGGCTTACAGCCTGTTTTTTTCAACTCAATCATTCATCTCATTTGATGTTGAAATCCAGGACTCTCCATCTTTTAGGTGGTCTACCTATTGGTCTTCTGGTTTCCGGTGTTTCATCTCGGGCGATTCTCGCTATCCTATTTTGCGCCATTCTTCCTACGTGCTCATTCCAGGCTCTTCTGCGCTTCCGTCCCCATCTTACTATATCCTGCATTCCATGTTCCTCGCGTATTGTTGAATTGCGTATGTGATCTCTTAATGTGTATCCCGATATTCTTCTTAGTGCTTTCATTTCAGCAGTTCTTAGAATTGATTTTGTTTTTGTGTTGTCAGCTCTCGTCCCTATTGCGTACGTCATTATCGGTCGAATACAGGTCTTGTAGATTTTTGTTTTTGCGTCCTTGCTCATGTATGTGTTGTGCCATATTATATCCGCCATGCTTCCTGAGATTCTATTTGCCTTGTTTACTTGGTTTCTTACTTCTCTTGTTCTGTTTTGGTTTGCGGATATCTCAACTCCTAAGTAATTAAAAGTCATGAGTTGTTCTATTGGTTTGTCATCCACTACTAGTTTGCATCTTAAGGGCACTTTGCTTATTACAATTGACTTAGTTTTATCGATGGATATTTTCATGTTGAATTGCCTGCTTATGATGTGGAATGCAAATAGAAGTCTTTGGAGGTCGTCTTCATTTTCCGAGACTATGACGGCGTCATCAGCGTAACATATTATTGTTATTTCCCCGGTATTCATTCTGTACCCTGGTGCCGCTCTTTTGACGTTTTCAATTATTTGGTCCATTACTATGTTAAACAGTAATGGACTCAGAGAGTCCCCCTGTCGTATGCCCAACGCTATCGGTACATCCTTAGTTAGGTTGCCGCTTACTGAGATTTGTGTTGTGGTGTTGGAGTTTAGCTGTTCAACTATGTTAATTAAATTATTTGGGATGCCTTTAATTCGCATTATTTGCAGAATATCATTCAGTCTCACCCTATCAAAGGCTTTAGTGAGATCTATAAAGCACATTAAAGCCGGCTTAGTAAATTCAATAGATTTCTCTGCTATCTGTCTTACGATGAATATGACATCTACTGTAGATCTGTTTTTACGGAAACCTTGCTGTTCTTCTGATATTCTGCAATAGTCAGTTATTATACCTTCAAGGATTTTGGTGAATAATTTCATTATTGAATTTAATAAAGTTATTCCTCTATAGTTTTCCGTTCACCCTTCTTGAAAATAGGTACTGTTATACTTTTCTTCCAATCTCGGGGTATCTCTTGGTCTTTAATTATTTAATTTTAAGTAGTGCTCTATTCGCAAATTTGGTTTTATTTATCGACCTCAAAATTCTCTACCTCCATGCTATTGCTGTAGCGGTGTTGAACAGTCTGCTTCGGTGAAGGAGATATTAATAAGTTATAGGAATAGAGAGAGATTCGGAGGCTCGTCATTATAGTTAGTTCTTGTCTTGGTGCTACATGGAAAATAGACTTTCGTCAATAAAAAAATGTAACATTGGTTTTTCTTGCTGAAATGTGTTCATTTCGGCATCCTATAGGTGGTGCCACTAGTTATCGAGATATATTTTTTTTCGACAAAATTTATAGTTTTTGTATTTTTTTTAAATCCCGGAATCTGTGAGTTTTTTATTTTCCGAGAAATTTGATGTCAAATCTCAATTTTCCGCTTTCCTAATTAAGATACAATGCTCAATTTTAATGAAAATTGTTTTAAAAAAAAAATTTTTTTATAACTTGGGCCGAGAAATTTTGCAAAAACCAATTTTTGCACCAAAAAAATTGCGATAACTTTTCACCGGATGGAGATAAAAAATTTTTAATGCGTGCATTGGATTTAAATGTATTATTTCCGATCTCTAAAAAAAATCTAATTTCGGATGAAAAAAACGTTTTTTTTTTCAAAAATTCATAATGGCGTGGCAAATGTATATTAAGGGCTTAAATTTGCAGAAGATGCTTTTTAATACTTGCACTTTACCTGTGAATTTTTTGGATCCAAGAAATACACTTCCATACGATCTGTGAACCTTCGAAAATTAGGCCGAATCTAATCGAAAATAGCTGCTGCAGGCCGCAATTGGAGGGTTGCCACAGTTCAGGCGCATTATTCAATGGCGCTTCAAGGAAACTTATGCATCACAAGTAATATTTATAATATTGATGTTGTTTTATTAATATATATGATAGTAACAATTTGTTTAGTCATATTTATTACCAATCTGTTTATTAACAAAATTTTTATAAAAAATTATAGAGAAAATCATACAAATATTCAATTTTATATTACAAATTCTACAGTTTTTTTTTCTTTTATATTATTATTACCTAATACTTTATTACCAAAATTTTTACGAACATTTCTATAAGCAAATCATATAAAAATATAATAATCACTACATAGTATAAAACAAAGTCCCTTTCTCTGTCCCTATGTCCCTTTGTATGCTTAAATCTTTAAAACTACGCACCGGATTTTGATGCGGTTTTTTTCAATAGATAGAGTGATTCAAGAGAGAGGTTTATATGTATAATAACATCCATTAAATAGTGGAAAAATACTGTTATTTTTGAGGTTTCTAATGTGATGTCGTTAATTATCATATTTTTTTCCGCTTACATTGCAAACGCAGGCTGAACCCTACGAGATTTATCAAAATAATGTACTAATTATTTGTACACATTGAAAAGGTCTACAGAAAACTCCGCGATGGTATATGTCTATCTCTCATGGATATCCCACAATAACATTTTTTTGTCATTTACTTTTTACGACAAATAATGGCAAATTTTGAAGCGATTTTAACCAATACAACATTAATCCTTATCCAATTAAATAGCTTAAATACATTGTTGATTTAATATAGATCTATATGGTCCTTTACAGCACAAGATTTAAATGAATATTTTCGAAGATATTACAGATTTAAAATTGCGGGAAGTAGCGCTTGCGGCGGTACTGGCCGACCGGGGCGGCGGCAGCGTGCCTATAAATAGCGCGTCGGAGGCCGATGTAATAATTGTTGTAAAAATAAAATAAATAGTCACAGTTTTTCTGTAGTGTATTTAGTATCAGCGCTGCACCCGTGCGAAGCGGGGGCGGGTCGCTAGTAATATATAATACGTCATATAAATATTTAATAATACATTAAAATTACATGCGAAAATCATACAAATACAATATACCAATTATACATTCAACTTTCTAATTTGTCCTAATACAAACTTATAAAATTAAAGGGCATAGTTTTGTTAATAAATTATTAATGTATTATTAAATATTTATATGATTTACTTATAGAGAATTTTGGTAAAAATTTGTTAATGAACTATTAGGTAATAATAATATAAGGGAAAAAAACAGTATATGTAATACATAATTGAGTATTTGAATGATTTTCTCCATATTTTTTTGTAAAAATTTTGTTAATAAACTGTTAGATAATAATAATATAAAGGAAAAAACAGTAGAATATGTAATATTTAATTGAATGTTTGTATGATTTCCTCTATAATTTTTTGTAATAATTTTGTTCATAAACAAATTAATGATTAATATGACTAAACAAATTGTTACTATCATATAAATTAATAAAACAACGTCAATATTATAAATATTACTTATGATGCATAAGTTTCCTTGAAGCGCCAATCAATAAAGCGCCTGAACTATGGCAACCCGCCGACAGCGGCCTGCAGCAGCTATCTTCGATTGGATTCGGCCCAATTTTCGAAGGTTCACAGTTCACAGATGATATGAAAGTGTATTTCTTGAATCCAAAAAATTCACAGTATAGGCTATTAATTGGATTTGCATATATAGAAAGGCATATGCCTCTAGTATGAATAGGGTTCAATTTCTTTATCTGGAAGGTAGGGGCTGAAAAGTAGATTATACTTCTATAATTTGTCTTAGATTGTATTAAGGATTTGTAAATTTTTAATAACGATGTCCTATCTGATCCCCATTTAGTATTTGATAGCATTCTAATGATATTTGGGTCTTTAGAACATGTCGTCTTAATGTGTTGAATGTGGGCATTCCAGTTGAGACGCTTACCAAATACCAGTCCAAGAAATGTGTGCTGAGGATTAAGAGGTATGTCTTGGGAATTCATAGTAAGCCTAGGGTTGATGTTGCATTTTGTTTTCCTGCAAAAATTGACAAGAGATGATTTTGTTGGTGGAAAAGTTAACTGAATAGAGTGAGGCCATGTCAGGAGCAAGTTGAGGTATATTTGTAGGGAGTTTTGATTGTCCGTGGAGTGTTATAGTAAGATAACATCCGCGAACACTTTAAGGTGAACAGTTGGAGGAATATGATTTTTGATGTTGTTTATAGCTATCACAAAGAGTGTGGGACTGATCGAAGATTCCTAAGGGATATCATTGTTTTAGGGGAAAGGATTCGAGAAAGAGCCGTGAACTCTTTCCCTATATGATCGATTTTGTAGGAAGTTAGATATAAAAGTGGGGAGGTTTCTTGAGAAATCGCATTCCAAGAGAGTGTTTAAAATAAATTCACGTTTTACATGGTCGAAAGCTTTAGTCATGTCCAAGAAAGCAGCTGTAGTATGGAAATTATGGGTTTAAGAGTTCTGGATGTCTATACCCAGTCCTACAAGGTGATCTAAGGTAGATCTAGGTTGTCTAAAGCCCATTTGTTCTGGGATGAGAAGATTGTGTTTTTCTAGGTACCAGGTTAGCCTATATAATTCTTTCCAGTATCCTACTGAGGTTGCTGGTTAGGGCTATGGGTTTGTAAATGTCTGCTAAATAAAGTCCTGGGTTTTTTCTGCTTATGGATTGGTTCTAGTATGGCATTTCTCCATACTACCAGAATCAGGTTGATTCTGGATTGCTATGTCAGATCAAATAATGAGCTTGCGAATGCGATCTTCATTTGTTTTTATATTACTTATATTTTTCTCTTTGAATTTCATTAAAACAATCTAAAAATTCTCTAATTTTAAAAAGCTTTATTAAAATGCTGAGCGTTCGCACGAATTTTTCGTAATAACATAAATAATTGTTTTAAACAAAACCCGGCATTATTATTTATCAATGTTGTAGTAGTTGCGGTTAAAATTTAGTAACAATCGGTTCTTAACAATGTTCTAATAATTTTGTTAAAGAAGGTGCATTGTAGTAAAGTATCATACGTACGTAATCGTATTAACAAGTTTCTAGGGTAAAAATAATTGAAGTGATAATTGTTGTTGGTGGCTTGGGATTCGGTTTACCTGTTTATTAAGTTATTTATTTTCTTTCAAACAAGTCGTTTTTATTTTTATAAGGTAAGTTTTTAGTACAATAATTAATTTTGAAAATATTTTTTTTTTTGATAGGAAATCGAAACTTTGACTGCTGTTTAGATTGTCTTGGATGCATTTACATTACAATATATATATATATATATATATATATATATATATATATATATATATATATATATATATATATATATATATATTGTTTGAAAAAATGCTCGGACCCGTCGAATTTTATTTTTAGTTTAGAGTGTTTTTGCATCATGCCGAAATATACAGAGTAATTGGAGAAAAAGTTATGACATCATCGATATTTTTTTCTCAATTGTAAACCTCATTTTCTTATTTCAAAATTAGAAAGCATACATTTTTTTTACATATGACAAAAGAAATTGTCGAGAAAAATTACTGTAAAACTTTATACAAAAAAAAATGATACTATCTAAATTAAATGTTTAAACTGGGCTCCGTTAACAATCTGAGGCTAAAAATAGCCAAGTTGATTTTTTTCTAACATTGTCAATGACATCTGTGGTTTTGTTTTGTAGTTCTTCGAACTTTTACGACTTCTAAATTGTCGGACAGGGTCAAGTATACTTTAATTTTTAAGTATCTCTACAAGAAATATTCAAGTGGGGTCAAATCTGGTGATCTGACTGTCCATTTAATTATCCCTCTTCTGTCTATCCAACAATTCGGAAAAACCTCATCCAAATAATTACGGACAGGGGCACCGTAGTGGGATGACGCTCCATCTTATGGGAAAAAAGATCATGATGGAACATATCGGGTACCTAAGAGTCTGGATTCAAAGTTATTAGTGCAGAAATGGAGTTATTTTGAAGAAACTTGAAATATCTCCCACAAGTGACGGTACCGTTAAAAAATAAAGACCAAGGTCTCTTCTGTCGTTATACCGTATTACACGTTCACATTTTGAGGGTTTTGGTTGTCAACTGCTGTGAACCAAAGTGGATTTTCAGTAGCCTAATAACGACAATTTTGTTTACTGACATGGCCATTTAAAATGAATATTTCCTGGTCAGAAAAAAGTATTCCTTTTTTTTTAAATTCTTGTTACCATTGCATAATTGGCATTTGCTCGCAAAATTGATTTCGGTGATCAAAATAATCTTCCAACAATTCTAAAACTAAACTTATCTTGTAGGGGTGATACTTCGCCTTTTTTATTATTCTATGCAGACAACAACATGCTACATTAAAAGTTGAAGCTGTTTCCATGAGTCTGTCAACAGAATGTTAAGCTGATTTTCTTCTGCGAATTTAAGAAATTTTTCTTGTCAATTTTCTTATGCAATCAACATCGATATTTAACTTGTCGCATGTAAAAAAATGTACCCTTTCTGATTCTGAAATTAAAAAATGGGGTATTACGCAAAAAAAAAAGAATAAATTGGAAATTAAATTTAACAAGTCCGAGCATTTTTCCAAACAAGTACTCATTTATTAGCTACTTTACGACAAAAACACTAATATATATATATATATATATATATATATATATATATATATATATATATATATATATATATATATATATATGTTCATGCGGATTTCACGGATTTCTCCTGCTATTGCATCTCACACGGAGGAATCCGTGAAAGCCGCATAAACATATACACGCCATCCAGCGGGAGGTCGGAGAAGCCGCGTTCAGTATTTGCATGCTTCCTTCCGATCTGTCCTTTGCACAGCTAGGTGCATGTCGGTACCGGTACCCTGATGAGTCTAGTAGAGATGAAACATGTACCTCTGTCGTATCACTGTGGCGGGGAGGGTAAATTTTGACTTTCTTCTCGGTATGGTGGTAGAGGTAGGCCATCATCTCGATGGTGGTGCATTTACTGTTCGCATTTTACTTCATATATATATATATATATATATATATATATATATATATATATATTTATTTATTTATATTTATTCAAGTTTTGTTTTTTATAAAGGTAAAAATCTATTTTATTAATCAAACTTCATTTTTTTTTAAATTTTGGTGCATATTTATCGACGTTTTGGTCACTCTTGACCTTCCTCAGGAACGTGTTGATTGTAACAGAAAATTGTTATACTATATAAGATCATGCTCAATTTTACATGCTGGTTGTGAACATACCTTATAGCTATACACATTACACTAAGGGAGAAACATAACAACTAATTATAAATTGGTAAACCGTAAAAACATTTGACGGATACAACAAACACTCTTGCATCACATCTTTGTTTAAAGAGAATAATTTTTAATTTATGCGTTCCGGTGGTTTAGGATTTGGATTTTTAAATAAATTAGGGGTCCTTATCTGTTTTTTTCTCCCTTTTTCTGAGGGGTAATTTTATGATTATATTTTATATTGACTGCGTATGCGCATAATTTCATTTATTGGGGGAGTTCTTTTCAGTTTTATAATGTATTATTAGCTGCTATTCGACTTGGAATTTAAAATCGAGCAGCTGTCAAGGAAGCATCACTTGAATACATATAGATGATTCTAGAACAGCAATTCATTATAATCACTGTGAAGATATTCTAACCAATAATTGCAATTCATTATAGAAAAGAAACAAAAAAAATGACTTCAGTTTATTAGACCTTACTCTCTACCACCAAAAATATGCCATCAAAGCTCAATGGTATACAAAAGATCATGGTTTTCTAGGTATTTACATTATGATTTCCAACATCCTCTATCTTCCCCCAAAAAAAATCAGTAGTTATAAGATTTAGAGACGGTGCCGTAAAATTCGGACCTTATTACCAAAACGAAGCGACTAAAAAAGCCAAAGAAACTCTATTATTGAATAATTATCCCCCTAAAATTATAAAAAATATCTTCAAAAAAGAATTCACAAATTTTAGAATAACAACCAAAAAAATATATCTCTGTACTATACATTCCAAAACTTCAGGATGTCTTTAAAAACCATACTGTTAATCATAGAGGTAATAATCTATTAAAAAATAATTTTAGTAACTTAAAATCCAAAAACCCAGTGGAAAAAAGAACAATGTAATTATATGATATACCGAGTAAAAATTGCGACGGAGCTTACATTGGCCAGACCAGTCAACATCCAAAAAACACAATGAACGGATACAACTGTTACAAACAACAAAGCAGCACTGACGAACCACAGTACATAAAAGCAACCACACCTTTGATTTTGAAAATGTAAAAATCCTAAAAATAGAAAGTAATAAAAAAAAATCACAAAGTTTACGAAATGATTGAAATAAATAAAAAAAAAGAAATAAATGCGAAAGGAGACACAAAACAACTAAGCAAAATATATTACATCTTAAAATAACGTCCAAAACAAATTAAATTATGAACATATGCACCCGATGAAAACTATAATCATAAATTGAACTAAAAATACAACTCCCCAAAAACAAGGAAAAAAATGAATTAGACAAGGACCCTTAATACAGTCCAAAATCCAAAACCTTGACCACCGGAACTCC
This sequence comes from Diaprepes abbreviatus, assembly GCA_034092305.1. Classification (NCBI taxonomy): domain Eukaryota; kingdom Metazoa; phylum Arthropoda; class Insecta; order Coleoptera; family Curculionidae; genus Diaprepes; species Diaprepes abbreviatus. The sequence goes on from JASJET010000021.1 coordinate 767,677, forward strand.
TAAAATAAAAATTAGTCAATTCAAAAAAAGATGCAACGCAAAAGTAAAGTTTTTTGTTCTATCCATTAAATGTTTCTCACGGGTTACCAATTAATAATAGCACAGGTTGTTGGGCAGCTAGGGCTCATTTTCGAGGTAATTTGCTGTGTAAAATCCAAATCTCTAGTCAGAATTGGCCCATTACATCTGAATTTCTAGACATTTAAGTTTATGCATTCAAAAACTGTTTTTTTTTGGCTACTTTTGAGGTTATGTGCAGGACGCACAAATTTTTTTGGTCTCTATTTCCACTTGCATATTTTAATACTACTCTTGCTCTTCAAAATAAGCTATTAAGCTTTCACCTACGATTTTTTCTTGCAAAGTTACATGTATTTTAAGTACAAATCAGAAGATTTTTGGAGACCAACATCGTTTTTTGCCAATTTCAATCCGCCATTTTGAATCAACCATCTTAAAAATAAAAATTTCTATTTTCTGACATAATAGTCGTAATAAGCGACTACGAAAACCCCCAAGTGAAATTTTTTAGATGCCATTACCATTTTTTGTAAATTTTAATGTTCCATTTTGAATTTGCCATCTTGGAAATTAAGTTTATAATTTTCTGACTTCATATTTGTAATTAGCGACCTTAAAAACTTCCAGTTATAAATTTTTGAGATAAACGTATACAGTAGAAAAATGTATGCCTCAAAGGGGTAATGTAAATTCTCATAACGTTGTAGGAATACATTTCATATCTTAAAATAGCTATATCTTTGCAAGAAAATATCGTAAATGACCACTCAATAGTCTATTTTGAAGGATAGGAGTAGTAGTATCATGCAACGAGCAAAAAAACAGAAACATTTTTTGCTTCCTATACATAACTTCAAAAATAACCAAAAAAAAAAACATTTTTCGAGTACATAACCTTAAATATCTCAAAATTCAGACGTAATGGACCAATTATGACCTCAAATTCTGATTCTATACAACGAATTATTTCCAAATTGACCCCCAGCTGCCCAACAACAGAACCTTGTACACCTGTGTTATTTATGTTTTTCTCCTCAATGAAATGTGTATATCTATAAGATACGTTTACAGTTAAGTATATAAAATAATAAAATAAAATGTTTAATATGTGTGTTATGATTCAAAAGTATAGATCACTGAAGTTGCACAACTTTGTGTGCCTGCATGTATGTTACTGCTGCCTTTCTTTATGTCCTTAAGAATTACTTCTGTCGATGTTGCACAGAAGATCGAGGACAAGGTTTTCATCTTTGCTGATAAACTTGACTTTGCTGTCAAGGTCAACGACCAAGGTTTGTTCAAGGTCAAATTAGGATTGAATCATAACTAATTTTGATGTCCAGAACGATGCTATCTACCGAGATTAGAAAGATAATCAAGCGAAAGATTTTTATCTTTATCTTCGTTGACTGATTTTACGTTTTGCTCAAGGTCACAGTTCAAGGTCAAATCTAATTTAAATATGTATCTATATTTTTTTTATCTGGAAATATGAAAATCGGAATGTTTTGACTATAGATATAATCTTGTCCTTGGCAGTCAGATTGGCAGAATTTTAGGCAATTATAAAGTCTATTATAATGGGATTAACGAAATAATCCAAGATGATGATAAGGCAACATGAAGACACAAAAAGATAGAAATTCACAGATGCGTTAGACAGGAGGGTATTACCTAAATTATTTACTCGGATACTGGAAGATAGATTCAATATTATATAAGTATCAACAATAAAACTTGGGTGCTTTCGGCGAATGATAAAGTTTATAATCATCCGAAATATTTTGTGTTCAATTTTTTTAATTGGCGATAATCTACAAACCTTGGAATTAAAGAGTTTCTTTACAATAACCTAATTATCGGATAACACGAAATTCCGACGATTCGAGTAATCTTCAAAACAATTACAGTATGATTCATCAGTAGGAAAAGCAAATTTACCGATAAAAAAATTATTCTTGAACCATAATCGTGACTAAAAAGGACATGACGTTGATAATAACTAGGGTTTTTGAGGCAAACACATATATTTAGTTAAATTTAGTAGATCAATTTAGCGTTTTAAATAAACAGTTTTCCGCATATTAGTTCCTTAAATTTTAATTTTTGAAATAATTATAATGTTATTAACATTGCGTAAAAATATCCTAAATTAGCTCCATATACTAGGCAGATAAATTAATTTCTTATAAAAATATTGACAGATACATATGTATATATATATATATATATATATATATATATATATATATATATATATATATATATATATATATATATATATATATATATATATATAGTTTGGACAATTATGTAAAAAAAGGCAGTTTACAATCATTTACAAAGATTCTTGATTATTTGAGTGAGACTTTCGTTACAGGAAGAAATGTTCTCGTTTCTTATTCTTTGTGTCCTTGATATTCTTACTGACCTCCTCATAGCATCAAATTCTACAGAGTTTACTTGTGTTTAATTTGTCCCTGTAAGTCTCAGCCTCGTAAATTAAACAGCTTTTATCATTGTGTTTTATAAATTATGTTTTTGTTTTTTATTAATATTTTTGCTCTACAGTACCCCATTTAGGGATCCTATCACTCCGCTAGCTTGGATAATTCTTTTACTAATTTATTTATCGTCTATTCCCGTTTTATCAAAGACTCCTAAATATTTATAATGGTCACATCATTTTGTCTCTGTATTGTCATTAATTTGGAGGTTACTCTTTTTATTTCATAAATATCTATTGACAGACCCCACTCCTCATATGTTTCCTATAATTTTCCTACCTTCAATATCTCCTTTACCACCGTGTAAACATGCTAAAAAGCTTTGTTGTTCCCTTTTTAGTAATTTTGTATAGATGCCCTCAGGTCAACATAATTTTCCATTTTTTAGTTTTTTTTTATAGTTTTAACGGCATCATTACTATCAATTTCGACTTGTTCTACTTATGTGATCTGTTTTATAACCACTGAAAACTCCTGATTTAAATCCATTAGATTTTTCCAAAGACTATATTTTCTCTTGCCAATAAATTCGCTCCAATATATTTCTGCTGTTTTTACGTACCATTACTTAATATATTAAGAAAAGCACAATTTTGAAAAATTCATTATCCTTGGCACACACACACACAAAGCTGCATTTTTTGTTAAATAAATAATAATTTTTAAGCCGTAGAGAAATGACTAATAAGTCAAAAACGTCTCAATTGAATATCTTAAGAAATCAAAATGAATATAAGTCAAATCTTAAATATTTTTATCACAGAAAGGAGACTATTATATTTATAAATCTTTTTTTATATTCGTACTTTAACCCTGACAAACCACCCAGTGCCAATTTCGGACAAAATTAAGATATATAAAATATCCGCCATTTTGTATTAAATTAAAAAAATTAATTCAGTATGTGCGAGACTGAAAACTTCCCCATATCAGTTCTGGAGAAAATTGGACAAAATTAAATTTTTTGTGCGCCATCTTGGATTTTACCAAAATGATATGGTACTACTGGAAAAACTTCCTTAACATAACGCAAAAAATTTTATTTCAATCGGTACAGATGTTCCGACGTAATTGGCGTCGTTTTCATACTTTATATTTTCAAAAACTAAAGTATATCACCCGCTCAATCTAAGAAAATGGATAATATATAGTACTGTGCCATATCCATAAAACCCGTCAATATAAATATAAAATGATCGTCTGATTCATGGAAATATTTGTTTCGTAAATTTAAATGAATATAACTTGTAACCGTATTTTAGATTTACTGTCCAACATGGCAACACTGCGTCCTCTCATTTCTTACTTTTTTATTACTATTTACTATAACTAAATTTATGAATGAGTTGGATTTAATATTTGGAAATTTTCATCTTGCGCTCTCGCCAAAAATAGCAAAAAATAGTTGCCAAAATGTCCATAAGCGGTGAAAATCTTGTGTTTATATAGTCTTTGATTTCTCTTTTTGTGGGGAATATCAAAAAACTTGTTAATTCAACGATAATAAACACCAGAAAAGAGTTCCATAGAAGAATGAATAATCCATTACTAGAATCTTGTACGAAATGATCCTAAAATATTGTTTAGAGTACCAGTCAGTGGTTTCTGAGGTTTTTTAAAAAAAAATTCGATATTCTTCCCCACAGTCATCTAGTTTAAATCTCCGGAGCAAAAAATAGGAAAACAATGCGTTACAAATTTTATGAGCAGAAATATATGATTGTATGTAGACTTTTCTAAAAAAATATTTTGGTTTTTATGCTTTTCTAATACGGAAATGAAATTATGAAAATGTATCCAACATTCAATAATTGTAAATGTATTATTATTTTAGCAGTATCAGTTTTCTACAAAAATCAATCTTAATTCAGCGAAATATGTCCATGGCAGTATTTATTTTAATCATGGATATGCGGATATAAAAAATCTGAGAACGAACTTAAAATGGGCAACTTCGACAAATGGACCGTACTTAAAATAATTGAAGTGGTAAGTAGTTTTCTTTCACATTTCATTTACTTCAGAATTTTATAAATTCATTTATTTATTAACAAATTTACCAAGATTATCTAAATTATGATTATGAAAATTTGATTCTTTCAATCCTCGATCATACCCTATAGATTTACACAACAATAGATTTGTTTGAAAGCTGTTTATGGTCGGTGGGGGCGAGGCTTTTTGATATTTGACAGATATAAACATGTTTACTTATATTTTCTTTTAGTTTAATTGCTTGTCGTGACACTTTTAAGTGTTAGAAATTACTAAAAAGGGGAAGTTTGCAATTAATATTAACAAAAAGAGGATTTAAAAACTTATTTTTATCGGTAAATATTGTTAGATATTGTTTACATATTGAAAATAACAATAATAATAATTTAGGCAACCATAAATTCATACCTTTATGTATTTTAGAATTGACGTACCGATTATCATATGATACTCGTTTAAATAATGCAATTAGAAAAGGATAGCATAAAATCGGTATGTGTGTACCAAGAAATGAAATACCTCGTGTTTATTAAGACTTTTTCAAATATAAATAAAAATATTATTACATAATTCAGCGTTCAAACAACCGGGCCCTAGTTCTGCTAATTTTACAGGGGTATATTCGAAGATTTCCAATTATGTCATCAAAATAATTATTATAATTTGTCACTTTGAATTTATAAATATAGACGAAGTTAATTATTCGTTTTACATTTTTCCCAATATTTCCGTAAACCTAAAAAAATTGGCACCTCCGCCAACTGACTTCTACATACACTCCTCTAACCAACTCGTATGTCTACAAAAAGTTTCAAACACCTGTTTACTACATCTCCAAGATACCCTGTATAATTTTTTTATATTCTAGATTCTAGTCCTAGCGTGCCTAATATTTAAAAGAGTGTCAGATGACGAAGCAAGAAGCATATTCCTGTATTTGCAGAAGCTTTCCCGAGAATGGGGTCTTCTAAACAGCATAACATGGGACAAAGTGGGAAGTTCTGTAGCCGATGCAACATACGGGGGATATTTCATAATTACCTCTGCTTTGTTGATAGGCAAGTTGAGTGGAGAGTTACCTACCAAGAAACGAATTATGGAATGGGTATTTTTGGGTGTCGGAGCTATTCTTTTTGTTGTTTTAGGTATGTATGAGTTATTATTATATATATATATATATATATATATATATATATATATATATATATATATATATATACATAGGGTGCGCCATCGTTTATGTCGGTATTTAAACATTGAATAAATTTGAAAAAAAAAACTGATTTCTATATATGAGGTATTTTTATTAAATTTGGTCCTTTACAATTTATTGGGACTAATTCTTGAATACTACATCGATCAAGTGGCCACCTTTATTGGCCAAAGCAAAATGTGACCTTTTTGCTGCATTTTCCATTACCTTTTCGAGCATCTCGGGTGGTATAGGGGTGATTACGGCACGAATGTGTGCCTTGAACTCTTCAGTGTCTGAGGCTTGCTGGCATACACTTTGTTTTTTAAATAACCCCACAAAAAGAAGTCCGAAGTAATCAAATCTGGAGATCTGGGTGGCCAGTCAATGTCGCGTCTTTTTAACATCAGAAGTCCAGGAAATTTCCGTTGCAGAAACTGGATTGTTTGATTTGCAGTGTGGCATGGCGCACCGTCTTTTGAAACCAGTAACCATCAAGACCTTTTTCACGCATTTATGGGCAGACATAATGAACCAACATCCACCGATATCGATTTTCACCGACTGTTTCATTTTCTTTGAAAAAAAATGGCCCAATGATGGTTTTGGCGCTAATGCGGTCACTTTCCGGTCATATATATATATATATATATATATATATATATATATATATATATATATATATATATATATATATATATATAAAATAAAATAGAATCAAATATTGGCGAAGAGGACGTAAAAATTCGTCAATCTACATGATTCTCGTGTTAAAAAGTGCGGAGCACTCCAAAGCATGGAAAAACTCCGGGTTCTACAGATGGCGACAGCGCTGTTTCGTCCTAATATGGGACTCGTCAGGCCACTGCATTCGGTAAAAACCATCACCTCGCCTTTGCATCTTATAAACCTGAGTTTAAAATCAAAAAACAGCAAACAAGACGACAAAGGCGACATCTCGATGGTCCACTCGATAACACAAGAAACACACAGATTAACAAAGTTTGTAAAATAACCGCCATATGGTGGCGCAACGGTGAATTAAAACAGAAATATGTAAAATCGAGCACACAAAAGGCGCTGCCTAAAGGATAGGGGTCGCATTTTTCGGTACTGGCAACCAAGCCTACCGCTTATTTTAGCAGCCAAAGCCACGTGTCGCACCAAACGATCCCACCATGAGAGCATCGTTCAGTGTGTTTCAAATCCAAACAAGTAAATAAATAAATAGATAAGTTTTTGTCCGTGTAATTTAAAATAAAATAGAATCAAATATTGGCGAAGCGGACGTGAAAATTTGTCAGTCTACATGATTCTCGTGTTAAAAAGTGCGGAGCACTCCAAAAATATGGAAAAACTCCGGGTCCGACAGATGGCGACAGAGCTGTTTCGTCCTAATATGGGACTCGTCAGGCCACCGCATTCGGTACAAACCATCACCTTTGGGCAGCGCGTTTCGTGTGCAAACGTACAACTTCATATATATATATATATATATATATATATATATATATATATATATATATATATATAATATAGCGTAGTGTTTTCACGGATGTTGTCACTGGATGTAGTCTTATTATATACAAACATTTCAATTTCCCTTATATACTGACATTCCGCAAGATGAGTTCCTTAACGCACTAGAAATTCGCAAGGAAGTGCCAAGCATCATAGCACAAATTGTAATGGAAGAACTTTTTTTATCGATATGTTGAGGAATGTTTCACTGCAATTCTAAAAGATAAAAGTAATGATGAACAGAAAAATTACTTTCTTGGACACTATCCTATATCATAGTGATCATAATATTATAAAAGTAGAATGATATACGAAAGGTACATGGTCTTCAAGGTACATAAATTTTAACTCATACCATTCTGTTAACCAAAAAAGAATCGATAGTGATAGGCCTTGCCAAACGTGCAATAAAACTGTCTGATTCAGAATTTAGAAAAAGATCTATTGAAAAAGCTAAAATTGCCTTAATATTGAAGACTTAATAAATAAAATTTTCAAAACCAGGATTTTCTATAACGCAGAAATTAAAAATGATAGCAATAAAAAAATCAAAAGACAACAAAAAAAAAATATATATATATATATATATATATATATATATATATATATATATATATATATATATATATATATATATATCATCATCATCATCATCATCATTTTCAGCTATTATCTACCATTTCTAAATTATGGTGCAGCCTCCCTTATTAAGTTGTTATTATGATGTTCCTTTATAGTTATTTATTATTATTATTTTGCTTGTTTTTTGTTGTTATTACTATTACGTGTTCTTATAATCATTACTCATTTGTGCCCAACTCTTTCTATCGATGGTTAATCGGGACCAAGTTGTTCCTGCCACTTTCCTGATGTCATAGTCCCATCTAATGTTAGGGCGTCTCTGTGGCCTCTTCGCGTTTCTGGGATACCACATAGTTGTTCTTGTAGTCCATCTGTTGTCAGTTCTTCTTGCTACATGACCTGCCCATTGCCATTTAAGGGATTTTATTCTTTGGACGACATCTGTCACCTGGGTCATTCGTCGTATCCAATCTATTCGTTTGCGATCCCTTTTTGTTATCCCTAGCATACATCTTTCCATGGATCTTTGAGCTACTTGGAGTTTCGTAATTATTTCGCTCTTCAATGTCCAAGTTTCGCAACCATATGTCATGATCGGTAATATGCATTGATCAAACGCTATTTTCTTAAGGTAAAGTGGCATTCTGGATTTGAAGATGATGGAGTTTCGTCCGAATGCTGACCACGCCAGTTTGATTCTTCTGTTAATTTCTGGAAGTAGTGAACCCGACTTGTGTATAAGTTGACCCAGGTATACATATTCATCTACTACTTCCAGCGTGGTTTCGTTTATCCTTATTTCAATGTCTCTTATTAGATCGTTGCACATTACTTTTGTTTTTGCTAGGTTCATCTTTAAGCCAACTCTATTACTGGCAATGTTCAGATCATTAATTTGTTCCTGCAGTTCTTCAGGATTTTTAGCAATCAGAACGATGTCGTCAGCGAATCTTAAGTGGTTTAGATATTCACCGTCTATACATAGACCTTTATTTTCCCAGTCTATTTTGCAGAAGATACTTTCTAGAGTTGCTGTAAATAGCTTGGGGGATATTGCGTCACCTTGGCGGACTCCTTTCTGAGTTGGAAATTCTGGGGTATCTTTGTATACATTTACTCTAGCTGTAGCCTCTCTATATATGTTGGCTAGCATTTCTACGTAAGGCTTATCCACTCCCTGGTCGACTAGAGCTTCTATAACTGCTCTTGGGTATATTGAGTCGAATGCCTTTTCAAAGTCTACGAAAGCTAATGTCAGTGGCAGATCATATTCTTTTGTTCGACTCATAATTTCTCGTAGTGTTTGAATATGATCCATTGTGCTGAAGCCACTTCTAAAGCCTGCTTGTTCTCGAGGTTGAGCAACATCAAGTGTGTTCTGTATTCTGTTGTTAATTATTTTTGTGAATATTTTGTATATTACTGGTAGCAAGCTAATTGGTCTGTAATTTTTAAGGTCCTCTTTGCTACCTTTCTTGTGGATTAGGATTATATTAGCGCTATTCCATTGTCTCGGAATGCGTCTTGCTTTTAGGCAGTTTGTGTATATGTTGGCTAAGATTTTCCAAGTTGAGTTTCCGGCGTATTTTATGAGTTCAGATGTGACACCGTCATTCCCAGCTGCCTTGCCGTTCTTCATGCTCCTAAGAGCTGCTTCTACTTCCTCCACAAGAACTTCTGGAACATCTTCTTGTGCTGTAGTTGTCTCTTCCTCTACTTCCTGATGTGCCGGTATTTTGTATAAGTCCTCATAGAATTTGGTTATGATTTTTATTATTTCATCCCTGTTTGTTATTCTTTCATTTCCGTTCACCAGTGCTATTACTTGTTTCTTACCGATGGTTAATGCGCTTTTTGTCTTCTTATAGCTCTTATGATTTTCGATTGCATCTTCCACAAGCCTCTCGTTATAGGATTTTATATCCTCTGCAATCTTCTTTCTTATCGTTTTGCACAGCTCCCTGTTTTCTATTCGGTTTATGTTCGAGCTGATTTTCATTTGTCTTCGTTGTTTCAGAAGAGCTCTCGTTTCATCGGAGAGTTTTCTATTGTGGTTACGTGGTTGTGGTCCTCCAATTTCCTTGGCGCAGTTTAGGATCGTTTCCATCAAGTGTGAGTCATCTGTTGCGTCTTGTAGTTTTTCATTAATTAGGTCTTGATATTGTTCTGAGTTGTTTCGTAAGTTAGCGATATTTATTCCAAATGTTGGTTTTCGTATTAATTTTATTCTTTCTAATCTTGTATTGAGAACTACTCGAGCTCTGATTAGTCTGTGATCACTACCTGTTCGAAACTTGTTAAGAACGCTTACATCTTGTAGGGTTGTTATGTTGTTGGTTAGGATGAAATCAATTTCATTTTTAGTTTTTCCGTCAGGACTTATCCACGTCCATTTTCTATTTGGATTTTTCTTGAAGTAGGAGTTGCCTATTGATAGGTTCTGGAAATGTGCGTATTGAACCAGTCTTTCACCTCTTTCGTTTCTATCCCCAAATCCGAAATTTCCTATACATTGTTCTAAATTGGCCCTTTTCCCCACTCTAGCATTGAAGTCTCCTATTATATACTTAAATTGACTTTTGTTCTTATTTAGCACCTCCGTTATTTCATTGTAGAGTTCCTCTATACTTTCATCTGGGTATGAGATTGTTGGTGCGTATACTTGTACAATTTGAATGGTGTATCTTTTTGATAGTCGGAGAGTTAGGCTAGCTACTCTATCTGAGGTGTTGGTGATATCGACTATCCTATTTTTCCATTTCTTATTGATTAGGAATCCTACACCACTCGTTCGGCCATTTGTTGTACCTTTGTGATAGAGGATATTGCCAGATTTAAGTTCAATGAGATCTTCGTTTTTCCGTCTTACTTCGCTGATGCCTATAATATCCCATTTAATATTAACTGCTTCATTCTCTAACTCAGTGAGTTTGGTTTGGTTCGATAACGACCTGCAGTTATAGGACGCTATGTACAAAGTTGTTGGAACAAGCGAATTTTTGCCTCCCCCAGAATCCTCGAGGCAGACCTTATTCAAGGTGTGGGATTTGATACCCACCTGGGGTACACTGTCCGTATTTGTTTTCAAATTCGCCTTTTTTTTAAGGGGTTGTGAGGCATACCTTATCACGCTGCCTCAATGCGGGTTGATAAGGGGCAAGTGTTGTCGTCTATTGGCTTTTGCCATTTACCAACAGACCATTGTATATATATATATATATATATATATATATATATATATATATATATGTTTATGCGGTTTTCACGGATTCCTCCGTGTGAGATGCAATAGCAGTGGATATATCCACATTATGCCGTTGTAGTGCTGAAATCACATTCAGCAAACGTACAACTATATGCAGCTCCGCGTATAAATGAAACTCTTCGTTGAATTATATACGGCACAACTACAACGGGTGCGTATCTAGCAAAGAATTTTAAATTTACATTTTTAATATTGTACAGTGTGTTAGTTATAAAATATGTATGTCTATTTTAAGTGTATTTAATTGTTTCAGTGATGGCTGATTGTTCTGTTTTTCTCTGTAGATTTTATCCATAGACTGACTGACAATATATTTTTGATAAAGCCCAAAAAAAATGGGCGAAACGTCAAATTTTGATTAGATTGTTTTAAAAACAAAAAACCTCATACCCAAGAAATTTCAGAAATATATATATATATATATATATATATATATATATATATATATATATATATATATATATATATATATATCACCCGTTTGTAAATAGTCTGCATAGAAAACATGACTTGCAAGTTGGTCATAAAATTCATAACCTTTTATCTAAGAATTTTTGTCAAGATAAAATCAAAAAATTCTAAATTGTGAAGACTGTAATGTAATGTATAGGCAAACAAGCCAATATAAAGAAAGCAGATTGAAGAGTCACAAATATGATAAAAAAAAATACAACAGCTTTGACAAACCATAAAAAAAAAACAAAAAAAATTATAATTTTAATTTTAATAATTCTAAAATCCTGAAATCACAAAATAATTTTAAAAAAGGAGAATTTTACGAAATGGTGGAAATTCAAAGTCGAGGTTTGCAATAATTCACAAAAAAGAAATAATTTAAACAGATTATACATACCACTCCTTGGATGCAACATATCCAGTTTTTTGTCGTCGATAAACCAGCACGACTGTGTATTATCATAAAAAAATTAAGTAATAAAGTATTAAAGTGTGCAGTGGGAGTGCATAAATTTTTTTTAGCTTCTTTGTAATATGTTAAAGTGCGCACGAGCCATGACAATCCAAGTATTTGTATTTTTAACCATTGTAAATCAAACACATAATGAAATTTCCAAAGACATTCCAAGATAGGTTTTTGATTTAATTCTTGTGTATTTGTATTGTATTTCCATTTTTGTTTTTAGTTCATAAATGCTAAAAACCATGGCAGAAACGTCACTTCCCTCTTAAAACTCTTTTAATTTTATGACATAAGTATAATTTGAAGAATTTTATTTATTGACCTGAAGTCAAGAAAAAATTCTCAAAAAAAGTATATATATATATATATATATATATATATATATATATATATATATATATATATATATATGTCATCGATATCTATCTAGGCAATAAAAGTTGGAGCATTCCAAGACATTTTAATAATGGTACGATTTAAGACTACTAACTCTAAGACTGATTATATATTATTCTTAAACTTAAGGTCTCAAAGTAAGGTCGTATCTAGGTTGAATTATGAAGAATACATTTCTTCCCTACAATAGATTTTGGGTGGTGATAAGAAAGAGTTTTGGAAGTATGTAAAAAAGAAGACGGGTGGTTATACTCTTCCGGGTACAATGTCATTTAAGGATACAACTAATGATAATCTAAATTCAATAGTGAACTTATTTGCCGATCATTTTTCATCTTCATATATACATATATATATATATATATATATATATATATATATATATATATATATATATATATATTCTCTCTCTCTCTAACATTACAACCCGGGGTGGGTCTTTGCTGACTTCACAATCTGCCTCCACTTGCTGCGATCCATCATCAGTTCCTCCGCGCGTTCGACGTTTAGGGTTTGTAAGTCTGCTGCAACGTTATCTCTCCACCTCTTCCTTGGTCTTCCTAGCGGCCGCTTTCCTTCTGGGTTCTCGTCCCATACCAACTTGACGATACGTTGATCTTGTCTCATAACATGGCCGGCCCATCTTAATCTTTCTGCTTTTATTATTTTCACTGTATCTGGCTGGTTGTATAGTTCCTCCAATTCCTTGTTTGTTCTCGTTCTATATTGCTGTGTGGTGTTGTTCCTGACCGGTTCGTATATCCCTCTAAGCATTCTTCTTTCTGCGATTTTCAGTCTATTCCCATTTTGTTTTGTCAACGTCCATGTTTCACATGCATATGTCATTACCGGTCTTATAACTACTTGATATATTCTTATTTTCGTGCGGCGGGATATATTTTTCGATTTCATTATCTTTTGCAGCCCATACCAGCAGCGGTTGCCTTCTTGTATTCTGTTGTTAATCTTTTGTGTAATGTTGTTGTCAAAGGTGATCGTAGCTCCCAAATATTTAAACTGATGGACCCTTCCAAATATGTTGTGGTCCATAGTCACGTTCTGTCCTATTCTGTCTCCCCGTTCCGTTCTTGTTGTAGCCATATATTTTGTTTTTTCTTCGTTGATTCGTAGGCCAACTTTCTTTGCGGCATTTTCCAGTTTGAAGAACTCTTCCTTGACACTTGTAGTTGTATTACCTACAATATCGATATCATCAGCGAACGCCAATATGATGCGCGGACCTTGATTTCTAAAGAGGAGCGTTTTTGTGTTGGTTTTTCACACGATGCTCTCCAAGGCGACGTTAAAGAGGAGTGGAGATAGCGCATCGCCTTGTTTAAGACCACTGTTGATTGTAAGAAGGTTGACAATCTTCCTTCAAGTCTTACTGCACCGTGATCACGTTGATCTAGACATCTTTAACATGTCCTTAAATGGTTTCAAACATTTTTTAAAGAGATATTTATAGTGTAAATTTTAACTTCTCATTGTTCTTTGTGTGGTTTAAATTGTGAGTGTACTGTAGTTTAATGGATACTTTGTTTGTTGTTTGGTATTTTTGATCTGTGTGGGGGCTTGTTTATGAGTTACAAGGTGTTGTAAATTTTAAATTGGTTCAACCGTTTATAAAACATTTATTTATTTATATATATATATATATATATATATATATATATATATATATATATATATATATATATATATATATATATATATATATATAACTTATTCTTGAAGTTTTTTTTAAATATCTTTGGTAACTTATTATTTAAATTCATATGAAGTGTATATGAAATAATCAGAACGAAATATTTTAATTGTACACAATCTAAACAAAAGTTTTTATCTAGCATATCAAATTACTATCATGGGAAAAGACTATTTCATGTTATTAACGTCATTTTCTAAGTAATTGAATATAATTAAAATTTATTTTCTTTTTATGAACTAGTCCGCAATTAACAACCATGTATCGATGTTATAAAAACTTGTTACACGAAACACTGTTTAATATTATAATTTTTTATTTTCTTTTACTATAAATAGAACTGATAAATTCTAAAATTTAGCGAAAAAAAAATGTTAAGCAGATGTTAAATATACAGTAATCATATCCGTAAATAAAATAAAATTGAAGCGATACAAATAAGATTTGCAGTGCCCCTGCACCAAAACTGTGAAGTTTTTCAAATTTTTACACCCTTTTGTTAACCTCAAACATGACAAAGTTCCTAACTGGAACACTAATAAACAACAAATTAAATCGAAGTACTCTCGAGACTTAATATCGTCGGTATGCTAGTCAACACTAAATGGGTTTCAGATAGGACATCCCTGCTAAAAATATACAAATCACTAATCTTATCAAAAAATTACTTTGAGAGTGTAGTCAACTCATCAACTCCTAAATAGTACCTCTAAAAACTAAACCCTACGCATGACACTGGCATAAGGCTATCAATCGGCGTATTTCACACAATTCCAGCCCTGTGAATCTAAAATCCCATCACTTGAATACAGTAGACTACAACTTATTCTAAATATTACACTGTCGCCCATTCATTGCACACTACAAACAATTCTTCAAACCCCCCACTATCTCGAATCCCTCAAAAAGGTACCCCTCTTTTATACACACCCCATAGAAGAAATAAATATACATTTGTTTCATTCATAAAACTACCCTCCTAACAGCTATAATGCTGAATTCTCTTTATTAAATAAACGCCATCGTCAAATTCTCCAAGCCAAATTTAACGACGACTATAAACTAATATTCACGGATGGTTCAAAGAAGATATATCAGATGGCGCTTTTTACTCTACCAGAAATGCCGAAAATGAATTTTTCCTGTACGAATCTACCGCCTTTCTTACTGCCGAACTCTTTGTAATCCTCCGAGTCATCCAACACTGCATGAACTTTCCTAAGAGTAAGGGACTCATAGTTACTGACTCTCTTAATTCCATGCATCTCATTAACTCATCCAAACATTCTGTAGTCCAAGGAATTAAAACCCTTTTAAAATATTTCCACGTCAAAACTCTATTTCTATCATTTCTATGGGTTTAAAATCACACCCGAATACCTAGCAACACCCTTGCCACTACTCGCAACACAAAATTAATACAATCATATATATATATATATATATATATATATATATATATATATATATATATATATATATATATATATATATTACATTATGGAGATCTACTCGCACACCTTCTTGATATTCTGAGATTAATTTGATTATGTCTGTAGCTGTCTTAAATTGCTAGTTTTTTTGCAGGTATTAATTCATCCTTTGTTATTTTTGATAGGTATAGAACTCTAACAAAGTAAAACAAAATTGACTGTCCATATAATATTAAATAATATTTGTTTATATAATAAACACAATTAAGATGATTTATTATCACCTTCTAAGCAAAATCAAGGTTAATAGGCGCGTATTTATGCGTCAGATGTACATGGTTTAATTTAAAATTATTATGCATGAATTAAAATAACAATTAATTTTTTTTCCTATAAACAATATAGTGCATCAGCATATAGGTTTGGTTCTGACGCTGCGATCTGCATAAATTATTTATTTATCTTTCAATACTCCCCAACAATGCATATCAATCACAGAAATAAAATGTTCCGTATTTTTTAGAAATATTATTGTGTAATATTTAAAAGCTCAACATGAAACTACGTCACTGTGACGTATAATAAACTAAATATAGATAAGATGTTGACAAGTTAATTAAACTACATAGTAACATAAATTAACATAAAAAACTTGAGGTTCAAGCGTCGTGGTACCCCTTGATCTACAGGAAAGTCACTGGGTTATCCAAGGAGACTGTACCCCAAAACCAAACCAGAGTCTTGTTCTCCAAAGTTCCACACAGAGGAAAACTATCCAAACCAGAAACAAGAAGCAGGTACAAAAGCCGGGAATAAACCATACAAAATCCAGGAACACAAAACCAGGAACTAAAATCGGGTTCAAAAACTGGATACCAAAAACTCGATCCGAAACAAAAACTCTTCATAAAACTGGATCCTAAAGAAAAAACCCGTTATTCCACGGCAACGTGCATTTCATAAAATGGCTGACCCAATGAAGTGAATGATCCCTACAAATGGGTTATTAAACCCTAGTTTCCCTTGCAGCTAGTCCAAATCCAACCATACTAAACTGCCTTTAAAACCACAAAATACTAGAGAATATTACAGGATCAAACGATACATTTAATCCCTTTTCCAGGTGGAATAAAATTTCCAGAAAGTGTCTTGATGGCTCACACGCCAAAACTTTTCCAACGGTCACGTTAGAAAAAGAACGATTTTCAGTCGAAAATCAAATTTAAACTAAATGCATAACACAAAAAAATGACTTGATTTTGTATATGCTTGAAAAATAACGGTCCAGACTAATATTCACGATACATACCCGCCAACGGTATGCAACCAATCATACTCAACGGCTGACCAATTTTATGCACTTCTTGAAGCAACAAATAGTGCGGAACAACAAACAGTGCAGAATAACCAACATCTCCCCTATCCAACACTCTGTTACATTCCTCATCTCACGAAAATTCTCTAGGAAACCAATATTCGACCAGTGACGTCAAGTAACGCCAGACGGCTTGACAACCAAAAAAATAACCCTTAACCTACGACAGTTCTAACGTCACGAAAAATGTCATAACAAAGCCGGAAAATAATACACATTTCCTTTGAAAAAGAATAAATTCTAGCTCAAGAACTGCACTATTTCAATAATAAATTACAAGCAGGCTTTAAGAGAGTATGGAAAAAAAGGTACAATGACGATATCTAAAGATTAACCTAACTTTCTTTCCACATCGGTTTGTTTACAT
The DNA here is from genome assembly GCA_034092305.1 of Diaprepes abbreviatus. NCBI lineage: Eukaryota > Metazoa > Arthropoda > Insecta > Coleoptera > Curculionidae > Diaprepes > Diaprepes abbreviatus. Next base: position 784,958 of record JASJET010000021.1, read on the forward strand.
CTTTTACATTCAATATTTTCACCCTTTTTAATGCTTTAAGGGGAGCAGACGTCAAGAATACGGCCTTAAATGTTAGAAATATACCTAACCGAAAACTTATAATAATATCACGCTTCCCTAATACCCAAGAAAAATGTTCCAAACTATAAAATTCCTCGAGAGAAGTCACCATGCAAACAACAGTATTTATAAGATATTCCACGCTTTTAAAACAGTATAACTTTTATAGAATAACATTAGTTATCAATAACTAGTGGCTAAATGATAAGGTAAGCTCCAAATATTTAAATTATAAGCATAAATATTAGGGATAACTTAGGTTGCAGCTTTAGAACGAAATCTAAATGTAACACTGTTTTAAATGTCATTTGCCTAAACATAGCTATTTAGTTGTCCTTTGTAAAAGCATTTATTATTTAATTCAGGTTGGTTTCCTTCTAGAAGGGGATCTACTTTAGTTGACTGTGTTGACATTTTAATAATAAATACAGAGTGATTGAAAGTCAACATTAAATATTAACTTGAAAAAATCGTTAAAAGTCAATTTTTTAAAAGTAAACCCCTTATTTTTATAATGTTATCTTACTTAACATAAAAAATAAGGGTGTCTTTGATTGAGGTTGTCTATTCCAAAATTTTGTCGTTTTTGAAATATTTACAGTTTAACATTTTTGTATTGTAAAAATGCTAAACAGCATACTTACACGAGGAAACAACTTATTTTAATAAATGTTCAATATTTTTCTCATCTTCGAGTTAGTTTGTCATATACTGAAGAACATTTTAAATTTTAGGTAGTTTAGCTTTTGCCTCCATAGATTCAGTACCCCAAAATCTAATCGACAATGCCGCTATATTGGGCACCATCTCTGTGGTGACAGGTGCTCTCTTTCTCTTGGATATGGGCGCGCCTAAAGCTAAAAAATCTATGCCACCTTTGCCGCCAGCTCAAATTCAACAAGTACAAAAAAATGGGGTGCGACAACCTGAACAACATACCTCTAATCATGCAAATGTGGATCAGACAAGAAATATCACTGAACAAGTTTTGAATTTAGAAAGGGTAGGTATCTGTTTAAATTGTTATCAGAATTCTATGGAGAACAATTTGATACTAGATTTTTGGTGTTCTAGTTCAAAAAGTTTGCATCTGATTTTATCGGAATAAACATCCAAATTTGTTGCATTTTCGAAATTCTATACATAATAGTTTCCATTCTTTTTTTTAGGAAATTGAAAGATCGGAGAGAACTAGTCATTTCGACGATTTAACACGGGAAGACGAGGAAAAAAGAAAAACAAAAAAAGAAATGAAAAATAATGGAATCAAAAATGGTGGACCAAGAAATGGGCCATCGAATAGAGTTGAAGGAGCTCCTAAAGAGCCCACATTTTCTGGGAGAAGTAAGTACAAGAAAATGATTATTTTTTTCAACCATCTCCAAGTGATGCCGAGAGATTGTGACCAAAAAATTCCTTTATATAAGGTCTAAAAAAATCTTAAAATGTTACCATATTTTTTCCAGGTTACATACATCTGGACCCAACATCTAAAGGCTATCAACAAATGAGAGATGAAGATTTTGACTTTCCAAAAAAATTTGGCATCTATGGACGGGATGTGACAGACTATGGAACTGATACAGACGAAACGGCCAGTCTTCCCCCAAAAATTGAATTGCACACTCCTGTTTGGGGTAACATACGAAAGGGTAGAACTAATGCATCCAATTACGGGGTAGTTAGCTTTAGGTGAATGGATTTTTTTATGTGTAAAAGCTTTTATTTATTGTTTTGCTAAACTTGCAGAGCATTTGCCTGTGTTTTGAATAAATATAGACAGTTGTATGTATGTTGAATATTCTATTGATCCAAGATTGACTTCAAATGGTAGCAAAATACATCTCTTTTTACCTAGAGATGAATGTTGGTCTTCTTTGGACCAAAAATTGTATCAGAGAATAATTATAGTTAATTTTTCAAATATCAGTTTTTCTGTTATTGATAGGATAAGTTTGTTATTAACTAAAAGTGTTATTTTTTTTTCAGTTATAGTCACTAACACTAAATGTTAACACATAGGTTTTTATTAAATAAAATTGCACTTTGTATGTTTGTATTTTTTTCGATAAGTACTAGCTATATTTTTTTGCGAATTAATTCAAATAAATTGGTTCAGATTTATGTTATAAGTCATACTAATATAATAGAGTACCTAAAAACACTAAATCTGTTATACCACAACCCTAAAAAATGCGTTATAAAGATAACAAGAATAAAAAATTGCTAATTTTATGTTAGTTTTGTAACTGACCTGCTAATTAATATTTATTAATTCCTGTATCTCAGCAATAACTTGTAGACAATCAGTTACTCTCACTATTATTGAAGATAAATCTAGGGACAAAATATTACCACTCTTACTGCCATAGATATACACTTTTCATATCATTCACCATAGTACAACTAATTCTATTGTTAAAATTTAGCAGGAATATATCACATTATATAGAAAAAAATATTATTTATTTTTAGATCAGGCCAAAAAGTATATTATCCCTTCGGTAGTTCCTCCACAGCGCACTACCCATGAAGAGGATCTCCCAGAAAGACCTCCAAGCGGCCCCTTAGATCCTGGATATGTTCAGTATACTGCTCAACATTGGGGAGAGTCGAAGTCCGAAGGAACAAAGACGCCTAGACATAGTCCTACTCAAGTTTAAGGGAAAGGAAATTTTGTAGAGTGTTAATATTTAATTTTTTTTAATGAGACAATGTTGTAAATAACAGTAAAATTAGCGGGACGATGATGAAAATTACTACATATTGCACAACTTACGTAAAATCTAACATTTTATAAAAATGTAACTATATAACAATGTAAAAAAAAACGTATTCGCACATTTATGACTTAATAAACTGCTTTCATTATCACACACAAAATGAATAAGAGAAAAATTACAAGTTAAGGAAGTAGTTATATGGAAAATAAAATGTCAACAGGAATAGATAATGCAAATGTTTGATATCAACGATATTATTGTGTCAAATAGAGCTGAAGTACTTCTTTACCTTTGTGAATTGGTCTGTCGACCATATTTTTAGTATCCTAAAAATATGATCGACAGACCGATTCACAAAGGAAAAGAAGTACTTCAGCTCTATTTGATACAATAATATCGTTGATATCAAACATTTGCTATAGACAGCCACATCTCGAAGAATTAAAGCTTTTTAGTTGAAGCTTCTACCAGTGATTAAGACCGCTGACGCTGTACAGCAATAATGAGACATCATAACTTCTAAGTAATTGGATCTTCAATGTTGGCTTTTGAAGAATTTTCGTATTTGTATGAATGAAGCCCTGGAATTTTCAATTTCACTCTTTATTTCTATTGAACGGACCTACAAATCATTGACGTTCCTCCCTAAATAGGAGCCCAACTCGATTCTTACCAAATTTCTTTATTACTGTTTGTCTAGGTGGTGCGTTATATATTTATTTATCACCTGTTGCAAATTATGCCGGCGATGTTATGACCTAAGTAACAAGCTAATTTTCGACCACTAAAAGATCCACCGGTGGCGGACTCCTCGGTGGGTTTCACCAATGCCTTTTCCAGACACCCTTGTTTACGTATTTAACTATTTTTGGATCTTTTATTTGAAATCATGGCTTGACGGGACCTATAGGTAAGATGTTGCACCTATAGGCGAACGTTCATACAACACATCATATATTAAATTGTTTTCATATTTAAATCTAAACTATCTCCTACTGAAATATCCACATAAGATCTGCGAATTCTCCAAGTTGTTTGTGAATACAAATACATTGTCGACATACTGGATATTTTTAATGCTTTCCTAATTTACCGCAATTTCCACTTTTTACTTTACGCAACTTCTTCTTAAAGACTTCTTCCGAGTAAAGATAAAAACGGTAATGCTGATGGCATATTGTCTCAGTACTTACCGCCACTTATTATTTCTGTTAAGCACTATGGATTAATTGAGGTCTGCAGATGTTAAACACCTACACCAACATCTTAAAGGATTTCTGCTGGTCTGTCGCACTATCCGATGCCTTATGATAATCAAAGAAACATGCATATACCTCAGTATTTACATCTGAACATCGTTGAAATAATATTTCTATAACAAAGAGTTGCATCCCTTGTGTCTAGACCACCTTGGAAGCTAAATTGTGTTTCATTCACATGACTTTCAATCAGTTTAAAAATAAGTTTATGGATAATCTTGAGGAATGCTTTGATTTATAATACTGGTTTGTACACTTTGGTTTTTTTGAATAAGACACTAAAAGCAGATTTTTGTCATTCTTTGGGCATCTTTATCTCCTTCATTATTAAGTCATTTAAGAAGTTCTATATCAGCATCAACGGAAACTTTTCCGTCTTTTAATTGTACAGTAGCTGTACCTGTTTCCCGTTCAGTTCTAAGTAATTTGGATTCAGCTATTATTGCTAGAGCTTTTTTCTGTTATCACCGAACTGTTTGTAATCCTACCAAATATTTATTTTTATTTGCAATAATAGTTTTATCATAATCATCTACAATAATAATAATAATCTTTATTTGCCAACAAAATTATGATCACATAACAAAGCAACGTCAGAGAAAGAAATGTTTAACATTAAGAATTGTAAATATATCAATCTAACTACAGTTAATATAATAACTAATCGACATTTCGATAGAAACTTTACACAAAGGAAAACAAAAGGAGAAAAAGACAGATCCAAGATAATTTAAAAAAGTAGTAATAAGAGAGTCAGTTTAAACTGAACAAAGTTTTACAGTTTGCAAAATAAGATATTCCAATTTAAAAGGAATAAAATTTTTACACACCAAACAAATGCATGAGAGAAAACCCACTAAACAAAAAATATTAAGTTAAAAATATCGACATTACAAAAACTATTCATTAAAATTGAAAGAGTAAAAGCACCCATCAGAAATCCATTCATTTACGCGTCTCTTAAAGCAATTAATCGACTCGGTAAGCTAGATTTCTCTTGGCAATATCATTACGGCTTTAATCGCCATATAGTATGGTCCTCTCTCATAGAAGGTGGAGTTATGTAAAGGTACCCTTAGGTCATTCGCCCCTCTGGTAGTCATAACCATGTTTCTCCCATAAAGCTGTCTATTTAGCGGAAATAATTCCGTATTCCTTCTGATAAGCATGACTAAAGATTTAAAGTATCAGAAGGGAACAGTAAGCAAGTTAAACTGAGTAAAAAATGGTCGACATGAAGCTCTTGGATGTAGGTGGAAGATGCATCTTATTATGCCTTTTTGAATTTTAAATATATTAATAGCCTTTCTTGATGATCCCCAAAAGGAAATACCATAAGAGACAAGAGATTGTATTTGCCCAAGGTAAAAAAGCCTAACAGTCTCTGCAGTGATCACGTCACGAAGCCTTCGGACTACACCACACAAACTGCTAAGTCTAGCCCCAAGAGCTGAGAGATGATGTTCCCAGTTTAAAGAGAGGTCCAAATGAACACCCAAGAACTTAACCTGTTCCAAAGAAGGTATAGATCTACCCCCAAGCTACACAAGCAGTGACTCAGATCTTGCTGCATGCTTTGAAAAAAGTGAGGCCGGTTTTATCTACGTTTAGAGTGAGGCCGTTATCAGAACACCACTGCTGCATTTTCAATGCAGAGTTTGTGCACTTTTGAGACAGTCCTGTCATAGAAGTGTCCGCCAGAATCACTGATGTGTCATCAGAAATCTGGCAAACGCTATCCGCGGCCAATCCATCCTCCAGATTGTTTACATATATTAAGAATAATATGGGTCCCAAAATGGAGCCCTGAGGTACCCCTTGCAACAATTTAGTTCTATCTGAAAAATAATGATTATTTTTAGCAAAGCAGACTGTTTGCTGCCTATCCGATAAGTAGGATTGCAGCAAACTGGCAGCAACGCCTCTGACCCCATACGCACCAAGCTTTGTCAAAAGCAAGTTATGATCCACAGTGTCAAAGGCCTTAGACAAATCAAAATATAGGCTTGCCACTTTATCATTTGTGTCAATTCTTTCATTTATATAGGAAATTGTGTTGAATATTGTCATTTCAGTAGATTTGTTGGGTCTAAAGGCGAACTGATTTTTACTCAGGATATCGAGTCTGTTTAGATGATCAAATAATCTAGTATATATATAACTTTTTGCAAAGACCTTTGACACTGCTGGAAGCAGGGAGATTGGTCTGTAATTTTTGATACACTGGCGATCCCCTTTTTTAAATATAGGAATCACTTTGGCTGTCTTGAGATTAGTGGATCTGTTATACACTCTTGTCTTGGATTTACATAAACCAGCGGTTAAAATCGAGACCTTTCGAAAATTGGCTATTGAAATATCAATTTTTTGAAACTAGTTCAGTATTTAACACAGAGGTCTCCAAACTACAGCCCGCCATTTTTCACTTTGATTACATTAATTTATCTACTCTCCGCAACTACTATACATTTAACATGGTCGTGAGTAGTCGTAACAATACGTAACATACAGAAAGCGGGTCGTCTATCTCCGCCGCAATGACCTTGCCTGTAAGTACCAACTGAACTTGCAAACGGAGTGGAGTCCACCTCCGCGTCATAAATATCTCCAGCGTTGACTAGTTCCAATATGAAAATTTGTGCAAAATAATAAATAGCCAGGTCTTAACCCTTGGGATTTGGTGGAGAAATGAATGTGGTGTTTAGGCTAAAAGTTTGAAAACCCCTGAATTAATAGAAAAGTAAGTTAATTTAAAATGTTATGTAGAAAAGTCCCACCTTATTTTTAGTACAATACGATTTAATTAAAACCAGTCATTATACGTGTTCATATTTTAAGTATAACTTGAAAATTGTTTAATATTATTTAAAATTAATTTTGTTAATAAAGATTTAATTGTAGGAATCAAAGGTATGTAAAGTAAATAAAATTCAGTATATCATAATGAATTATTTTATTGCAGTCACCATAATATATCTTACACTTTATGAACAACAATGTTTCGGTAAATTTTTGTAAAAATATTTTTTCCAATAAAAAAATATACTTCACATAATATTTGGACTGTTATTAGTAATATAATAAAATATATCTAATTATATGGACGGAATATAAAGACAGATTTAATATCGAAATATTCTTCCTAACATATTTTCTTATAAATTATATAATCTATAATATAAACAATAACAAATAAAATATATGATTTTGGAAGTAAATTAAAAAGTAATATTTACATTACAGTAAAATTAAAACAAATTATTTGTATTATGAATTATATACGCTACATTTTCGTCATTTTGAAAACCTACTGTCCTTCAAAATGATAAAGAAATATTAAAACGAACACTGACAAAAAATTATTCGAATAATTCATTACGCGCCCAAAAATCTCATTGAGCAGCTATATGTATGTCCTGTGAGGTTGCCAAATTGAACAGTTTATCAAATTATTTGAGAATATTAAATTTTTATGAGCGCTGAAACCGGTTATTTTCAGTTCTGAAATAGTTTTCTACCAATGAGAAAAACATAAATGTATTGGATATACTGCAGTGTATATAACTTTATTTTACATAACTAAAAACGTAATTAAATAATATATACGAGGGTGGTTCAATAAGTAAAATAAATTAGTCATAGAGAGAGCCACTATCATTTTTAAATGGATATGACTATGTAGCTATACTCTTCGGGGCAACTTCTACAAAGTTTCAGTATGATCCGATACTTCGTTTGTATATGGCAGTTATTTGAAGCAGGTTATCATACTGTTGCTATAAATATTGGGAAAGGACGGCTTTCGAACAGTCATTAAATATTTCTATCTGAAACAGAGGACAGCTACTCGGATTAAAACTGAGTTGGATGCTATTCAGACAAGATCTGCACCGACTTTGAAAACTATTTATTTTTGAATAAACGAATTTAAACATGGTCGAAAGTCAACTAAGATGAAACACGCTCGGGACGCCCCGTTGAAGTCACTACACCAGAATAGATGAAAAATTGAAAAAAAAAAAAACGTCGAAAACTACAACGCAAAAAAGTTCTTTTTCATTAAGACAATGCTTGAGTTCACACTTCTGCAGTTGCATTGTCAAAATTAAATGAATTAGTACCCCATCTACCTTTTCAACCAGATTTGGCACCTAGTGACTTTTTCCTTTTTCCTAACCTAAAAAAGTGGCTCGGAGGACAGAGATTTTCATCAGATGAAGCGGTTATTAGGGCTCCAGAAGTTCTTTTTCATCAAGACAGTGCTCTAATTCACACTTCTGTAGTTGCAATATCAAAATTAAATGAATTAGTACCATCCACCTTATCCACCAGATTTGGCACCTAGTGACTTTTTCCTCTTTCCTAACCTAAAAAAGTGGTTCGGAGAACAGAGATTTTGATCAGATGAAGCAGTTATTAGGGCTGTAAAAGTTCTTTTTCATCAAGACAATGCTCGAGTTCACACTTCTGCAGTTGTAATGTCAAAATTAAACTAATTAGTACCCTATCCACCTTATCCCCCAGATTTGGCATCTAGTGAATTTTTCTTCTTTTCGAACCTAAAAAAGTCGCTAGGAGGACAGAGTTTTTGATCAGACGGCTGTAGAAGTTCTTTTTCATCAAGACAATGCTCGAGTTCACACTTCTGCAGTTGTAATGTCAAAATTAAACTAATTAGTACCCTATCCACCTTATCCCCAGATTTGGCATCTAGTGAATACTACTGGACCAAGGAGACTATGTTGAAAAATAAAGAAAAAAGTAAACAATAACCTTGTTTTTATTCCTGCCTTACTTTACTTATTAAACCACCCTCGTAGTTTGTAGGTAAACCTTTGATAAATTAATGACAAAATTATTTAAACCTTGTTCGAATAATCAATCAAAATTTTGGTTTTTCAAAAATATCATATGCAACGTTTCGCGTTCGATTGTAGAAGCATCATCAGGGACTCTCTAAATACTCCAGTACTTATCAAATTTGATCATTTTTATAGCACTTATGATTAATTATTTCGTTAAGTTTTAATAATAAACTTTTAAATGTTCGAAGAAGATAAATTTTTCAATGTTAAGTTATACAGAATAATTATTTAACGAAAAAAAAACCTCTCTTGGCTCTCCAACACATAAAAACTAAACTTATTTACAACTTTTGGTGTTCTTTACCATACTGAGCAAAACCTTTCGTCACGTGACTACATCTACTTATTCCTATTGTTATGTTCCTGCTCCAGGTTAATGTACTGCCTAACAAGTCTCGAAATCTCATGCGCCTGCTCCGTCTGCAGTCTTGTGACTCTCTGCTGCAAGAGATTGCCGCATTTCATGTCCAAAAACAGGGCGCCATCTTCAGATCGGACTTTTCTCGTGCTGATAACTTCGGCGAACGGCCAGTGTTGCAACGTTTCGTGCGTGTTCATATCCAGGAAGTGCACGCCGCCACGGTTGAGGGCTAAAATGTGTTCTTGCCAGTGTTCCGGGTCGCCTATGACGCGTTTGACGGCGAAGAAAGAACTTCCTGTAAAAAAAATCAGTAATTTAGTAATCTTGATGGAAAAAGACAACAATGCAGATTCAGACTTACCAAATAAGGGCCAACTACTAAGGACTTGTAAGACTCTGTGTTTAGCCCTAGAAACAGACAATCCTACAGCTTGTCCCCAACTTGTTTGCACCAAGGCTAGCCACTGTGGAGGCCTTGGTTCTCTTAGACCTAGAACTGGTTTTGGTAACAAAAATTTGACTTCTTTCAGGCTTGGGGAATGTCCTAGATCAGCGGCTCTGTAAAAAGGATATTTAATACACTGTAAAGTTAAAAAATACAATTTTTTACCTGTGCAGCAGAGCTGCCACTAGGGCCATATCCCGAACAACACTCGGAGGTAGATTTGGGTTTCCTAGACGTAGAAGAAGGCCCTCCAGGTAGTCAGGTGCTACCTGGTTAAAAAGAACTTCAGTGTAGAGAGGACTAGCGTCATGTTTAAGCGGGTGATACCTAAAAAAGTTACGAAGATTAAATGAGGGCTTCCATAGAGGATTTCCTGCTTAATTGAAGGTTATAAATACTTACCAAACAGATCTACAAAAGATGAGATAAAACGGTTGAGCTGCTTTATGCAATTCAGTAGTAACGTCTAAAATATATTCGTCAGCAGCCAAAGGCATGGTGAACGCGTCACCTTGTACAATGCAGTACAAACTGAACTCCTGCTGTTCTGCTTCAGTCGCTACACCAATGAGATTGCAAAGTTCCTGAATGACGTCAGCGACGACAGTGCTGCACCTGGTGTTAACTACTCGCTCCGCGCCACCTGGTAATCGGTAGATTTGTCTTCTTGCGCTGCGACCTAAAATTTTCAATTAATGAATGTTTGTATCATAATACTCCACTGAAAGTAAACTTTTGTCGGGAAAAAAAAATTATTTTGAGTTTTTATTATTAGAAAGTGTATATTTCGATATCCTAAATAACATATCTCGATGTTAACATCGGCAACCCTGTGCTAACAAAATGGCGGTCTAAAAATGGTCACTTTTTTCGGTTTTTCCAGTTTATCTCGAAAACTAAAGGTTGTATTAAAAAAAGCTTTAAAGAAAAGTTATAGATAATTGAATTACTTATCGATTCGTGTACATCAAGTTATAGATGGCGCCACTAGTTTTCGAGATATAATTTTTTTTCGCAAAAAAATACATTCTTCTTTGTTTAAAATAAAACCATATATATTTATTAACTCTTATCTCAAGATTCACGGTATACATAGATATTATCTATCTAAAAAAGTATGTTAAACTTAGAATCTATGTGATTAATATTTTCTGTAAAAATTGACTTCAAAGTTGAAAGATTTTAAGTCCATTAGCGAAAAAGTTACTGCACTTTTTGTGGTCCAAAAATGTTTTTTTTTTCAAAATTTCTTGGCCCAGAATTAAAAATAATTTTTTCTAAAAATAGATCTTAAAAATATATGTCATTTTTAACAATTTGCTGTACAAATGGTTGCTGTAACTTAATTAAAAGAGAGGAAAATCAAGGTCAAACTTTTCAGTCGATTTTCTCAGAAAATGTGAATCACACAGATTCCGGGTTTAATAGACTTTTTTAAATAAATAATATCTATATATACCGTGAATTTTGAGACAACAGTTTGTAAATATAAATAGTTTTAATTGAAACAAAAAAAAATGTAATTTTTGCGAAAAAAAAAATGATATATCAATAACTAGTGGAGCCACCTATAACTTTATAAACACTAATCGATAGATAATTTAATTATCTACAACTTTTATTTGAAACTTTTTTTCATGCAACCTTTAGTTTTCTAAATAAACTAGAAAAACCGAAAAAAGTGACTATTTTTGGTCAGCCATTTTCTTAACCTTCGAATATACCCTTCGATCATACTCTAGATTTAAACAACAATAGATTTGTCTGAAGGCTGTTTATGGTCGGTGGGGGAGACGCTTTTTTGATGTTTGACAGACATAAACATATTTACTTATCTTGTCTTTCAGTTTAATTGCTTGTCGTGACTTTTTTCGGTGTTTTTAAGTGTTAGAAATTATTATAAATGCGAAGTTTACAATTAATATTAACAAAAAGAGGATTTAAAAACTTATTTTTATCGGTAAATATTGTTAGATTGTTTACATATTGAAAATAACAATAATAAAAATTTAGGCAACCATATATTCATACTTTGTTTTCAGAATTGACGTACCCAGGGGTATGTTCGAAGGACGTACCGATGATACTCGTTTAAATAATGCAATTAGAAAAGGATAGCATAAAATCGGTATGTCTGTACCAAGAAATTAAATATCTACTGTTTATCAACACTTTTTCAAATATAAATAAAAATATTATTACGTTATTCAGCGTTCAAACAACCGGGCCCTAGTTCTGACGTTATGCTACTTTTACAGGGGTATGTTCGAAGAATATACCCCTATAGAATTAGCATAACGTCAGAACTAGGGTCCGGTTGTTTGAACGCTGAATAACGTAATAATATTTGTATTTACATTTGAAAAAGTGTTGATAAACAGTAGATATTTCATCTCTTGGTACACACATATCGATTTTATGCTATCCTTTTCTAATTGCATTATGTAAAAGAGTATCATATGATAAGAGGTACGTCAATTGTTGAAATGAATTTATGGTTGCCTAAATCATTGTTATTGTTATTTTTAATATGTAAACAATATCTAACAATATTTATAAATAAAAATAAGTTTTAAATCCTTTTTTTGTTAATATTAATTGCAAACTTCGCATTTGTAGTAATTTCTAACACTTAGAAACACTGAAAATAGCCACGACAAGCAATTTAATTGAAAGAAAAGATAAGTAAACATGTTTATGTCTGTCAAACATCAAAAAAGCCTCTCTCCCATCGACCATAATAAACAATCTTCAAACAAATCTATTGTTGTTTAACTCTATAGGGTATGATTGAAGTTCTTAACCCAGGGTTGCCAATGTTAACATCGAGATATGTTTTTTAGGATGTCAAAATATATATTTTCCAATAATAAACCCTCAAGTTACATTTTTTCCAAAAAGGATTTTTTTTGCCTAATTTCCACAGACAACAAAGAATTGTCTTATCAATAACTTGGAATTTCAAATAATGCGTCATTTTCTTTTAAATTCAAGAGAAATTCATAAAATTCAAAACGAAGTCCTTTTTACTCGAAAGAGTACATTCCTGCCAACTGAGATTTTATTTCGTATTTCACGTAAATCATGTATACCAATAAAAAAATTTTAAGTATTCACTAAAATAATGTGTATTTTAGTATATTTAAATTAACGTTCTTCTTAAAACACCATAAGATTTATCAATTTAAGGAAAATACTTCTACAGGTAAAAACTTCAATTATCCTAATTTTCTAGAAATAAAAACATCTCAACGGAGATAAATTTTCTGAGAAATGTTTTATAAATTATACGAAAAAATCTCCTACCTGCACTGACAGCTGTAACTTCTTCTACTGATGGAACATTCTTTCTTCCTCCACACCTATGTGTCTTCCTCAAATTGGTAAGGCACACCGCTGCCGTACCATGACAGATTCTCCTCCTGTCATTAGCCGCACTAGTCAAATGTTCCATTAAATATGGCAGAAGTTGTTCTGAACATCCGAAATAAGCTGCAACTATCGACAGAAGCCTCCATGCTCTAAAAAATGTGAAATTTTATGATGTTCCCTAGGTTTGGTATAACGGTTATTCAAGCTTGCACATAATTTTCGTTTGTTTATCTTACCTTTGACTTGATTCTGGTGACTCAGATTTGTTACTGGTTGTTTGTTTCATGAGTTGGCAGTAGACCTCATCTCTGAGTTGGATGTACTTGTGACAATGCTGTGAAAGATATTTAATCTAATCTGAACATCGTAAAAAATCATATTTGTGGGTTGAATATGTCAATAAGTACTGAGTTGTCTTTCTTGTATTGAATTTTTTAACTTGAAAATTTCCTTGTATAACGCAATATTTTTGCCAATCAGTGTATTTACATTTTGTTGCTACATAAAAATATTAACATATTGCAGGAAGAGAGGAAGCAGAAAGAAAGTAAGGAAGAATAAAAATATTTTAAATTCATTCAAAGCAGTGAGAGAAATAAGCAAATAATATTATAGGATTTGTCTAATTCTTGATGGACGTTAATTACAAGTGTTCAGATTTCAAGTGCAAGAGATGACTTTTAGCCAATGGATTCCTGTACCTGCAGTGATAACACGTTATAGAATATAATTCCATCAATTTAAAATTTCCTGATAATAACTGACTCCATCAAAAGCCTCATTAGCATTTCCTTATAATATTTTTTCAAACTACGAGAAGCAAAAAAAGAGTAATAAAGTGATAGAGTAAGAAAGTAAAGTGTAAAAAAAGCGTTAAAACACCAATAAAAATCATATTTACCATTAAAACCGTGTAAACACATTTAACCTCCGACATCTCCGGGGTTAAAGGTTGATCCCCGCAGTATCTCAAAATACAGTCGAAGCATTCTATAGCTAGTGGGGCTATCTCAGGATCATCTAGCCGTAGTAGGGGGCCCTCTATCGGCGTGCCCTGCCATTTAATGACGTCGGTCTGTTGCTTCCACGTCCACTCTTTCGATTTGTTTTTGGATTTCTGTTGAGACGAGTCCATCCTTTGTTGGTCCAAACTGAGAAATGAAGAATAACATGTTAGTTTCGGAAATTTTTCTTGGGAATAGGGCTCATCAAAAATGTCAATGTTAAATTTAAAATAATAAGGGTGATATGAAAATACCTTGTTTTATTTTATTAATAAGGAAATTATATAGATATATATATATATATATATATATATATATATATATATATATATATATATATATATATATATATCAAAAGTTTTGACTTTCTTCTCGGTATGGTGGTACAGGTTGGCCATCATCTCAATGGTGGTGGAATAGGATAAATTGGTTTCTGTACCAATTTAACCAAACCTCTCACATGAAAGGATATGATGGAAAGAAGTTTGCATTTACTGTTCGCATTTCACTTCAGTCATACACGGAGTTGCATATAGTTGTACGTTTGCTAAATGTGATTTCAGCACTACAACGGCATAATGTGGATATATCCACTGCTATTGCATCTCACACGGAGGAATTCGTGAAAGCCGCATAAACATATATATATATATATATATATATATATATATATATATATATATATATATATATATATATATATATATACAGGGTGATTCAAAAATCGATCACGAAACTTAAGGGGGTGATTCTACTTGACAAAATAAGGGTAGAGCTTCATATAATTTTTTTTCAAAATGTCATTCGTTTTCGAGTTCCAAGTTCAAGTTTTTATTTTTTGTTTTTTGAATTACTCGCTTACAGGAAACCGATTTGACTAATATTTGAAAGATAGGCTAAGTCTTCTGCGCTTCATCATTTTAGTAACAATTCACATTGATTGTTTGCCGCTAGAGGGCACTTTACCTACATTGAAAATTGTTTTTTTGTCATAATTTTTTAGTGTTGACAGCTACAGTAGTTTTTGGCATAATTTCTGAAAGACTGATGCCAGGCCTTTAAAAAAGGTGCTCTTTATTTACATCGCTAAACCCAACGGTTTAGACGTAAATCACCCTTAAAAATTAAGTGGTAAATTTACTTTTCTCATTTCATTACCACCAGCTACCAGGTAAATAGCTATCAAAGTATACTAGAGCTGTCAGTTTAACATCAAATAAATTCGCTTTTTAAACTATTTAATTTATAATCTTAAAATAACTAATAATGGCTAATCAGTAAATATTCATATTATGGATTATTGCGATATACTTTTAATTGATAAAAATTAATGAAACAGTACTAAACAAACTAAAAAAGATTCTCAAAATGTCCCCCATTTTCTTCCATACATTTCCTAACACTCTTCAAAAAATGTCGCCTAACTCGATGAAAAATTCCTGGTGTTTCTTTAATAATTTGGCACTTTTCGATTATCCTGAAGCGAAGATCCTCGACGTTGATTACTGGAATATCGTACACCAATTGTTTCAAATGACCCCAAAAGAAAAAATCCATAGGATTAAGGTCTGGTGACCTCGCTGCCCATGTCAATGGTCCACTTCGTCCTATCCATCGCTCAGGATACGTTGCATTCAAATACTGTCGGACACGTATACTAAAGTGGGGCGGAGCTCCGTCTTAGAGGATCCACATGTTGGCCCTTACTTCCAATGGCACATCTTCCAGATACAATGGGAGACGATTTTGGATAAAATCTAAGTATACGTCACCAGTTAATGGGCCATCAAAGAAATGAGGACCAATAAGGTAATCTCCTATTATCCCTGCCCACACATTTAGTGAAAATCTACGCTGATGTTTCGTTTCTACCACATTGTTTGGGTTCTCGTAAGCATATGTGTGGATGTTGTGTAGATTTGTTATGCCATCACGAGTGAAACCAGCTTCGTCAGTGAATAATATGACGCCAATTAATCGATTATCGTGTTCATACTTAGCTAGGATCTGATTGCACATTTCCAACCGTCTCGTCCGATCATCGTCATAAAGAGCCTGCACCTTTTTTGAATGAAAAGGGTAGAGTTGTTCTTCTCTTAGTATCCTCCATGAACTAGCCTGACAGAGCCGCACTTCATTCCCAATTTTTCTAGTACTAATACCTGGATTATCTTCAATAATTTCAAGCACTCTTTCTTCTTGTTGCACGTTTCTAGCAGTTCTAGGTCTTCCCCTATTTCCATTATAACTTTTAAAGGAACCACATTCCGCAAGCCTCCTGTGCACACTGGAAAATGTTTGAGCATGAGGGATATTTCTTTCCGGATAACTCTCCATATAATATCTTCTTGCCAACTCTGCATTACCATTTGCTTTTCCATAACAAAAATGGATATCACAATATTCGATATTTGAATATTGGTGATTAGCCATTATTAGTTATTTTAAGATTATAAATTAAATAGTTTAAAAAGCGAATTTATTTGATGTTAAACTGACAGCTCTAGTATACTTTGATAGCTATTTACCTGGTAGCTGGTGGTAATGAAATGAGAAAAGTAAATTTACCACTTAATTTTTAAGGGTGATTTACGTCTAAACCGTTGGGTTTAGCGATGTAAATAAAGAGCACCTTTTTTAAAGGCCTGGCATCAGTCTTTCAGAAATTATGCCAAAAACTACTGTAGCTGTCAACACTAAAAAATTATGACAAAAAAACAATTTTCAATGTAGGTAAAGTGCCCTCTAGCGGCAAACAATCAATGTGAATTGTTACTAAAATGATGAAGCGCAGAAGACTTAGCCTATCTTTCAAATATTAGTCAAATCGGTTTTCCTGTAAGCGAGTAATTCAAAAAACAAAAAATAAAAACTTGAACTTGGACGGCTTGTAACTCGAAAACGAATGACATTTTGAAAAAAAATTATATGAAGCTCTACCCTTATTTTGTCAAGTAGAATCACCCCCTTAAGTTTCGTGATCGATTTTTGAATCACCCTGTATATATATATATATATATATATATATATATATATATATATATATATATATATATATATATATATATATATATATATATATATATATATATATATATTTATATATATACATACAACGTAGGGGAAAATCGTCAAAATGTATATGGAAAGTGTCTGTACTTTCTGAAACGGCATTAAAGAGAAAAAACTGATGACATACACGATGTTTTATTTAAAAAATTATTAGTGACATCGCCATTTGACAGTTGTTATCGTCACTAGCATATATAAGGCACAATCAAATGGAAGAATTGTAGTTTTGAAGGTTGAAGAAAACCCGGATCCGGATCCAGTATGAGAAGTCCTGATTACAAAAATTTAATTTAATATTTAATTTATGTTATTGTTGACCTTCTAAAAAAAACAAATTGAAAAACATCGCTAACAACAACATTGCGAATTCTATTTTCTATAATTTAAATTCAATGAAAGAATATTTAAAAGCATATTTATTCACGTTTTTCTTATATTTCTTAGATCTTCCATAAATTATTATCGTAAAACTATGAAGATTTATTAAAACTTAATTGCATCCTTTGATACGTTACATTAATAAATATTAAGGATGTAAGTATATAAGTGTTTAAAGTAAATATAAAAATAACTGGGAAAAAAATTATTGGAAACTACATTGTTACTTTCACCAATTTAGAGAAAAAGCAATTATCAGGGAAGGAAATAATCATCTTTAATAGTTTACAAACATTTTATTATACCTAATTTTTACAAAGATAGTAATGAAATAGATGCAACTAGTTAGGTTAATTTTTTACATATGGAACGGAGATATCAACTCTGATAAAACGAACATCACATGCAACGTCCAAAAACTGTATAATACCAGTGTTCAAATGTTATCACAAGCAGTAGAAAAAATCTTAAATTGGTCTAGGATCACATAAATTTGCAGAATTTAACTATACCCAACAAGACTGTAGTTCGGTATTTGGGCATTATTTTGGATAAAAAGTTAACCTGGAAAGAGCATATTAATCACTTGGTGACTAGGTGTAATGAGGGCATCAACTTTTTGCATGCTGTTACAAGAGTGTGGTGGGGCTGTGACGTCCAAACAACATTAATTTT
Organism: Diaprepes abbreviatus; assembly: GCA_034092305.1. Lineage (NCBI taxonomy): Eukaryota > Metazoa > Arthropoda > Insecta > Coleoptera > Curculionidae > Diaprepes > Diaprepes abbreviatus. The sequence goes on from JASJET010000021.1 coordinate 803,172, forward strand.
TTACAAAACATATATCAGATCTATCCTCGATTATGGAAGCATTTTTTATGGTTCTCCTTGTAAAACTCATTTGCAAAAGGTTGATAAGGTTCAATATAAGGCTCTAAAAATTTGTTTAGGGGCAATGTGCTCTACTCCAGTAGAAACACTTATGGTTGAGGCTTTAGAGAAATGTTAAGCGCCAAATTTTTATTCAAACATAAATTTTTTGATACCGATTTATTACAAAATGTAGACTTAATACATTTGACCTAACAAATAATTATTGGTGTCATAAAAATTCGCCTCCTTTGTGTGAAGCTTTCAGAAATTATAACCAAATACTAAATGATATCACTACTTTTAGCATTGCCGACTATGAATATTATAGTAGCATCTACAGAATAGATATACGATATCCCCCATTCACGGATAACAGATTACTCAACAAACACATTTTAAACAGTGAACTTTGTTATCTCAAGGACTCTATAGTAATATACACAGATGCTTCTAAGACACCAGAAGGTAATGGGGCAGCAATTTTCATCCTCCAAAGGAACATTAAACGTAAATATAAAATAATTGATGATTGTAGCATTTTTACCAGTGAAGCTATAGCTATATCTAAAGCGCTGAAAGTTGTTTGGGATAGTGAATTTCAGCATTATGTTATTTTGTCTGACTCAATGTCTGTCCTTAAATCCTTGGATAAAGTTAAACCTTGGGACTATAAAAGTAATCCGCTCATTTGGAACATGAGAAAATTATTGCGAAGATCTATGCTACGCAGTAAACATATCACATCATATGGACAAAAGCTCATACGGGACTTGAGGGTAATGAAATTGTAGATACTTTGATTAAAGATAGCATGTCTGAATGTCAGTTTGGTTTTCAGACTTCCAAGAACATTACGGACGCAGTTTTTTCTCTTTTAGAGAAACTCTACATCAGTTCGAATGAGGGCGATGTCGCGGCTGCGGTCTTTTGCGACTTCTCAAAGGCGTTCGATTGTGTGAATCACGAAGTACTTTTGAGTAAGCTCGAATTGTATGGTATTAGAGGAGTGGCATTAAATTGGTTTGCTTCCTATCTTTCGAATAGGCAGCAAACGGTTAAGTACGATGGATAATTTTCCAGTGTCTCTTCTCTGAGTTGTGGCGTCCCACAAGGTTCTGTTCTTGGGCCTGTGCTCTTTCTTTTATATATATATGACCTGACCAAAATTGATATTCGAGGAACATTTACATTATTTGCAGATGACGCAACAATTTTATGGCGTGGAAAGAATGGCTGTGATTTGAAACATATTATCGAGTGTGACTTGATTAGAGTGAATGAATGGAGTGCTGCAAATTGTTTAAGTTTTAATTTTACTAAAACCAACGTGTTAAGTTTCAAATTTACCTGTGATAGTTTAACTTTGAATAATCATTTTATAAGGAATAAGCTAGTGACTAGATTTTTAGGTATACTTATTGACGATAAGTTCAAATTTACTGACCACATAATGGCATTAAATGAGAAGTTGGCTGCCGGGTGTTATGCGGTACGAACAGTGTCAAGGGAATTAGATTCAAATTTGGCTAGAACAGTGTATTTTTCGTTGATTGAATCTCATTTGAGATACGGAATTGCATTTTGGGGATTCTGTAGTCGGCAGTTATTAAATTCGATTCTTGTTTTACAAAAGCGAGCAGTGCGTTATTTATTTAATGTAAAAATGAAGGAGCATTGTAGGCCTTTATTTATTCAAGGCAAAATATTAACAGTGATAGGCATTTCCATTTTAGAAATAGTGGGACTGATTCATAAAAAATATAAAAATGATTCAACTCCAAACCCATATAATACACGTAATAATGGCCTGCCATTGCCCATTCCCAGGACTACTCTCACTAAACAGTCTCTTATTTTTGAGGGAATTAAAATATATAACAAAATTCCTCTAAAGTATAGAAATATTATGGACGATAAATTGCTTAGGAAAAAACTTAAGGGCTTTCTTGTGACACGACCGTATTATTCACTGGAAGAATATTTTGCTGATTATTTTTAACAAGGGGTAATGGTGTAATTTTATGGCTATTTTTGTCTTGTTTTACTTTATTTTATTTGACTGTAAACTTTTAAATTAATTTAGTAGACATTTATTTTATTTTAGCTACCTGTTTTGTTAATTATGGAATTTTGTTTATTTACACTGTTTATTTTGATTACTGACTTAAATCACGTGTTTATTGTTATCATCGATCTAAGTTTTTTTTTAGTTTTTTTTTGTCACAATTTCTTGTGTTGCATATGTTTTTGTTTATATTTATTTTTAACTTTTTGTTCTGCATAGTGCTTTGTTAACAAGGTTGATTTCTTTACAACAATAAAGCTTATTATTATTATAAAATGGCATTCATCTTAAAAATAAATTTACTCTTTCTGATGCACATAATAGTTTAAGTCATAAAATAAAGCATAAATGGAAAGAAAGATGGTCTAATTATTGTAGAAACGCATCGGCAAGATATTCACTCATATGTGATGATATACCAAATAAATACTGGCATAAAGATGTAACAGTCTCAAGACGCTACATAATAACTATCATTTGTATGAAATTTGACCGTGCCTGTTATCCTGCTCATTTACATAAAATTAATGTCATACTGATAGAAAACTGTGATGTCTGTCATATTCACTGACCTCTACTATGGACCCCTACTCTTGTCGGCTGCTAAAGCCACAAAATGGCAAACCATGGGCGAAAAAATGCGTTTCTGCACATCGGGCGCCAGTCATATTTTTGGACGTTGATCAGATAAGGGCATGCGCATAAGCGACTTCCTATTATCGATCGGTTGTTTCGTAGCGCCATCCATAAAGAGCACAGTATCGGCGCAACGCCGATTTTGTGTTGCTTTATGAGTTGCGTGCGATTTAAACGGATTTATAGCATTTTAAGTGATTTATTTTATTTGTTTTTGTGTTCTTATTTAATATAATGGACTCCACAACGTGTATGGTTACCTTTTGCCAAAACAAGGGTTAAATACTAGGAATTTCATATTTTCGGTATGTATTTTATGTTTTGTTTAGGAAAATGGTAATAATTCGGATTAGAGTAAATCTAGAGGATGTCATTTTGGTTTTGTTTGTTTAAATTTATTTTTGATAATTTTTTAAATTTTCCGATAAGAATTTATGAAATTTTATATAATACAGATGCTTCTATTAGTGTGCACTGTTTTTTGTCAAAAAAATTAAGAGAATTATCAAAAAAATCAAAAGAAACAAAAGCAAAATGACACCCACCTCTAGATTTACCCTAATCCGAATTATTACCAAAGAAAGTTAACGCACACAGATGAAAACAATAGATTAGAGAAATAGTAAGATACATTTTTTTCCCAATTTTACTTTCACAGTATAAGAAATGACTAAACTAACTCCCATCGGTAGACACTGACCGGATTATTCCCTTCTGCTTCAGATATTATTTGTGCCCATATGATGTGACTCCCAGAACAAGAAAGTTACATGACACCGACTTCTTTACTAAAGATTGCAACCATGGTTGCAATTTTGATAACTTGCTTGATTTAGACACCATTTATGACTAATTGAACTAACAAATAGATTTTAGAAGTTCGGTCCTGTCGATGGTCACCTGATCATTTTGTAGTGCGCATGCCAACATCTGATCGACGATGTTTACATTTTATTGTCGTAAATTTGCCGTTTTTGGGATTAAACTTTGCGGATCTAATAAATATTTTATCTATGGTCATATTAGACGTGATCTGGATCCTATAATTCTACAGTGTAGAAAATACCAGAATGAAATAAATACACTGTTTGAAATTTTGTTGAACAATTGTAAAGTTGAGAGCCCTTTTAATGTCCTTAGTCTTCTAGCGTTAAAAAGAATAGAAGTATATAATTCAATTATGCTTTACCTATATAAAATAAATTTAAAACTATGATCTCACATTCCTAATTTTATCCTTTTATAGTGGTCTTTCTTGTTTGTCTAATCAAAAGACGCTCTGATAGACCCCAGCGGCGTGAAGTGTGTGTCCCTGTTAAAAACCTATGTTAAATCATTTTTTCTTCTTCTTCTTCTTCTAGGTAGAACCAAGTTCTGTTATCTATACAATGCATCATCGATCCTCGTTTGAGGTCGAAATCCAGCTGTCTCTCCATCTTTTGGGGGGCCGTCCAGGCGGCCGTTTGGTGTTTGGTTTCTCTCTCATCACGGTTTTTGCTAGTCTGTCATCGTCCATTCGTTCCACGTGATCTCTCCACTGTCTACGACGGTTTCGAACCCACTTCACAACATCTCCCACTCCGCTGTCCTCGCGTATTTTTGCGTTTCTTATTCTATCTCTTAAACTTGTTCCCGTGATCATTCTCAGCGCTTTCATTTCTGTGGTTCTCATAATTTGTTTTATCTTTGTGGTTTCATTTCTTGTTTCTGCGCCGTAGGTCAGTATCGGTCTTACACAGACCTTGTAAATTCTTGCTTTGCTCTCAACCGTCATATGTTTATTGTTCCAGATTATGTCTCTTAGTTGGCCTGATATCATGGCCGCTTTGTTGGCTTGTGTGCGTACTTCTTCCGTTACTGCCCTGTTACTTGTTATATGTGCTCCCAGGTATTTAAACTTCCCAACCTGTTCGATATGTTTGTCATCAACCATTAGTTTGTATCTTACCAGTTCTTTAGCTATTACCATTGTTTTCGTTTTCTTCACAGATATTTTCATATTATACTGTTTGGCTGTTCGATTGAGATGGAAAAGCATTCTTTGTAAGTTGTCCTCGCTATCTGCTGTCAAGGCAACATCGTCTGCAAAGCATATAATCTGAATGGTGTTGCGTCCCATTGGGTACCCAATATTTGTGCTTTTTACCTCATCAATGATTTCGTCCATGATTACATTGAAACGTGTTGGACTTAGGCTATCACCCTGTCTTATTCCTATGGATAGTGGGATTTCCTCTGTTAGAGTGTTATTTGTTTTAATTACCATGGTGTTTTTGGAATTCAGTTCGTATATTGTGCGTATGATTGCTTCGTTTACTTGTTTTCTTCGCAGTAGTTCTGTTATGTGTTCCAGTTTAACTCGGTCGAACGCTTGTGTAAAGTCCACAAAACAAATGAACAGCGGTTTATCGTATTCGATAGATTTTTCAACCAGCTGTCTGATAATAAATATACCGTCGATAGTAGAGCGGTTATTCCGGAAGCCCTGCTGTTCTTCGCACGCCCCTAACTTGTCTACGATCCGTTGTGACAGTATTTTGGTTAACAATTTGGCTGAATTATTCAGTAGGCTGATTCCCCTGGAGTTTTCGGGTTGTTTCTTTGATCCTCTTTTGTGGATCGGAATTGTGATGCTTTTCCGCCATTCGTTGGGTACTGACGTAGTGCGGAGTATTTTTTGAAATAGAACAGTGAGCTCTGTGACAAGGCTGGGGCCTCCGCACCCTAGCATCTCATTCGTAATTTGGTCATTTTTTCAATATCTCAAAACCTAGTGAATAATTTGTTTTTTTTTTACTATTAATATCAATATGTTTTTGAATAAAATAACACTGGCTGCATGGCTGATCAGCCAATGCCAAAAATAAAAAAAATAAAAAAAAATCCAAAAACTGTAGTTTTGGCATGCTCAAATATGAACATGTTACATAATCTCAAAAACTACAAACGAAAAAATTAATCACACTATAGACAACAGCAAATGCCATTACATCATGAATGACCAACAATTCAATAAGATTTTCAATAAAAAAAAGCTAAGAAAAGAATTTTATAATAAAACAATATAATATAGAAACGATTTTTAAAAACTCCTCGTTTTAAACTGGTTTGAAATTTTCTTGCGAGAAAGATCCTTGGTAATTTTTAAAAACGTAGTAAATAATACGTTATAAAGTAATAATCACCGGCAATTTTGACCTTTCAAACGTCTCAAAACATGCATCTCCAATTATCTACTACCCAGTTTATTGTTAAGAACCAGTAATTAAATTAAAAACTTACCAAGATATTAATGTACGGTAAACCTTCGACCACATACACTTCATATAAACATCATCATTTTTCACATAAAAATAATAATAAAAGAATGACGAAACCCATCGATGGTTAAAAGTAAAGTTGAAGAACACGATGGTATTGTTTTACGAGGGAATATAAAAACTTGTATTTACATTATTCCCAAATAAGTGATAAAATCACTAAATTCGACAACACTGCGGTGTTTTGAATCAGTGTATATAATTTAAATGTTTAAGTTTTGTTTCTTTTTTTCTGTGTTTAATTTTTATTTAGGTTATTCTTCAATTTTGGATTAGGTTGATTACAGTGAATATCAGTTAGGTGTTATCGATATCAGGACTTTCTTCTTTGCGTCTCTAAAGCTATTTAATGATTGTAGCATTGTTTGTAGGTTATTGTTAGTTTTACCATTGCATACCCACACAGCACTAGACGTCTTATAGACGTCATTTTTATATCCAGATTATGTCTGGACGTCTTAAGACATAAATAAAGCGTCTTATAGACGTTGTTTTAAAGACATCCATATACAACGTCTTTAAGATATCTTTTAAAAGTCTACATACTACATTTTATATGAAAATAAATACAGTTGTGTATAATTTAGTTGATAAAAACTAAAAAGCATTTCCTTCCCAATGGATTTTGTCGCAGTTGGGTAATAAATAAGTTTGCAACGCCGCACAGAGCTCAGCTGAATACAAGTTGAGGTTAAAATTTTTGATTGAATGACAAATTTTTAGTAGCCTCACTACGACTTTGGTTAATAGAACTTTTGCGTGATCTTTTTTATCAATACTTTGGTGCTTTTTGTCACAGACTGTTTGATGTACCGATAACAATGACACACATAAATATGATGCCAGCGAAACTATAACTTTAAAAAACCCGCCTTTTGTTTCTGTCAACTGCCATTTTTCAGTTTTGTATTTGTGTTTCGTCATGTCGTTATTCATTTTTAATGTTGTTGGGGTGCCGACTGTGAAAATTTAGCTTTTGAAAGAATTTTATTAAAATAATTGATTTATCTATGTGCATCTGAAAATCTTTTTTATTCATGTGTATGTAATACTTAAGGTAAGATCGAGAATCATATGTACTTAGGAAAAACAGTAACGTTATTTATAGGTTGTGTTACAGGAAATTCCCGAATGCTTTACCGCTTATATTTTTGTAGTAACTCTATGTTAGAAGTATGAAATGAAATCTTCAAAAATATTATCTGTGCGAAAAAGGCTTGCACAGCTCATCCAGACCCGGTCCTGAATATTACAAGAAATATTACTAATGAAGTGGAAGGCGAAATGTTTGTTAATGGAGTGCTCCACTAATGAAACCTGTAAGATTTATTTTGTTCCTGATGACTGATTTATATTTAAAGAACATAGAAAATAGAGTTTTGTTAATTACAAGAAGTAATTTTGTTTAAGGTTTTAGAAATTTTAAAACTGGGAGTAGGGAGCATTTATGACTTTGTAAAGCGAGCTTGTAAAATTACCATGTAGAGTTGGTTAGTACGAAAAGGAAAGAGAAAGTTCTACAATTCCAACTTGGCGAGACTTATTATGAGTAAGTTCTGTCTTTCATTATACATATTAACCTTGAAATAGCATAAGTCACAATTCTATAGTAGAGGACAGTTATAAAAATTCGCAAAAATATCAAAAAATTTACGCCCACAAATGATAAACTTTATCCTATAAAATTAAAATCAGTTTGTTATTAGGATCTACAGAGACAACGAGACTGGCAAAAAGTCGGAAGAATGAGGAAATTTCAATCCAAACATGGCTGAAAAGGGCATCAGACCAGATTTGTTATTCGACTAAATAAAAATTCTTGTTTTTAAAACTATTTAAAGATTTGTGTACTTTTTATTTCAATAAACTTTTATTTTGTTGATAGTCTGTCTACCTTTTAGAGTTATTATATCGAAGGGATAAACTAAGGCTTAAATTTGATAGGTTCACTTATAGTTCGAACAGTAGTAGTTCTGAAAATATTTGCTCTTCTACCTCTCTTCTTAAATTTCAAATTAGAAAAAGTTTACATTATGCTTAAGTTATGTATTTTTTTGTATAAAGAGATTATGTTGAAGATATTTTTTACAGCAAATTATTCATGAGGAACTTGTAGTTATTTAAAATGGTAGTGTATATTTTGCTCTTGATTTTTTCTTAATTAAAGTTATTTCTTGGACTTGTGAATAATTACGGTTTGACTTTATAAACAACACAAACAAAAAAATTAAAGGGACCCTTTTTAATGTACATAATTTTATTGGTGGAATATGTTGTTTTAATGTTGGGAAGGGACGTCCATAAGACGTTGTAAGCAAATATCTTAAAGACGTTACCTTTTGTAACATAAGACGTCTATACAACGTCTTATGGATGTCATTCGTCTTTTATGGACATCCATAAGACGTCCTGAATGTTGAGATCAAACGTTTTATGGACGTTTTTAAGACGTATTTGTGCTGTTTGGGTATATACCTCACACAATGGTTTTACATTATTGTAATCTAGTCATACTTGCTGTGACATCTAGACATTACTTTCAGAACGTCGGTTAGCTGTCTATTCACAGTTCGAATATAAACTTGAGTTACGAGTTAACAGATGTCGCCACTATCGCTCCCACCCTCTAATTTTAATGGTGTCAGAATATACAAGTTGTTTTTATTTTCTGTTCGTTTATTAATGCTTTAGTCTGAATAATTAAACGATAATTAGTAAAACTGTATTCGGCCTTTAATTTAACCAACAGTTTTACTACAGCGTAAGAAACATACAGCTCACACATCGCCTCATTCAGCCTAAAACTGGGCTTTAAAAAAATGACAGTGAAAGATATGTCGGCAAGATGTTATACTTATACACATTTCTGATGCCAAATTGTACAATATCAATAATCAAACGACATCCATACATCTACTAGAGAAGTAGGGAGTTTGGAAATTAAGTAAAATATAAAAAGATCTCTAATTAATTTAAATAGTAATATTTGAACGGGTCTGGTAAAAACGGTTTATATGTTTTCTATTCAGAACTGATATTAACAATATATATAAAACCGCGAATACATATTAATAGTTTATTTTAAAAAAAAAACTTCTATGCTTTCTAGCTTTTCACAATGCAAATGTGCTCATTGGCTGCACACGGTTTCATAAAACAAGCTATTAAAATCGGCTTCATTCTAAACGAAATGCGTAATTATTGAGGTGAATTATTTGTTCGGTATTTAAAAACATACGTTTGAAGAGTGGGTCGAATTTTAATTAAATATTATCATTTGGAATCTCTAACCATGACGATTTTTTGCTCGCGGTAATTATTTCTTATCAAAATAAAAACATGACTTCGGACGTAAAAATATTTGCAAAATTTTCTCGCATAATAGGCCAGGAAACGAAACGATTTTTGGGAGGTAAAAATGATTCAAATACTGCCTGCGATCTGATTGCAGAAATGGATAGGGGAAGGTAGTAGAAATGACGTCTTATCTCGTGTCTCAACAAATTTTGGTTGGAACATTGTTTTTTTTTTACAAATAGATCGAAAAATGATTTTTCTCCGGTTTTTTGGATTATATGGAAAATATGAGGGATTTAGAGAAAAATGTACAATTCGTCTTGAAAATATCTTCAAAATGAGTTTTTGTTTGTCCAAATCGGTCTGTAAACAAAAAAGTTATTGCAAATTAAACATTAAAAATGGGCTTATTTTTCAATTGTTAATAACTTTCTTAATATTTATTGAATTGTTTTCAACTTTGACCAGAATGTGAGTTTTAAAGTACTTAAAAAGTGTGCGGAAGTTGGGCGCTGTCAGTCCAATAGTTTTTGTAAAATTGCAATTGTTTATTAGAAAAACGAAAAAAGTTACTATTTTTGATTGGCTGTACCGTCGTCTAGGAAAGTGCTACAGAGTTCTGTCAGTGCTCATTCTCTTCGTAAAGACTTAAGCTATCATGTAGTAAAAAAAAACTGGATATTTTTCATATTTTGTTTATGCAAAATCGTCATGAAAATATGGGTAGTTTTTCGCTTATAAATAAATTAATTAACAACCGCATTTTTGTCCGATTTGTTAATGAAGCATTATTGCTATTATTATATATGCATAAACTAGAAACATATATATATATATATATATATATATATATATATATATATCCTCACTGATCAAGAATCTGAGGTCAGATTTTCGAAATCCAAGATTACGGATCTAATATAGAGAATTCGGTTATTCAGTTTCCGCCATATTGAGTCCACCATCTTGAATTTGGCAAATCTAACCTCGGATTCATGGTCAGCGACCCCAGAAACCCCTGGACAATAAATTCTGTACAAATCGGTTGATTTTTAAAAATGTCGCCCGCCTTCTTGAATTTGGAAAAGTACAGACACTTTCCATATCCATTTCGACGATTTTCCCCTACGTTGTATATATATATATATATATATATATATATATATATATATATATATATGTTTATGCGGCTTTCACGGATTCCCCCGTGTGAGATGCAATAGCAGTGGATATATCCACATTGTGTCGGTACCCTGATGAGTCTAGTAGAGACGAAACATGTACCTCTGCCGTATCAGTGTTGCGGGGAGGGTAAGTTTTGACTTTCTTCTCGGTATCGTGGTACAGGTAGGCCACCATCTCGATGGTGGTGGAATAGGATAAATTGGGTTTTATAACAATTTATTCGAACTGTGCAACCTCTAACACAGAAAGGATATAATGGAGGGAAGTTTACATTTACTGTTTCGCATTTTACTTCATATATATATATATATATATATATATATATATATATATATATATATATATATATATATATAAACTCGGCTCCTATTGGTCGTAGAGACTTTTTTTTTTCAACATTCGTGTTTTTTTTTACCAGCTTTCCAATGATATGCTTCATTAACAAATCGGACAAAAAATGCGGTTGTTAATTAATTTATTTATAAGCGAAAAACTACCCATATCTTCATGACGATTTTGCATAAACAAAATATGAAAAATATACACTTTTTTTTACTACATGATAGCTTAAGTCTTTACGAAGAGAATGAGCACTGACAGAACTCTGTAGCAGTTTCCTAGACGACGGTACAGCCAATCAAAAATAGTCACTTTTTCGTTTTTCCAATAAACAATTGCAATTTTACAAAAACTATTGGACTGACATACTTTTTAAGCACTTTAAAACTCACATTCTGGTAAAAGTTGAAAACAATCCAATAAATATTAAGAAAGTTATTAATAATTGAAAAATAAGCCATTTTTAATGTTTAATTTGCAATAACTTTTTTGTTTACAGACCGATTTGGACAAACAAAAACTCATTTTGAAGATATTTTCAAGACGTACAATTCGTCTATAGAACATTTTTCTCTAAATCTCTTAGATTTTCCGTAAAATCCAAAAAACCGTGGAAAAATCATTTTTCGACCTATTTGTTAAACAAAACAATGTTCCAACCAAAATTTGTTGAGATACGAGATACTACCTTTCCCTACCCATTTTTGCAATCAGATCGCTGCCAGTATTTGAGTTTTTTTTTTAACACTGGGCTATAAGATTAAAAAAAAAAACATTGAAATATGGTGTAGATATTAATTTTTTAAGCTTGTGTTTATCTAATCAAATTGTTATTATTTTAGTGCACATCTAGGTTTTATAAAAACTAGACAAAAGTATGTAGCCCAAAAAATCACTCACATAAAGTTTTATATATGGTTCATTGGCAACTAACTCATACGTAAATTTGCTACAAAATTGAATCATACCCAATTTATTTGATTTATTTCACCTGATAAGAAACGACATTTGGTTTCAGCAAGAGACTACCTAAATGAAACATATCTTGGAAGACAAATAGATAGAATGACCTCCTAGCTTACCCGATCTAACCCCTTTAGATTTCTATCTTTAAGGTCATTTAAAGACTGTGGCCGATAGTACCAAGCCGAACCTTTTAAAGGACCTTGAAAACAGAATTTCAAACGCAGTGCATGACATCCCTCATTAATATTAATGGAACGTACTTTCCGAGTTTTCTCGAAAAACAAACCAGATAGATATTTGTAAATGGAGCAATATTTTTACCACATAATATAAAAATGATACTCACTCAGCTAATTGCTTAAAATTCTGCATGGCAAACTGCATCAGCGAATACTTTCCTGTTGGTGGCAACGGACTGCTAGGAGATCTAGCTCCATCTCTGCTCTCATCCCTGGATATGAGCCTGGTGGGGGAGATTTCCTCACGGGATTTCGGGCTGATGTTGTTGCTGATCATGTCCAATCGTTCCATTGCAGGCGATCTGCTACGTTGTTGAGATTTGGCTTGAATCTGGAGAAAAGGGTGTTTTTCAATCAAATATTCAACTATAAACAATATTTTTTATGTTCTAAATTATAAGTTTGCAACATTTTCTGGACCAGCATCCACAGAAAAAATAATACAAAGCCTGTTCCTTAGATTAAAATATTGTATTAAAAATTAAAATACCACCTCACCATGAGGTGAGGTATGAAAAATTGTATGTGTTAGAAAATTGACATGAAAATCAATAAAAAATTAATGAGATGTTTGAGGTTGCTAGAGTTTTAACAATTTGGTATTATCAGTTTCCAATTTTGATCACAATAGTCGCAAATCGCCACGTTCAGTGATCTGTAGTCTGTTCCCTCATTTGGAAAGTGAATTTGCGGCTGCACTGAACCAACTATCAGCCAAACTAAAAATTTATGAATTATTTCTCACAATCAAGGGTAGAGTCATGATATTGATTTTTGAAGCCATAACTTTTGATATCCCTTTCTGAATTTTACGTTGAGTTTTTTATTAGTTGTTCTACCAGGTTTTTTTTCTATTTTAAAAGTTGACACATAGATAGTTCTTGCAAAATGTAACATTTTCCTTCTTTAAGAGTCTTTAATATATCCAAAACTTTATTAAAAACCCTTGTATTTGTGTAAACGCCATACATCTGTTTAAAAAAATCTCTTCAACATGGATTTCGTAGCTTTTGCAAAGAGCTTTCAAATCGTGCGTGTATTTTTTTTGTCCAACTACTTCCCATAAAAAAAATCGCAAGCTTTGGAGGAGAAATTAAAAAACAAAAATTATAACGTCGTGAAATGCTTAAAATGTCATTCATATTTCTTTATCTATCGAAGAACAACACTGTCCATTTTACAATAATTAATTATAGAACTAGAGTGAAACATAACAACGTGAAATTAATAATAGTATAATAAACGGGTGTTTAGAAAAGAAAAAAAAAGTGTACACCTATCAATCAATAACAACAAAAACACAAAACATCAATCGACAATCAATTTCAACAGCCTTGGTTTAAAATGATTCAAGGACGTATCAAAAAATTCAAGCGACCCAGCCCATTTGCATATCCAGCCACCTTTGGTATAAAAGAACTGCTTTCATAATTTGTTCTGCGAAGAGGCAGGTGAAATATATGGTGAAATACGAGTACTCCTGGGAAAGACTCGCGGATGAACACCCGACAGCAGGCGCGGGCAATCGATGATACTGTTTATAATTTTAAAGAGAAGTTGTCTCTACCCTTTCTTCTATTTGCAAGGGGGAGCAAATTCAACTCGGAGTACAAAGCAGCATAATCACGATTAGCACCCCCGTTGCACTTCAATTTAATATATCTGAGAAACCTTTGTACCTGTTCGAGCCACTGACCTCTACTATGGACCCCTACTCTTGTCGGCTGCTAAAGCCACAAAATGGAAAACCATGGGCGAAAAAATGCGTTTCTGCACATCGGGCGCCAGTCGTATTTTTGAACGTTGATCAGATAAGGGCATGCGTATGAGCGACTTCCTATTATCGATCGGTTGTTTCGTAGCGCCATCCGTAAACAGCACAGTATCGGCTCAACGCCATTTTTGTGTTTATTTTTGCTTTGTGAGTTACGTGCAATTTTAAACGGATTTATAGCGTTTTAAGCGTTTTTATGTAATATAATGGAATGTGTACATATTTTATGTGTTTTATTTTCCTTTTTCTCTATAGGGTAAAAAATAGTGTTGCTTTACGTTTTTGGATTTATAGTGTTTTCGTATAACGTTACATTTCCAAAACATGTAGTATGATATCTTTTGAGCACTTTCCAAATGATTACCAAAAGATAAACTGAACTTTTAAGCAATCAATTCTTAGAAAAAAATCTGAAAATTCGCACCAAACCATAGAATATTTTATTCTATCATATGAAAAAAGTACATTCATCAATATGTCAAGAAATGGTACAATTTCTCCATCTGTTACATTACTTACATAAATAAAAACATACATCCTCAAAATGAAGTTGGAATATTTTAAAACATACATATATAACTTACAATAATTATAATGCATTATTATTTTGTTATATACATAAAATATTTCAGTACAAGGTTTCTATTCTAGCCAGAATCGGCTATTGGCTCTATAATTTCTAAGCTCTGTTTGAATTATTTTTTCAAAGTGTCAACGACTTTTTTCCAGTTGCTAATTTGCACAATGTCCATATTCTTGCATAATTTCATCCACCTTATATTTAACCGATGTTTCCACCCAGCTCAAATGTTTTTTTTTGTTCTGCAGCCATTCTATGATTTATTATTTTGTATGTCTGAAGATTGAGGACATGACGGTAGAAAGCATTGTTCATTATTAATACTAGTTTTGGAAGTATATTCAGATTAGTTATGTCCGTACTCATTTTATGAAATTGTCATGATTCATGTGATCATGGCAATCCCCACTTTGAAATCGTCAAATTAAAAATTCATTAATATGTTAACAAAAGCAAAATATTAAGAAATAAGTTAGACAAATCTGAATTTCTTTTGCTGGTATATTTTTTTTATTCACCCCCAGCAATGACCTTGCTTACTTATTTTATTTCAAATAACATTTTCAACATTTTGTCGAAAAAATTAATGCGATAAGAAAATATATGCTCCATTCACTATTACGGCAGAAAAATGTTATTATATAAAATTATTTTTAAATTCTGCATATCCGTTGATAAACCCATTTCGTATCAATATTTTCTTAAAAAATAAAAAAAAAAGATAAGGAAAAGAAGGTCATTATTTTTTAATAATTAGAGAATAAATTGCCGGACCTTAAAAATGTTAATTATTCACTCCCACCCTACAACAAGAAAGTTAACGCACACAGACGGAAACAATCGATTAGAGAAATAGTAAGATACATTTTCTTCACAATTTTATTTTCACAGTATAAGAAATGACTAAACTAAGTCCCATCGGTAGACACAGACCGGATTATTCCCTTCTGCTTCAGATATTATTTGTGCCCATATGATGTGACTCAACTTTGATAACTTGCTTGATTTAGACACCATTTATGACTAATTGAACTAACTAAACATATTTTCGAAGTTCCGTCCTGTCGATGGTAACCTAATCATTTTGTAGTGCGCATGCCGACATCTGTTCTAGGATGTTTACATTTTATTGTCGTAAATTTGCCGTTTTTGGGATTAAACTTTGCGGATCTATAAATATTTTATCTATGGTTCGAGTCGGTACACATATGATTTATAGTGGGGGTTCCAAACACAAGAAGCATATTCAAGGTGTATTCGAACCAACCAGCAATAGAGTATTTTATGAAACTTCACAGTGAAAAGCTCCTTCCTTAGCAGGATGTTTAATATAACCGTGCTGCCGGTCTTGTGAATAGGAACCACAAAACTCGTTTTCCAAAATTGGAGAAAAATACCCCGCAGAAGAGATTCATTTAAAATGATGTTATCAGAAAGGTCTTGAAAAAATCTTTAAATGAGACCCCCCGGGATTTTGTACAATAACTTACGTTCAGATACAAAATATAAAGTTTTAGTGACTTTGGTCTAGGACGGGAAGTGTATTCTTAACAATTTTTTTTCTCTTATGAATTGTCTATGATAATAGTGGTACTTGGTTTGTTAGTGAATTAAGATAGTTAAAGGGCTATTTTCACTATAATCCCTCCTAAATTCACAAAATTATTATAACTCTTACACTTATGTGGCATTATTATTTGCTTTAATAACCACGCAAAGTCCACTAATAATATTACAAAGTTCGCAACAATGCATCATCTACCCAAGACTGATGTTCATTAAAAGAAAGTTTGCTTTGAAAAGGAATTTATTTACGCTAAATCGATTTGATGTCCTTTTTTGATTGACAGATCTATACAGATTTCCTTTTTTTATTGCTCGGTTGTGTACACTATAATATGGTTTTTAATAGTGAAATATAAAATGTTTGTGTATAGCTAAGTTAGTTGACTCTTAATTCTCATTTACTGGTAAAGTCTGATTTCAAACTGAATTAAGGAAGATCTCATTTAATTTGAAAATTGGCTATCAAGCTCAAATTTAGTCCAAATTGAAGGTTTTTCCGACTTTTTCGGAAAAATGTAAAAAATTAAGAGAGCCTAATTTTTATTACATATAACATTTTAATATTTTAAGCGTAATATATATATATATATATATATATATATATATATATATATATATATATATATATATATATATATATTCGCCTTTTGTTTAAGGCATTTTCAAAAAGTTTTTTGTATATTATTTTCCTTAAAATAATAATAGCAATAACATTCTTGGTTAAAGAATCTAAAATTTAAAATACACAAATTATGTTTAAAATTCCACACATTAACAAAAGTTAAAAGGTTAAAAGACAATCTAAAAAAAAATAAAAACTTATTTTATAATTAAAACCTATATGATTTTAAAAATATTCAATTTTCTCAAAATTTGTAGGTACGCACCTTTTGTTATTTCTATTTCGATACTGAAAGATAAAATATACTGATTGTGGTATTAGAAAAATAATTCTTTTTTTATTACATTATTTTTTAAATCTTTACTTACGGAGTCGTTTTTTATATTAAAATTGATAACATATTAACTGTTCTAAGAGGATATTCCCATCTATCGACTTTTAAGAGGGTATATTAATTTTAATCACATTTGTGTCAATGTGGCTTAGGTTACTTATATCAGTTCTGTCGTTAACTGCATTTTCTACTTGTTTATATTTCTATCATCTCCTTTACACTCAATTTGTTATAATTATGGTCACGTTCAAGTATTATTGTATTGTTGTAGTTGAAAGGATGGCATTTTTCTCGTACATGTTTATTTATGCAGTCGTAGCATTCTTTGCTATGGGCTCACCAATCTCCTCCACCATTGCTCAGTTAGTTATAGAATATTTAGAAGAAAGAGTTATCAAAGATCTTAAATTCAATATAATATTGTTTAAAAGATATGTAGATGACTGTTTACTGGTTGTTCCCTCTAATAAAACGGATGAAATCCTCCAAGGGTTCAACAGTTTTCACAACATGTTGCAATTCACATCAGAAATAGAAAAATACCGTAAAATAAACTTTTTAGATATGACTCTTATACGAAGAGAAAATAAAATCTTAACTGAGTGGTATACTAAACCCACATGGTCAGGGAGATACTTGAATTTCCACTCAAATCATCGAATGGCTCAGAAAACAAGTGTTTGGGGTCTAGGAGACAGAGCCATCACTTTAACATCCCCTGAATTTAGAACCCCTGTTTTAAGAAAAGTGAAAGAGACCTTATTAAGGAACAACTTTAAACACAGGGACATTGATAAAATAATACATACACAAATTTTATAATCCTCCCAACAATAATGATGATATGAAAATTTATTGCCTTGCCGTATACAAATGGACTTTCAGGAAAAATTAAATGTATTCTGAACCAATATAATATCGTTGTCTGTTAATGTGTGGAATAAACATAATTTGTGTATTTTAAATTTTAGGTTGTTGAACCAAAAAAATGTTATTGCTATTATTACTTTAAGAAAAATAGAATAAATTTTTTTTTAACATCCACGTATAAATCATCAGTTGTCTTAATACTATGTGTGTGTTTATATATATATATATATATATATATATATATATATATATATATATATATATATATATATGAATGGTTTGGTTATTCTGGGTTTCAATCCGTTCGTTCAAAAAATCGTTTTCACGACGTTTCGCCAAAATCTCATTCGGAAAAACCATCATTTTTGACAAAAACAAAGCCATAGCTTAAAATTGGACCAAATTTGCGCTTGGTAAAACGAAAAATAGAATCAGCGCACCGAAAAACCCCAGCTTCCGGTCTAATTACAACTCTAGGTTACTTGTTCCGGGCTTAAAAAATTTTCCAAAGATAATAATATGCTTTTACTCTACTTTTAATGCCGTTAACATAATAAAATAATGTTATTTTTAATTGATGAACAGTAATTTAACATTATTTAATTAAGTGGTAATAGTCTACCGGAGCTACTAATATTAGCTTTCGTACGAGGGTAATTGGGGAAGAAAATTGATTTAATTAAAGTAGAAAAAATTATGTCGAGGCATGAGAAAAAACACATGACGTCATACAAAAGAAATGTGCAATACGATAGATATTTTGGTGGGTCAAAAAAGGTTTATATAAACAAGTGAGGTTTCAAAAATCGAAAAATATACTTAAATTTCACAATTTTGATGGCTTTTTCAAGGTCAAAGGGTCACATTACAGAACGTCCACCACCTAGACGTGAACCGGGTAATTCACATCTCATCTCGATAGTATACAAATACAAAGTTACCCAAATCGAGGTGACTCAAGTTGTAAGAATTGCCATTTAGCCTGAAAAGTAACTAATTTTGGTTATCTTGGGTCATTATTAGGAATTACGGAAAACCCTGATATGCGGAATTGGCGAATATTCCAATGTTCATCGCTTTGTTTCTCCAAAATACCAAATAAATCGATTCTAGAAAGTTCCGAAATAAAAAACTTCAAGTTTCCTTTGCTCCAAATTAGTATTAATCGCTTTTTGGGGACGTAGATTCCGAATTTAGGTAAAGAATAAATAAATATTGATATCTCACGATGTATTAACAAGAGATCGAATATTTTTTTGATCTCCCTCGTATAACTTGCTATAATTATTAACAGCCGATTACGGATTACATATAAAATATTGCGGTAAGTAATGTGCTAACCGATGTACTCAATCGAGGATAAAATAAAATCCGTTACTAAGTACGTAAGATCAGCTAAAGCGTCTCGAGAACCATCTTATAGACTTAATTAACATTATTAATTAGGTACCATATTGCGTTCATCCTAATAATTTAACTTTGAATCCGTTTAAAATCGTTTATAGTAGGATTATTAGGTTTATTGTCTACTTTCCTATTTCGTAGTATGTCATTTGATTTGTAGTTGCGAAACTTCCTTATTATAGACCCAAAAACAAAGGTTATACTTTGTGCTGTATACATGTTTGTAGGAAACTATAATATATATATATATATATATATATATATATATATATATATTATATATATATATATATATATATATATATATATATTGAGTTGAAATAATAAGTTTGCTGGAAGCACTGCGTCTCTCGAGCTCCCGAAACTTAACACAACCTCAATTTTTCATTTGTTTTAAAAAACAAAAGTTTTTCCTACGTCACAAGTAAACAAAAGTTGAATATTTAGTTTTAAAAGAGGTTATGTGTGATTTTTGTTGTCAAGTATAAAGATATTAATAATTTTTAAAGTAATTAGTAAAAGTTTATAAATTTTTTGTTGATTATATAATTGTGCAACTCTCAAACAAATAAGAGATTATTTTGATTAGAATATAGATGAAAATTATTCGAATCGAACTAAGAAAAACTTGGTCGAACGAGATTTTGGAAAATATTTTTGTCAATTCGTTACTTGACAGGAAACGACAACTAATATATTTTTGGAGTTTGGTGGATTTTTGAAAAAGGAAAATAAATAAAGTAGCTGGAATTGTGTTTGGTAATATATTGGGACGCAATAAAAGAAAGCATAACAAGGTATTTATGTATATAAGGCATATATATATATATATATATATATATATATATATATATATATATATATATATATATATATATATATATATAATAATAATAAATTATAATTTTGTGTACTAACTTGATAGAATATAATAACATTTATCATAATAAATATTAAGTTTGAAACAATATTAACATCTTGTATCACAACACAGCACACGATAATTTGTTTAAATTACAAATTATTTCTCTAAAAATAAACGACGCTTTCCTTGTAAAATACCACTATAGCCATCTAGTAAACAATTACGAAATTAAACGTTGCCGATTTGTGATCCAGTTAGTTAAAAGTTAATGCATGGTAGATCAAATTAACTAAAAAGTAAAATTAATTAGCAATAGTCTTGCATGATAGACGTAAGTATTGACCATTAAATTCCCTCCGGAAATAAAAAATAATATTGTGCCATATTTATTGTTAAATAAAATTTTTATATTTTGTGTTTTACTCTGTGTTTTGATTGTGTTTTCCGATATTTTAATAACATCTGAACTCACCTGAGAAGGAGTCAATTTACAGGTAGGAACACATCTATATCTATATATAGAAAATTTGAATATTTGAAAATATTTCAAATTGGTAAAGAATAATTATAATTTTAGTATAATTATTTTTTACCTGGCGCTCAATAACAACAAAATATAATCATATATATCATATATATATATATATATATATATATATATATATATATATATATATATATATATATATGTTAATGCGGATTTCACGGATTCCTCCGTGTGAGATGCAATAGCAGTGGATATATCCACATTATGCCGTTGTAGTGCTGAAATCACATTCAGCAAACATACAACTATATGCAGCTCCGCGTATGGATGAAGTAAAATGCGAACAGTAAATGCAAACTTCTCTCCATCATATCCTTTCTGTGTTAGAGGTTGCACAGTTAGAATAAATTGTTATAAAACGCAATTTATCCTATTCCACCACCATCGAGATGATGGCCTACCTGTACCACCATACCGAGAAGAAAGTCAAAACTTACCCCCTCCCCGCCACAGTGATACGGCAGAGGTACATGTTTCGTCACTACTAGACTCATCAGGGTACCGACATGCACCTGACTGTGCAAAGGACAGATCGGAAGGAAGCATGCACATACTGAACGCGGCTTCTCCGGCCTCCCGCCGGATGGCGTATATATGTTAATGCGGATTTCACGGATTCCTCCGTGTGAGATGCAATAGCAGTGGATATATCCACATTATGCCGTTGTAGTGCTGAAATCACATTCAGCAAACATACAACTATATGCAGCTCCGCGTATGGATGAAGTAAAATGCGAACAGTAAATGCAAACTTCTCTCCATCATATCCTTTCTGTGCAACCTCTAACACAGAAAGGATATGATGGAGAGAAGTTTGCATTTACTGTTCGCATTTTACTTCATATATATATATATATATATATATATATATATATATATATATATATATATATATATAAATATGTAGATAAGTTTTTGTCCGTGTAATTTAAAATAAAATAGAATAAAATATTGGCGAAGCGGACGTGAAAATTTGTCAATCTACATGATTCTCGTATTAAAAAGTGCGGAGCACTCCAAAGTATGGAATAACTCCGGGTCCGACAGATGGCGACAGCGCTGTTTCGTCCTAATATGGGACTCGTCAGGCCACCGCAGTCGGTACAAACCATCATCTCGCCTTTGCATCGTATAAGCCATACTTATAATCAAAATACGGCAAATAAGACGACAAAGGCGACATCTCGATGGTCCACTTGATAATACAAGAACCATACAGATTAACAAAGTTTGTAAGAGAACCGTCATATGGTGGCGCGACGGTGAATTAAACAGAAATATGTAAAATCGAGTACACGAAACGCGCTGCCCAAAAGATAGGGGTCGCATTTTTCGGTACTGGCAAGCAAGCATACCGCTATTTAAGCAGCCAAAGCCACGTGCCGCACCAAACGATCCCACCATGAGAGCATCGTTTAGCGTGTTTCAAAGCCAAACAAGTAAATAAATATGTAGATAAGTTTTTTTCCGTGTAATTTAAAATAAAATAGAATAAAATATTGGCGAAGCGGACGTGAAAATTTGTCAATCTACATGATTCTCGTATTAAAAAGTGCGGAGCACTCCAAAGTATGGAATAACTCCGGATCCGACAGATGGCGACAGCGCTGTTTCGTCCTAATATGGGACTCGTCAGGCCACCGCAGTCGGTACAAACCATCATCTCGCCTTTGCATCGTATAAGCCATACTTATAATCAAAATACGTTTCGTGTACTCGATTTTACATATTTCTGTTTAATTCACCGTCGCGCCACCATATGACGGTTCTCTTACAAACTTTGTTAATCTGTATGGTTCTTGTATTATCAAGTGGACCATCGAGATGTCGCCTTTGTCGTCTTATTTGCCGTATTTTGATTATAAGTATGGCTTATATGATGCAAAGGCGAGATGATGGTTTGTACCGACTGCGGTGGCCTGAAGAGTCCCATATTAGGACGAAACAGCGCTGTCGCCATCTGTCGGACCCGGAGTTATTCCATACTTTGGAGTGCTCCGCACTTTTTAATACGAGAATCATGTAGATTGACAAATTTTCACGTCCGCTTCGCCAATATTTTATTCTATTTTATTATATATATATATATATATATATATATATATATATATATATATATATATATATATATATATGCAATATATACTAATTTTTACTTAAATTTTGGAAATATTTGGAAAATTGAAAATATAAATTCAGAAGCAAAATAATAATAAAGTTTTCTAATTTTTGTTATTTACGGACAGTACTTTGTGCGGGCATAATAGCCTAAATTAGCACAATATATATATATATATATATATATATATATATATATATATATATATATATATATATATATATATATATATAATTTTATATCTACTAAAATACGAAAAAGATTTTACTTATTAACATTTTTTTATCATAAAAACTTTTCTTAAATATTTGTCAGATTTAACTAAATTGGAAGCATTAGAAAAACTGATTTAACTGGTAATAAAAATTTTAATTTCAATTTGTGTACCTTTTTTATTAAGTACTCTTTTATCTTTAAAACGAGATGTCCTTTTTTCCGATTACCGCAAGAACAAAAAAGATATGTGAAAAGAAGATTTGAATTTCAGGTAAAGTGACCCCTGGTGGCACAATATGGAAACATTTTTACAATAGAATGTTAGAAATTATTAATCGTAGTGCCTCTGCCAAATATCCACTTAATAAATTGAAAACTATCTGCAAGATGTTAAAAATAAAACAAAAAATTGAACTTTGACAGATATTACCTCTATTTTACCATTAAAAATCACCTCTTTAAGTATCTTGATGAATTATCCGAACACCCTGTATAAATCTGAAATGAAATTGAATTACTTTTTTAACTGGCTTTTGTTTAGCTTTGATTGGCACTCAATAGTAAACTAGAAAACAAATCTCAACATTTCGCTAGCAGAAAAAGCTCATTCTAATTTCACTGTGGTCACACAATTAAACGTCTCTATTTGGACTTTTAAGAATCTTGACAATACACCTGAAATTATCGCGCTTCATGTTGCAAACGGAAGAAAAAATTACACGCGCGGCACCGTCTGTTTTCATATTAACATTAACGGCTAACTCTCACTTTTCTTTTCACCAATTTCATAAAGAAAAACCATCAAGTTCAGTGTGATGTAGTTTTAGTACCCATTTTAAACAACCAGACAATTAAAGCATGTTTTGCTGAATGTTAATTAGAGTAGAAAACTCTCTCAAGTCCGTACGTTTTATATTCTTCATGTTTTTAACCTTTGTGGAATTTTGCTATTAAAAGATTTTATTTTTTACTTCCTCTCTTTTGTAACTTTTCCTGTTTAGCATTTCTCCCATAAACTATTTCAATTTACAGAGACCATAACATTTTTAAAAGAAATATTTTTTCTAGTTCACACCAGTAAAAAATGTTATTTTTTATTCTTTGTTAATTATCACATTTACAACAAAACTGTGTTAAATTTTTTCACCAGAAAGTTTATTAACTTTCAAAATTAAGTATCACATTCAAAAATCTGAAGCAGCACACTAACACATGCAAAAATAATTATATATATATATATATATATATATATATATATATATATATATATATATATGCAAACAGTAAATGCAAACTGCGTTCCAACCGTATAATGTGGATATATCCACAGCTATACCCAAGAAATTAAAAAATTGTATTATTGAATGGTTTAAGAAGAAATAAATAAATAAATTTAATATATATATATATATATATATATATATATATATATATATATATATATAATATATATATATATATATATATATATATATATATATACTAGATGAACAATTGTAACTAGACTTCATACATGGAGGTGTATAAGTTAAAACTGATGAAACGCTATTTTGTTACGGTTAAAAATTGATATTAAATAATAAATATTTTTGTTTACATTTTCCTGGATAAAAGTACAAGTTCAGATCATTAAACTTATAAATAGATTTTTATTTTGTAAGATGTTCTTCAAGGGTTGTCAATGACATAATAACCTGGATTTACTATAAAACTAATAATTACCTTTTGTTTTCCATTTATTAATATTAGATTCATCTATAAACCGATCATTCCTTTTGTTTACATTTTGAAATATTGTCGATATCAAAACTTAACCCATTTTCAGTAATTTACAAATCTTGTTTGGTTCTTCGAGGGAATGTATAACATATTGGAAAATGTATTTTCTTCATATTTTTACAAACTGGGTAACGTTAAACTTAAACTTCCTTTTTGATTTTTCTTGTTCAAATTGCTAAACGTCACAAATGAGTTACGAGTCCCGATTCTGTAAGCATATTTTTTGACATTCCCTTTCCTTATCTCTTTTAGGACAGTGACATACTTATGTGTTACTACAGACTGAACAAAGATAGGAAATCTTTATTATGACATTCTCGTTCCCTATACTTTTATAGAAAGGCAGCCATGATATTTTATTAATATGTTTAGATTTATTTGAATGCACTAAAAGTTTGTATGGTTGTCTATAAGTCACTACTGCTGAACATGTCGAAATATTAAATTCCTAATAAATAAAAATTGACTTAGTAATTATTGGTAGTTTAGAAATTTATTTCAATACAAATGTAATTATTTCTTTTTATTTTTTTAACTAGAATTTTTGGTAGTTATTACAGTTGAAATTGGACCCTCTAACCGATTCGACCAAATTTCATTCCATTTTGAATATTTCGAACCCGTTAAGGTAATTTGTTAAGAGGAATTCGTTTTGTAAGACGACATACTTTAGAGTATGTTGTGTCTCTGACTGACTTGGCCAGTTAATTGAAATAGAGATATTTTTGTATATATTTTCTTCTTCTTCCTATTTTTTGGAGTTGGCTGCCTCTTTTTTAATTCCAGTGCCGTATTCCAATATATATATTTCATTGGAATAGTTGAAATTGTTTGATAAATATAAAGGTTTCTACATTATTGGATGGAGATTAAGGTTTTTTTTAATGGATTTTTGGTATACCTTTTTATTAAGTTTTTTTTGTAACTTGGAAGGCATTTGAAAGTGTTAGCTATTTCCCGCAAGAGTGTGAATCAGTGTTTTGTGTTACTTCTTTTCCAAATTCAGGAATTTCCCAGAAACAACGGCTTAAAATTTTCTCAAATGCCACCATTTTCTCAAGTTAGGATATCTTCTGTATATGTTTTTGTAGAAATTTCTAGTAGCCTTGAAATTTTAATCTTCCAGTCTGGCAGTTTTGTTTTGCTTATGATAATGTCATAATTTGTACTACATATGTCAACCAATAAACATTTATATAGGTATATTAAGGATAAGGACCTTGCGACAAAGCCTTGAAATATGTAACAGAAATAGTTGTATACCGAAAATAAATAAAATTATTTTTTATGCTGGTATTCTTAGGTTTAAAACTTGCTCGACTTATTGTTGCTCTTGTCAGTTTACACCTTCTATTCTCAATTTAGGATGATTTTAAAATTAAACCATGTTACTGATCCAGCTGTAAATGTTTTTTTTTTCAGTACCTTTCTGTTATGTGTTCCAATAATTAAACTAGTGAACGCCAAAAATCCAAAAAAAAAATAAATAAATAAAAGCTTTGTAGTCAGATACGATTTCCCACAATACGAATTTCGCTGTACACAAAGACACAAAAACATAAAATTATAAAAACTTATCCATGGTTGTAGTTAAAAAGATTAATTCACTGTGACGACCTTAAAAATGACCAACACGTAGAATTATTTTATTTTGTTCAATTATGAACCGTAACTCCGGTGTCAACAGTAAACAAAAAGCAGAAAAGCAGTACCATAATCGTTTTGGTGGAAAAATAAAATGACTGCGTAAAAGAAATTTCATTCAATGTGAAACATTGTTAAAGCCATTATATAGGGCTTCTAAGAGATATAGTGGCTGTTAAGCCATGTATTATCTAGCAGGTAGATACCAATATGTAGCAGTAAACGGCTTTATATCAAATTCAACCTATGTTTCATCGAGTATATCGCAGGACTCTTATCTCGGTTTAGTTTTATTCAGTATTGCTTTTGTAATAAGGATAATGTTTTTTTTTATTCCTAGGCTTTGTTATAAAATCATTTAAAAATATATACATTGTTCACTAACTATACGTCAAAGCCTCGGCAATGTACTAAAGGCGTCAAACTAATCTTAGTATTTCTCATAACGAAGATATGAAGTCCAAATTTAGCTTTTGAGAAGACTTGTTTTGGTATACAGTATGAACATTATATTAGCTTGAAAAAAATCATTAAAAGTCAATTTTTTTGTAACCCCTATTTTTATAATATTATCTTATTTAGCATTATGAATAAGGGTTACTTTGAACAGAGGTTGTCTATGTGAAAAATTTGTCAAATATAAAAATTTTTCCAAAATCTATTTTCCAAAAAATCCATCGTGGCAGTTCATTGTGGGACAGATACCCTATATAATCGATGAAGATCTGATTTCCATGGCAATGTCAAAAGTTATACAACATGCCAAAAATTAGTGAAAATCTACAAATCTGCTCAAAGACTGCAAATGAAAAGATAAAGGTGGTTTTGATTACTCCTTGTGGAATATTTTAAACACGGGAAAAAGATCGAAAAACAAAACTATTAAACATGATTATTTTTCAAACCAATTAAAACACGCAATTATGAACATCTAGACTTGTAAAAAATTGCCCATAACTATGGGTATAACGTTAAAATTAATTTTGTTCTACAAACCAACTGCGGCATAAAATGGTATATTATTTTAAGTTTTTGTTGTATACCATTAGAGTGGCTTACTTTGCCATGTAAAAATTAAAAATAATTGGTCTAATGCACACCAATAACTCACAACACACTTTTTACCTATATGTACTTCATAAGCAAGGTTAGATTGCAACTTGCAATCCATGCATGTATTGATTTACGAAGATGGTTCGATAAGTTCTCGGCCTGAAACAGAGAGGGCGCTAGTAGGATCAAATAACTATAATATTTTGTAAGCATTAACCTTGAGATGACGCCCTACAAAGTTTCAGATGTTTGCGTTCAGTTGCTTGTTTGTGGCGATCGAGTGAACACATAAGGTTCGATATTTTCTGAAAGATGAATAAAATTGATGTTCGAGCGGTTATAAAGTATTTTGTTTTAAAGGGATTAACTCCTTCGTGCATTAAAAATGAGTTAGATTCTACTTTAAAGGATTCTTCTCCGTTTTCGACAGTAAAAAATGGGCTGCTGAATTTAATCGTGGTCGTACATTAATTCAAGATGATGAGCGCTCGGGACGCCCAACAACCGCTACAACTGGCGAAATTGTCACAAAAATTCACAATGTCATACTTCATGACCGCCGACTGAAAGTACGAGAGCTTGCTGGTATAGCAAACATCTCGATAGCTCGTGTCCACTACATTTTACATGATGTTCTAGGCACATACACCTCAGAAACACAGCCAGAGACGACAAAAACGAAACAACTATTGGAGACTACAGAAATGAGAATACTTCGACGAATAACAGGAAAAACGCTACTAGACAGAGAAAGAAGCGATAACATCAGGCAATCATGCAACACAGACTGCATTAATGAGTGTGTCCTACAGCGTAAGACACAATGGAACAAACACATAAGCCGAATGACAGAGGATAGACTGGTAAGGATCGCACGAGATAAATCTCCTAGTGGTACACGCAGGAGAGGTCGACCACGGAAAAGGTGGAGCGATAATTTAAGTCCAGAATGAGGAAAATCGAAGAAGGAACAGGTCAGGGACCTATTATAGAAGGTAGAAGAAGAAGATCTTGCCAAAAAAAGTGCTCTTTCATCAGGATAACGCGCCTGCACACAAATCTATGGTTGTTGCTGCAAAACTCCATGACCTACGTTTCGAAGTGCTTCCACATGCGCCATATTCGCTAGATCTGGCTCCCAGCGATTACTTTCTCTTCCCAAACTTGAAAAAATGGCTCGCTGGACGAAAATTCCCTTCAAATAACGAGGTCAGAGCAGCGACAACCACTTATTTTGCAGAGTTAGACAAATCGCATTATACTACGGGTATTAAAATGTCAGAACATCGTTGGTCTAAATGTAATGAAGTACAAGGGGACTATGTTGAAAAAATCTTTTGTTTTCTTTACCAAGGCGAGAACTATTCGAACCATCTTCGTAAATGCGCAATAAAACTATTTCAGTTCCATTAAAAATCAAAACTATATCTTACCTCTTTGTCAGAAGATCCAAGCTCAACCGAAGACAACCCGGAAGAGCACGATGACGCGACACTACCACCCGAAGAACTACCCGAACCTGACGGTGCACTTAAAGCAGCAGCAATGTTTTTATCAATATCTTTTACAGTTTTTTGAATATGAACAGAGTCTTGAGGTACTAACACAGCTGAAGATTGCTCGACAATTGCGCAGGAATAATTTTTGGTTTCTTGCAGATGCTTTTTCGAACGATTTAATTTTTCCTGGTAATCGTCCTCAGTGTTCGATTTCTCTTTGATCTTTTTCTTGTGCTCCTTGATTATTTTAGCTTCTTTTTTCTTCAACTCGCTCTTCTTTGTTTCTTTCGCTTCAACAAGATTTTTATTTTCCACTACACTATAGTAGTTATTATTTTTATCTTTATTTCTTCCTTTTTTGTTTCCGTTTCGTCCCTTAAATTCTCGAATCGGGCTAAAATTTCTTTTACAGAAACTTTAGGCTCGTATTCCTCAGGGATAGTTTCCATACGTCCATTTGAATCACAACGTTTTTCTCCACATAATTTGCCATCGTATTTAGTTTCGTTTCCGAGATATTCAGACGTGACATATTCGTACGAAGTTTCAGAGTTGCTTGATTCCGACTTGGTCCAGGATCTGTGGGGATGTAAATAAGATGCATCCAAGAGTTTAAAGAAATGTTGGAAATTTAGTACCATGTTTTGGTTAGGGCAATTTAAGAGACATTTTTCGATGAGTTACGCGATTTTATGATATCGATTATTTTTGCCTAAGAATAGCGTTTTTTAAGGTTAATCTGGTGTAATTTCTTAAAGTAATGAAAAGAAAATATAACATTTTTCGTAGGTACTGCCCAGACAAGCATATAACAAGAATCCCTAAAAAAAGTTAGTTTTTGACGAAATTGCGTTTGTTTTTTTTTTTGAAAAACGACCACCATTTTGTTAATTTTGAAAATTTTTTGGTTTTAAATTTTCTTTCTGAAAGCTTATGACTCATAAGGTCTTAATCAAAAGAGAAAACTGAATTACGTCAATAAGTCATAAAAATATATAATTTAGAATAAAAAAATGACTTTAATTTTTCTTCATTGCTAAAGCTCTAATGTCCATGGAAATTAGACTCAAAAAGAGCCGTTTTGGAAAAAAAAAATGTAACTAACGATTTTATTGCTGAAAAGGGTATATTTTGGCATCGCTAAAAACATACTTCGATGGAAATTGATACGGTCCATAGCTTACAAAATGACGGCCAAAAAATGGCCACTTTTTTCAGTTTTTCCAGTTTATCTTGAAAAATCAGGGTTGTGTAAAAAAATATTTCAAACAAACGTTGTAGATAATTGAAAAACCTATCGATTGATGTAATTAAAGTTATAGGTGACGCCACTAGTTATCGAAATATAATTTTTTTTCTCGGAGAATTACATTTTTTTAAATTTATAATTAAATGATATTTATTAATTAACTATCGCTTCAGAATTCTAGCAAAATGGTAGATATTTTTGGCTCAAAAAAGTGTATTTAATCCGAAATTTGTGAGTTGAACAGTTTCCGAGAAAATCGAGCTCAAAATTGAAAATTCAATGTCGATTATTATCCTTCCTAATAAAGATACAGCAGACAGGTTGATAGCAATTTGTTTTAAATGACGTATATTTTAAAGACATATTTTCAAAAAAATTTGTTTTTGATTTTCCGTCGAGAAAATTGGGAAAAACAGCTTTTACACTCGAAAAATTGCAATAGCTTTTTTGTCTATTAGATTTAGATATATCGCGCGGATACAGCTAGTCAGCGGGTTGCTATGCTGCAGGCGTGCAAGTTCTATGTAATAATTTTATAAGATTATATTTTACAAATTTTCTTACCTTTGTATAGAAATATACACTGTTTCGTAATGATTCATATGTCATATTCAACGGTCCACCACGTGTTCAAATACTTTTTTACAGTTAAACTCTGCTTGAACTTTCACTAAAACGCTTTTAAATGAAAAAAATGTTTGCTTTTACAAATGTACAAATACTATAATATTTTTTTTCTTTCTAGTATGTCAAAATGTTTTATTAAATTAACTCCAAAGCATACTACTCCGAAATGACAGGTGTTACCAGAATGCCGGATACTGCCAAGAGCGGAAGACATCTGCGCCTTGCAACATAGTAACCCGTTGACTAGCTGTACCCGCGCTATTTGAATACCGTCGGATAGATTCTCTGGGTAGTTTTCAGAGGTCCATAGATCTTACAGGGATGTTTTTCTTGAAACCGAAAAACTTCTCGATAAACTACAAGTATTCAATAATGTATTCTGTAAATTTCAGCCCTTAATATTTATAAACCGCGACGTTGCCAATTTTTTTTTAAAAAAACTTAAATTTTATCGTAAAATAATTTTTTTTTCTAGATATCGGAAATAATATATCTAAATCTAATAGACGTATTAAAATAATCGTAACTACACTGGCAATAAAGTAATTGCAATTTTTCGAGTGCAAAAAACTGTTTTTCGCAATTTTCTGGACGGAAAACCAAAAAAAAAAAATTTTTGAAAATATATCTTAAAAATATACATCATTTCAAACAAATTGCTGTCAGCCTGGTTGCTGTATCTTTATTAGGAAGGATAATAATCGACATCGAATTTTCAACTCTGAGCTCGATTTTCTCGGAAACTATACAACTCACAAATTTCGGATTAAACACACTTTTTTTGGTCAAAAATATCTATCATTTCCTAGAATTCTGAAGCGATAGTTAATTAATAAATATTATTTAATAATAAATAAAAAAAAAATAAAATTTTCCGAGAAAAAAAATTATATTTCGATAACTAGTAGCGCCACCTATAACTTTAATTATATCAATCGATAGGTTTTTCAATTGTCTATAACTTTTGTTTGAAATATTTTTTCACACAACCCTTATTTTTCAAGATAAACCGGAAAAACTGAAAAAAGTGACCATTTTTTGGCCGCCATTTTGTAAGCCATGGACCGTATGAATTTCCATCGAAGTATGTTTTTAGTGATGCCAAAATAAACCCCTTTCAGTAATAAAATCGCTAGTTGCATTTTTTTTCCCTACAAAAGTTTAATTTCCATGGACTATCAACTTCAAAACTAACAAATCAATGAAGGTTCTCAGATCTCAATTGGGTAGGGGCCGGACAAAAATTTCCGGACTTAAAACTAAACAAGGCCAATTAGTTAGTACCCGGGAGAAAATCACGATGGCTGTCCAGGACTTTTATACAGAGTTATACAGTCCAAAAACTCAAGGTCCTTACTACGAAAGAAAGGAAGTAAGAAATGTCGGTTCAGAAGAGATGCCCGAAATAAATACCGCAGAGTTAATGAAAGCGCTTAATCAAATGAAAAATAATAAAAGCCCTGGCGAGGATCGTATAACCGCCGAAATGTTAAAAATAGGGGGTGAACAACTAAGAGAAAGCGTGGGAATTTTGTTGAACAAGTACTTAATGTATGGAAAAATACCCGAGGCATGGGAAAACGCAGAAGTCATCATATTATACAAAAAAGGCGATAGAAATAACATAGAAAATTATCGGCCAATTAGCTTACTGTCCCACTTGTACAAACTTCTTACAAAAATAATAACTAACAGACTGACGCAAAAGTTGGACGCATACCAACCTTCAGAACAAGTCGGATTTCGCAGGAACTTCAGTACAATAGACCATCTACAGACAGTACACACGCTTATCGAAAAAACCACGGAATATAATATACCTCTGCATTTGGCTTTCGTTGATTACCAGAAGCCGTACGATTCTATCGAATCATGGGCAGTTCTCAAAGCACTGGACAATGCTCGGATTGATTCAAGATACTCTGCTCTAATTCAGCATATATATGAAAACGCTTACATGCAAGTTACAATAGACGAGGATATAAAAACCTCGAGGATACCTATAAAAAGAGGCGTACGTCAGGGGGACACAATCTCTCCAAGATTGTTCACGTTGGCACTTGAAGATGTATTTAAGGGCTTGGACTGGCATGACAAGGGAATTAACATAGACGGAACACGACTAAACCACTTAAGATTTGCTGATGATATTGTTATAATCAGTGATTCACCAGAACAACTCCAATGTATGATACAAGAACTTCATCAAGCATCAGCTAGGATAGGACTCAAAATGAACTTGTCAAAAATAAAAATAATGAGTCTAGAACAAATACAAATTAAAGTTGAAGATAAAATAATAGAAAACGTAAGAGAGTACATATATCTAGGTCATAAAATACAAATAGGGAAGGAAAACCAATCGGCTGAAATTTCTAGAAGAATAAGTCTCAGCTGGGCAGCTTTTGGCAAACTCGGATTCATTCTTAAATCCAGTAACACCCCCATAAGTCTGAAAAGAAAAGTCTACGAGTCGTGCATCCTGCCAGTTCTTACTTATGGTATTGAAACAACCTCCCTAACATGTAAAGCCATTAATAAGCTTCGGGTTACACAACGAGCAATGGAAAGGGCTATGCTGGGAATTAGTTTACGAGATAGAGTTCCAAATGAAGAAATCAGAAGAAGAACGAAAATAACAGATGTGAGCAAACGAGTAGCGCAGCTAAAATGGAGATGGGCTGGACATATCGCAAGACATGACATAGACAGATGGACATACAAGATAACAGCATGGCGGCCAAGAGAGAACAAGAGAAGTGTTGGCAGGCCCCAAAAGAGATGGCGTGACGACATCCAGAAAATTGCCGGAAAAAACTGGATGGGGATCGCTACGGACCGACAGAAATGGAAAAATATGGAAGAGGCCTACATTCAGGAGTGGATGAAAACGGGCTGATATGAATGATCAACTTCAAAATTTTGATAACGCAAAACAGCAAAATCCCTGTACATCTTTTTGGTTTCTAAAATAATATATTTCACGGAGAAAACATTTTATTTTTTTCACTATTTTCAGTGCATGATTTGAAATGGAAATCGGTCTATTTTAGGACGAGTTTTTGAAAAGTTTCTTCTTGATATGGATTTTTTTTCAGGTACGTTGTCAATGCTTTATTTCCCATATTTTCTTAAGCTACACCATCGAGTGTGTGCTGGAATTAAAATTAGACCTTTTAGAGGTCACCGAAAGCTTCGACTGACGCAAAACCGAGTTAAACTATTAGTTGTTTAAATTGCACTGTACTTTTGATATTGGCTACTAACCAAAAGATTAGTTTACACATAATAATAACTTTGAATATTGATTAATCAAAGTATATAATACGAGTTCCATAAATATTAAAAACCTTAGACATAATATTCTGTTAAGAGTTATATTTTGTGTAATAAACAACAGTTAAATATAAATGGAATTCTAAAATATGTCGATCAACGGCACATTTGGTGATGAGTTTAATTGAAAAAGCTAAGTTGAATGATTTGCGAGATAGAAAGATCGAATTTCGTACGAACAAGATCAGACTTTCAGTCCGGTTTTCGGTAATTAAGGTGAAAGTGATTTCTTGTAAAGTTTGGGTGTTTATATAACAGTGCAGTAAAGGTCGAATTTATTTTTAACTGCATATATAACACGATTTTTTAAATCTTCACTCTAAAAAAAAACATTAATTTTTTTTATTAAATAACTAACAATACAATTTTTAAACTGATTGACATAATACACCATGTCCGATGAGTATATGTAATAACTTTTGAGCTTTTTAAAAAATCAAAATTTCAATAAGAAATAAAGAAATCTTTCTGCCGTATTTAAATAGTTTGTTATATAATATATTATATATATATATATATATATATATATATATATATATATATATATATATATATATATATATATATATTCTCCTTTCAGGCAAAGAATATGAAAAATATATGTACAGGGTGAGTTAACGATTGGATGAAGTAGGTTTGTGCCTTTTCGGTGAAATTAACAAAGAAACTATATTTATTGTTTGACACAGTTTATTTTTACGCAGATTTTAAAAATATTTAGGACTCTACAGGGTGAGCCAAAAAACTAGGACAGCATAAAGTTGTATTTTTTTAAATAGAACACCCTATATACGAATCGTATTTTCGATTTAGCTTATAATTTTAAATCTTTTTTATTAAGGGTTTACTATAACAAAACTTTATAGTTTCTGAGATAATTAAGTTTAAAGAAAAAAAGTCACATTTTCAAGCATCAATTCAATCCTAAAGAACGTTTTCAATTTTGTGACAAATATATTCAAATTTGGAATTTAGCAAGGCCAAGGACAAGTTAACATAATTTTTACCTAATATTTGCAATAAAAGCTACAGGGTGTTGAACACATCGGCTCAAATTTGAACAAGTTTAAATGAATAAATATCTTTTTTTTTTAAATGGTACACCCTGTATATTTTCATGTTATTTAATAGAGTAATAAAAACCCTAAAAGTTTTGTTCAATATATCCTATACCTATTTATAATAGTTTTGAGATATTTCAGTTTTTCTTATTTTCCATACTTTTTTACAGAAATAGTCTTCATTATCATAGTAGCCATGTAAAATAATAAAAAGAAACTACAGAAACAAACATAATGTGGTTAAATATGATGAAATACATTATTCGTTATATTACAACGGCAATAGTTTAATTAAACATAATGTGAAAAAATTAACACAACAATAACGACAAGGCAAATACATATTTACTTTTATACTAAATTGAAACAAAAAAATTACCTATTAAATACTGAGA
Source organism: Diaprepes abbreviatus (assembly GCA_034092305.1). Lineage (NCBI taxonomy): Eukaryota > Metazoa > Arthropoda > Insecta > Coleoptera > Curculionidae > Diaprepes > Diaprepes abbreviatus. The sequence goes on from JASJET010000021.1 coordinate 838,801, forward strand.
TTAATTATTTTTTTTTAATAAGTGTTCGAATAAACGACCCTCTTGTGCAATGCACAAATTTAGTCTTTTTTGCAGATTTTCTCGGACCCTGGACAAAATTAGTGGCGTTATTGTTCTACAGGTATCCCTAATCCTGTTTCGCATATCTTCCACTGTTGTTGGTGGATTAACATACACCTTATTTTTAATATAACCCCATAGGAAGAAATCTAATGGGGTGATGTCGCAAGACCTTGGTGGCCACTCAATGAAACCCCCACATCCAATCCATTTTTGCGGATATCGTTGGTCCAAAAACGCACGAACTTCACGATGGTAATGCGGAGGCGCACCATCGTGCTGGAACCACATACTGTCGAGCTCATCCCTATCGAGACCTTGAAGCAGTTGGGGTAGTTCTTCTTGTAGAAAGTTCAGGTAACTATGGGCATTTAGTGGTTCATTAAAAAAGTGGGGTCCAATAATTCGATTATGATGAATACCACACCAAACATTTAATGACCAGTGGTTTCGATATTGCACCTCTCTAATCCAAAATGGGTTTTCTGTGGCATAATAATGCATGTTGCGTCTATTTACGGCACCGTTACTTCTAAAAGTAGCTTCATCACTAAACATTACCTTGCATAATAAATTTGGATTTAATTGAATCTCCGCATTCATTGTACGACAAAAGTTTACACGACTTTCAAAATCCTGTCCATGCAATTCTTGGTGTAATTCCATGTGATATGGATGATACCTATATTTCTTGGTAGTACGATTAGCGGTGGATTGTGATGTTTCACATAATGCTGCTAACTGACGACTACCAATATAAGGATTTTCCTGAACATTTAACAATACTTGTAGTTCTTTTTCTTCATTAGTTACTGGTTTGTTGACCACTTTACGTTTTGGATAATCAACAGTACCAGAAGAATCAAATCTTTGCATTAAGTTTTGAAAAGTATGGGTGTTAGGCCGGCGTCGATCAGGATACTTCATTTTGTAAATTCTTTGAGCAAGAAGGCAATTTTTTTGAGCCTCTCCTATTGTATAAATCATATCTATTAACTCATTCTTTGGAAAATTCATTTTACAATATAAGATGAATGCAAAAAAAACCAAACTACACTACATAAAAACCAAAAGAAGCGATTGCGGTTATAAATTTGACACACAGAAAAATGTTCTTTTACATTGTTTTTGCCATGGCTACTATGATAATGAAGACTATTTCTGTAAAAAAGTATGGAAAATAAGAAAAACTGAAATATCTCAAAAACTATTATAAATAGGTATAGGATATATTGAACAAAACTTTTAGGGTTTTTATTACTCTATTAAATAACATGAAAATATACAGGGTGTACCATTTAAAAAAAAAGATATGTATTCATTTAAACTTGTTCAAATTTGAGCCGATGTGTTCAACACCCTGTAGCTTTTATTGCAAATATTAGGTAAAAATTATGTTAACTTAATTATCTCAGAAACTATAAAGTTTTGTTATAGTAAACCCTTAATAAAAAAGATTTAAAATTATAAGCTAAATCGAAAATACGATTCGTATATAGGGTGTTCTATTTAAAAAAATACAACTTTATGCTGTCCTAGTTTTTTGGCTCACCCTGTAGAGTCCTAAATATTTTTAAAATCTGCGTAAAAATAAACTGTATCAAACAATAAATATAGTTTCTTTGTTAATTTCACCGAAAGGCACAAACCTACTTCATCCAATCGTTGACTCACCCTGTACAAATAGTTTATTTCCTGCAAATATCGCTCTGGTCCTCTCTCCATACGCGTTTCGATCACCTCATGATCTCGTGAGTGGAGCTGTATCGGACCGAGAGCAACATTAGCAGGAAATAACTGATATATGAACCATAAATTTCAAGGAATGTCAGCAAGATATTACACCTGCCATCTACCAACTTCGATATCAGACTGAAAAATATCGCCAGTCGCACGACATCTATGAATCATCGGAGTAACGTGAAATTTTTAAAAAATCAAAATTTCAGTAAGAAATAAAGAAATCTTTCTGCCGTATTTAAATAGTTTGTTATATATGTAATATGAAAAATATATTTCATATTCTCTGCCTGAAAAGAGAATTACATATATAACAAACTATTTAAATACGACAGAAAGATTTCTTTATTTCTTACTGAAATTTTGATTTTTTAAAAATTTCACGTTACTCCGATGATTCATAGATGTCGTTCGACAGGCGATATTTTTCAGTCTGACATCGAAGTTGGTAGATGGCAGGTGTAATATCTTGCTGACATTCCTTGAAATTTATGGTTCATATATCAGTTATTTTCTGCTAATGTTGCTCTCGGTCCGATACAGCTCCACTGATGAGGTGATCAAAACGCGTATGGAGAGAGGACCAGAGCGATATTTGCAGGAAATAAACTATTTGTACATATATTTTTCATATTCCCTGCCTGAAAGGAGAATTACATATATAACAAACCTTTTGAGCTGTAACCTTTCAGCAGACTTGTATAATTTAATGAAATTTGGACATCCTATATAATCAGTAAAGACGAAATCTTTAACATTATCACTGAAAGTCAAAAACGGGCTCACTGTTAAACTTAACTAAAACTTTGATAGGTATCAATTTTTTAGATACATTAAAACAGTCGTCTAAAAAAAGATATTCTACATTGATTTTAAGAAAATCAACCACTTTTGAGCAAAATTAATTTGTTTGTGTCGAGGCAGAACAAGAAATCCTTAGAAGAGCACATTCTGGACGAGATTGCTGATAATCCTTCTAACAGTGTAAGAGAGCTCGCAGCTCAAATGAGCACCACAAAATGGGTTTTTATGAAACCTTCTAATAACAAGTGATTCATTCGTTTCATGTTCAGAAGGTACATTTAATATCTCTAGAGGATTAATCTGCAAGAGGTAATTACTCAAACGGGTTGTTAGAAAAATTTAGCATACTGAAACATTATTAAAAGTATATGTCTCGTATTGTTTTACTTAAGCTCTATTTGGATGTTTCTTTGTATAACATGTCAAAAGAGGTCAATCACCAGTATCAGATAATTTAAAAAGGTATCAAGAAACTGGAGATTGTATATGAAGACCACTTTAAGAACACAACAGGTGTACAATGCATGAAATCGCACTTGACGTTCACGTGTGTCAAAAATACGAAACTAAATGAAAGACAAATTAATGGTATTTGGAAAACAGTCACGCGAAGATTAGAGAGTCAGGTGTAGAGCCGAAACTGCCGGTATAAGTAACACGTCTTTTCCAAAATTACAATATTCTTCTACTGGACAATTGACGAATTTTTTTTATCGAAAACATCATTTTGTAGTACGTCGGTACAATTGGATATGAAGGATTCAAAAATTAGATTTCCCACGGTATTACTCCATGGAAATTAGATCAAAAAAGCTGGTTTTTTAACAAAAATGTAACATTGTTTTTTTTTACTGGAATGTGTTCATTTCGGCATCCCATAAAACATATCTCGATGGTAACTCTGAAAGACCTGTGCAAAAAAAATGGCGGACCAAAAATGGTCACGATTTTCGGTTTTTTGAGTTTATCTCGAAAAATAAAAGTTGTATCGAAAAATGTTTCAAACAAAAGTTGTAGTGGCGGTTTTTTGAGTTTATCTCGAAAAATAAAAGTTGTATCGAAAAATGTTTCAAACAAAAGTTGTAGATAATTAAAAAACATATTTATTCATATAATATAAGTTATAGGTAGCGCCACTAGTTATCGAGATAAATTTTTTTTTGGACGAAATTTAAGATTTTTGTTTTTTAAAAATAAAAGACATTTATTAACAAATTGATGATTTGAAATTTAACATGAATATAGGTATTATCATTCTGAAAAAGTATGTTAAACCCGGAATCTGTGAGTTTTTTATTTTTCGAGAAATTTGGTGTCAGAGTTGAAAATTCAACCTCAATTTTACGCTTTCCTAATTAAGATACAATGCTCAATTTTAATGAAAATTGTTTCTATTATTTTATATTTTTAGGATCGATTAATTTTTTTTTTAATCGTGGGCCGAGAAATTTTGCAAAAACCAATTTTTGTACCAACTAAATTGCGATAACTTTTCGCCGGATGGAAATAATTTTTTTTAATGCGTGCACTGGATTTAGATGTATCATTTCCAGTCTCAAAAAAAAATTTAATTTTGAATGAAAAAAACGTCTTTTTTTTCAAAAATTCATAATGGCGTGGCAAATGAATATTAAGGACTCAAATTTTCAGAAGATGCTTTTTAATACTTGTACTTTACCTGTAAATTTTTTGGATCCAAAAAATACACTTCCATACTACATGTAAACCTTCGAAAATTGGGCCGAATCTAATCGAAAATAGCTGCTGCAGGCCGCTGTCGGCGAGTTGCCATAGTTCAAGCGCATTATTCATTGGCGCTTGAAGGAAACTTATGCATCACAAGTAATATTTATAATACTGATGTTGCTTTATTAATTTATATGATAGTAACAATTTGTTTAGTCATATTAATTATTAATTTGTTTATTAACAAAATTTTTACAAAAAATTATAGAGAAAATCATACCTAATAATTTATTACCAAAATTTTTACGAAAATTACGTAAAAATTTTGTTAATGAATTATTAGGTAATAATAAAGGAAAAAAAACAGTATAATATGTAATATATAATGGAATATTTGTATGATTTTCTGTATAATTTTGTGTAAAAATTTTGTTAATAAACTGATAATAATAATATAAAGGAAAAAACAGTAGAATATGTAATATATAATTGAATATTTATATGATTTTCTCTATAGTTCTTTGTAAAAATTTTGTTAATAAACAAATTAATAATTAATATGACTAAATAAATTGTTACTATCACATAAATTAATAAAACAAAATTAATATTATAAATATTACTTGTGAGGCATAAGTTTCCTTGAAGCGTCAATGAATAATGCATCTGAACTATGGCAACCCGCCGACAGCGGCCTGCAACAGCTATTTTCGATCAGATTCGGCCCAATTTTCGAAGGTTCACAGATCGTATGGAAGTGTATTTCTTGGATCCAAAAAATTCACAGGTAAAGTGCAAGTATTAAAATATATCTTCTGCAAGTTTGAGCCTTTAATATTCATTTGCCACGCCATTATGAATTTTTGAAAAAAAAAATGTTTTTTTCATGCAAAATAATTTTTTTTTTTGAGATCGGAAATGATACATCTAAATCCCATGTGCGCATTAAAAAAAATATTATCTCCATCTGCGGGTTTGACATACTTTTTTATAATGATAATACCTATATTTATGTTAAATTTTAAATAGGTAATTTGTTAATAAATGTCTTTAAAAAAAACCCGTAAATTTTGTCGAAAAATAATATATCTCGATAACTAGTGGCGCCACCTATAACTTATATTATATGAATCGATAGGTCTTTTAATTCTCTACAACTTTTGCTTGAAATATTTTTCGATAAAACTTTTACTTTTCGAGATAAACTCAAAAAACCGAAAATCGTGGCAATTTTTGGCCCGCCATTTTTTTTGCACAGGTCTTTCAGAGTTACTATCGAGATATGTTTTATAGGATGCCGAAAAGAACACATTTCAGCAAAAAAACACCAATGTTACATTTTTGTTACTGACGAAAATCTATTTTCCATGGAGTATATAGACTGGATTTAAATTCGGTTGTGCTCATGTGAGATCAGGTAAAACGGAGCATACTCCAACGAAGTTCTTACTTTAATCATAAAACTAGTATTTGGAATCTATTATACAGAAGACTTAGTCAACCAATAATTAAGCAATTTACCTCTGGCGGAACTCAGGCAAATTTTTTACCAACATGACGGCGCCCCACTACACAGAAAGGTTCCATTTACCAACTTCTTTACAAGGAACATTTTATGATAAGTGGATTGTCAACAATGGACCTTTTCTGTGACCTCCTCGTTCTCCCGATTTAACTGTCTTGAATTATTTTATATGGAAAACGATAAAAATCATTTATTGTAAATCAGTGATAACGATGGAGGAATGTATGACAAGAGTAAGGAACACGTTCGAAAAATAAGTTATTTCCCTGTGTAGATAAGCAATTTAGCATTTTTACGATACAAAAATGGTAAAATGCCAATATTTCTAAAACTGCAAATTTTTCGAATAGACAACCTTATTCAAATCACCCCCATTTTAATGCTAAATAAGATAATATAAAAATAGGGGATTTACGTTTAAAAAGTTTACTTTTAACGAATTTTTCAAGTTAATATTTAATGTTAGTTTTTAATCACCCTGTATTTATTTATTATCGAAATATCAACACAGTTTACTAAAGTAAATCCCCTTCTAGAAGGAAACTAACCCCAACTAAATAATAAAGTGTTTCATACAGAAGAAATTGATAGTTATGTTCACGCCTACAAATTGACATAAAATTTAAAATATGTCAAAAACAGTTCGACTTAGGTATAGGAATAGAATTAGAAAAGTTTTAAATACATAGAATTTTATACTATAAAACTCACCCTTAACAGAATTTTATGTCCGTATTGATGACAAACGAAATTTCAAATATCGAAGCCCAAAAGACGAAAATTTTCAGGGAAAGAAATGCGTTCAACCTATTCTAAAAAACGACTTCTTAGGCGAAAATAGAATCGCTACAAAGTACCAACACTTAAAATCCAACTGTTCGAGAGCATTCTAAACCGGTGAAACGCCCCAACCCAACTGAACAATTTTAATATTCCAAGATCTCACTTTCCCGCGTTATTATTGTGTCCGACAAAATTAAGCGGCACGGTAAAAATATTGTTCCGATAAGTAATTACCTATACAGATGGTTTATCTAGTAAGCGTAAGATAGAGAAGCACTGCAGAAAGGATATCCGATACGGTAAATTTTAACGTAACAGAAGAATCGCCTTGGGATATATAGGATATGTTCAAAAAAAAGGAGATCTTTACTCATCGGTTTTTTTGATTTTCATAAAACTTAAAAAAGTGTTCAGAATACTGGAAACACCGAATTTTTCGCTTCGTTCGTAATATTTTTCTTTATGGTTAAAGAATTTAATTTTTATTTAATAACCAAAATGAAATTAAATCACTTCACGTCACGTGACAACCAACACCAATCAAATTGCATGACGTCACATGCTGGCAAACATCATCACTGTCAAGGATTACGTTGCTTGGTTAGCATTATTTTATAGTGATTTCCGTGCAATTTCTTGGAAATTTGCTTATTATTCTTTTTGAAAACGATTATAAGAAATTTTCTTATGGTGAAAAGTGGATTTATTAAGACACATTTCTTTGTAACAAACTTCTTCTCTGCTGAATTTAGAAATGTGAAGACCTCCACGTAAGTAATGTACAGAGAATTGTTATTTCTGCAACCGATAATGAATGCATAATACTATTCTGAATAGTTTTCCATACAGTTCGGTAACTAAAATAAAACAAGTTTGTTACCCAACTTTGATTACTTTATTTCTAACCTCTAAGTTCCATTTTTTATCTTTGAAAACTTGAAAAATACTAACTTTTAATATAAGAAAAATAAAGAAGTATTATTCAAACTTACATCAACATGATCTTCACAAAAATATATTTTAGATTGTGTAGACGCAAGTGCCGGATCCCTGAGAGTTAGCTGAAGCTACATTTTCCTATAATTTTCCAAATGTGTTAACGTGAATAAATAACATTTTAGGTATTTTAATTGTAGTATTTGTACATTGAGGTACGATACAAAACTTAGAACTCATCTTTTATCACAAAAATTACGAAAAAACTTTATACTTCCTCGTCAGTTTACCAGTTTTTGGTAACATGTGATGTCACAGCGGTCAAGTGACACGTATTGGCTTTTTTGAGCGACAGGGTCTAGACGATTAAGAGGGTTGAAACTGCCCCCTTGGTAGTAACAAAATAAAAAACACCCGGTTGTTCTACATCAAAATGTACCTACACAAAAAAATTTTTAGCCACTTTTATCGTCACGTAACCTCAAAAAAAAAAAATAAAACGTATTTTTTCGTTTTTTGACGATATCTTCGGTTCTAATCATCGTAGAAAATTCTTTTTTTTTTCATTTTGTAGGTTGTTTATTGCCTACAACAAGATATTTTTTACAAAAATTTTTGGCTCGAAATTCAAATTTTTATGGGTGTTTGAAAATTTTTAAATTCATTAAAATAAAAATAGGACAATTGCAGGGTCGAAAAAAAATATGTTGTTTTTTAGACGGCAAACTATGTCCATGAAATATATATATATATATATATATATATATATATATATATATATATATATATATATATATATATATATATATATATATATATATATAAGCCATTTTCAACCATTTTGTAATATTTAATGATCCTTTTTCCCTTGAAAGCATGATTAAGACAAGGCTAAAACAATTTTAGTTTTTTTTTTATTTCAAATAATTAGTCATACCGTGTAATTTTTTTTAAATACAAAGTACCATAGAAATAAATCATTTCAGTTCATGAATACGTTTTATTCGTTAAATATACACGTAAAGTATTAAGAAGTATTATTACTATTTTAAACAATAAAGCGATAATTAACGTATTAAAAATCTTGTTTTATAAAGTGCTTTTATATATATATATATATATATATATATATATATATATATATACACTTCTAAGTTTAAATTAAAAAAAATAACTATATTCGCCTACTAGATCGGTAACATCAGCACGTAAACAAGTTTACAATGCCAATTTAAAATTATTTTCCACAATTGCATTTAAATTTATTCTGGTTTTACCGCTGACCCAAGATTTCAAGTTGGAATACTTTTAACTCGTTCCAACAAAAATTTCTAATTCAAACGGGTTACCGTTCTTTATATAAACAGTAGCGAATAGTTTGTTGAAATTATTATTGCAAGAGGATATAAAACTTTTATTTTAGCTGTTTGTGAATCGTTATTTATACAACTAGTTAGAAAAAATCGAGTCTTTATTGTACATCGTGCATTTTGATGGCATCGCGAGGAGAACCAGGATAAAATTTGTTGAAAAAATAACGTTATTTTATCGGTTTTGGAGAAATATTGTGCTAAGAAAATAAATATATTTATGCAAGAAATAATTCTTTCTGTAAGTTTATTGATGTAGCTAATACTTCATGGAAATGCATTGGAAATAATGATCATAACATAATTGTTATAAATTTCCACTATTTTTATTTTTTATATTTAAAAAACCATGATCAGGACCTGAAAACATCCCGGCAGAGTTAGTTAGATATGGAACTGACACCCTATTTCATTACCTAAAAGAACTGTTCCAATAATACATGAACGGAACACCAGTCCCAAAGGAATGGATATTTTCATATATATCAACTATTCACAAAAGGGGGAAGTAAAGACAACTGCGATAACTATAGAGGAATATCAGTGACAAGCAGCCTTAGCAGAAAAGATGGTAAAATATTGAAGTATAAAATCGAACGGGAGTATAAGGATATGGAATCCCTTAAAAAGTTATGGAAGGCTCTCGGAAAAAGCACCGTCAATGTAGGACTTGTAAAAGCACACAGTCATTATATGAAAATTCCACGTCAAAAATCAGAACAGGAAATAAACTTACAGGTGAATTCCAGGTCAATAAAGGTCTCAAACGGGGATGCTGCCTCTCCCCAACCCTTTTTAAAGTATATTTAGATCAAACATTACACACATGGAAAAAAATGCCAGGGAATGGGTATCCCACTTAAAAATACTAGGATGTATATGCTATGCTTCGCGGATGATCAGATCGTACTGGCACAGGACTATGATGACTTGGAATACATGACAAGGGAATTAATACAAGAATACCAGAAATCGGGGCTCGAAGTAAATAACCAAAACTGAGTACATATGTATAAACGGAGACAACAGAGACATTATTCTGGAAGACGGTCAGTGCATTGAACACTGCACGAATTGTACATACTTGGGGATGAAACTCGCACAAAATGGAACAGCTGATCAAACCATAAAAGAACGAAACACACAGGGTAGAAAAGCAATTACACTTTGAAACCCAATTCTATATATCCAAGCAAAACAAAACGCTCATTTATAATACTATTATTAAAAGCATAATCACATACATTTCTGAACTCTAGCAGCTAAAAGAAACCTCCAAGAAGACACTGTTAGCCTGAAATGGACTTCTGGAGACGATCGGCTAGAAGCTCCAGAAGAGACAGGCAAACTAATGACCGTATCAGAGAAATAATGGGAGTCACTCACACAATAGTAGATGATATAAGAACAAAACAATTGATATGGTAGGGTCATGTGCAAAGAATGACAGAGGAACGTCTACCTAAACAAGTACTAAGCTGGATACTGCAAGGAAAAAGAAGACGGGGGAGACCAAGGAAAAGCTGGCGAGAATGTATCGACGGAGAAATCAGAAAAAGAGGTCTAGAGGATGATCAGTGAATGGACCGAGATTCTTGACGTTTGGGTATCGGAAGACGGCGTAGAACGTTATAAACGTTATATATATGTATATATATATATATATATATATATATATATATATATATATATATATATATATATATATATATCCCATTAATTCTGGTGTACCGCAGGGCTCTATTGTAGGTCCTTTGTTATATGCAATCTACACTTCGTGTTTACCAAGTACCTTGTGAAGCTGCAAGTCGCATTGCTACGCGGAAGATACCCAGGTATGTTTGTCTTTTAGAAGGGAGGATGTTCTTGATGCGTGCAACGCTATTAACCAAGACCTCAAAGCAATTCATTCGGTCTCCTTGCAGCATTCCTTGTATCTTAATCCGAAAAAATGCTGTATAATGATATTTGGAAAAAAGACTCATAAAGAGATTGTTAAAAATCTTATAAATGTAAAAATAGGCAATCACCTATCCAGTTCTGCCTATTGAGGATAGTGCTAAAAATCTGGGTGTTGTCTTTGACAGTGCACTGCGATTTGATAAGCATGTTTCCCATTGTGTTCAGAGGGCTTATGTTAGACTAAAACTTCTTTACAGTTACCGCCATGATTTGTCCATAAAACTAAAGACTTTGCTCTGTCGCTGGTGCTCTCCATTTTTAGCCACGGAAATGTAATATATGGAAACTGCCTAAAAGCCATTCAAAAACGAGGAATACAGAAAGTACAAAACTCTTGTTTGCGACTAATTTATGGAGTTCGTAAATATGAGAGGATATCTCATAAGTTACTCAACTTAAAATGGCTGAATATGGAGAGCAGGAGATGGCTATATGAAGCTTGTTTTTACCATAAAATTATATGTTATAAAAGACCACAATATCTATACAGACGAATCACTTTTAGATCCCACGTGCATAATGTCAATATTCGTTTTTTGAGGAACAATAACTTCGCCCCTGCATAAATCTTCTCTGTTTGAACGCTCTTTTACCTACAATGTCACTAAGCTATATAATTCTCTTCCGAATTTCTTCAAAACTCTCACGCCTATAAAATTTAGTTTCCTCTTTTTCTTTTAAATGTTAATGAAGAAAAATCCAGAATTTGTATCAGTGTATCTAACTTGGGTATATAAGTATTGTTTCTTTTCTCTTCTGTTTTTAATTATAATTTAGGTCTTATTTATTTTCAGTCTGGTTTGAGTTGATCAGGGTAGATATTCAAACAAGTTTAGAATTTAATAAAATTAATTAAAAGTATCGAAGTTTGTCCTAGAAATAAAATTATCAATTCTCAAATAACAACAAATACGTAAAATCGTGATTTGAAGAATATAAGAAAATTTAATTGATATATTCTTAAAGAAGAAAATAATTGTACGAGATTTTGGAATAAATATTTGTAATTTCCTTACTCGACAGGAAAATACTACAAAATATTTTGGATATTTAAAAATTTTGAAAAAGAAAACGAGTGTATACTGGAATTGTGTTTATGATATTGGGACCAAGGTATAGAAAATAAAACCAAGGTACAGAAAACAAAACCAAGGTATTTATAATAGTCTAAGCAGCTGAATGCTACATTCGTTTTATTCATGAGAGGAGTTTTACTTTTTAAATTAGGAAATAGTGTATTTAATTTATTATGAGACGGAAAATATAATATATATATATATATATATATATATATATATATATATATATATATATATATACATAGTATTAAGACAACTGATGATTTATAAGACAATTCCAAGCTTCAAAACACGATAAAAATGTGAAAAATACTAATAAATGCCTTTTTTTTTAAAAAATCTGAAAAAATTCATGGACATAGTTTGGCGTCTAAAAAACAACATATTTTTTTTTGGGCCCTATCATTGTCCTAGTTTTTATTTTATTGAACTTAAAAATTTTCGAATACCCATAAAATTTTGAATTTCGCGCCAAAATTTTTGTAAAAAATATCCTGTTGTAGGCAATAAAAAAGCCTACAAAATGAAAAAAAAAATGAAGTTTCTACGATAATTAGAACCGAGGATATAGTCAAAAAACGAAAAAAGGCGTTTTATTTTTTTTTGAGGTTACGTGACGATAAAAGTGGCTAAAAATCTTTTTGTGTGGGTACTTTTTGATGTAGAACAAACAACCGGGTGTTTTTTTTTTATTTTTTTTATTACCGAGGGGGTAGTTTCGATCCTCTTAATCGGCTAGACCCTTCCACTTTGTTGGTGAGTATTGTAAAAACATTTCCTAAAATTGTACATAACCGTTAATTATGCGCAAAGTCTCTAATCATTTCTACATCATTTGTTCCATTCAATTTTATAGAGAAAGTTATTTTTATGCTGATTAATATAATAATAAGAACAATGTGATGTAATTTAAATCGGAAACACCATATTAACTTTGTGACTCTCATCGGAAAAAAGATTTACATAGTAATTGGTTTCCACACGGTTTTTTTTTCTAGAGTAATTGCGAATTGTCTAATAACTTTGTTATTACCGTTTGTTTATATTAAATAATAACAATAATAAGGAAAAACTTTCTTTGCCTTCGAGTAATTAGTCATTTGCTTTGAGGCTATGTCATATTTATTTGTTGATTCATTAAATATTTTCGAATAAAATTATAACTTTCTTACGGGTCAAAAAAAACATCAAAATAAATATATTTGCAATTAAATATTGAAATTTTGCTATTTTATTGAAGTACAGATGTTCCTAAGTAATAAATAACTTCGGTATACAAAATAGAAATATATTTATTTAACCATTTATTTATTTTTATTATACAAGGCTTGTCTGTCTGTTAAAATTAATCTAGAATATATAGGATGTCCAGTAAGTATAATATCAAACTCTCGATAGTGTACAGAAAGGAGATATGGAACCAGAAAGAGGTACACAGTGATCTACTTTCTGGGCTGTAGCTTCCGAGCTGACATGATATAACCCATAAAGACTCATGAATTCAGGTCATTAACACCCATTCACATTACCAAAAAAGTCAGGAACGAACTTTCCACTAAATCGAAAGACTCAAAATTTTAAGAGATGTCAATTTTCAGAGCTAAACCTCAATTTTTTTATATATATTAAAAAAGCATTCAAAAGAAGAAATTCTGCATTAATTTCGAAAAAATCAAACCTTCCCAGAAAAATCAATTTGTTTGCGTCTAAAAAGAGCAGAAAATCCCGAATTTGAAATGCCCATTCTGAATGAAATTGCTGATAATCTTTCTAACAGCGCAAGAAGCACAACTTTCCAGACGATTATTCTGCAAGATTATTTAGAGAAAATCCACATCTTACTAGAACTGGTTTACAAGTCTCAAAAGCTCGAGCATATATATATATATATATATATATATATATATATATATATATATATATATATATATATATATATATATATTCGCTTTATGTCAGAGTTTGTGAGTCGAAGTTACAAATGCTGTCAGCAGAATTGAAAAATACTTTTTCAATCCAAACTTACGAGCATCGGACAATCGGGAAAATGTCAATTTTCGGAAGTTTAATCTCAATTATCTCATTAAAAAAGTATCAAACGAAAATTTTACGAAAGAAATTCTTTGTTTGAAATGGTGCGAATCATGCCCTTTTCGACAAAAAAAATCAATTTTCTGCAAATTATTTGTTAATAAAAATTTTTCTCCCGGGCTGACGAACTTCCTCCCAAAAATTTTAGTGCTAAGCAGGTTAAAATCATTAAAAAAACTTAGATGGATCCATCTAAATACAAGTGGCCCTTGGGACCCCTCTGACTCCAAGACTATTAGGTTCATATTCTTTGTGAATACTTAAATTATCCTGTAATACAAAGAAAATGGGAATTTTTTGAAATTTGTTAATAAAAAAATTCTAAAGAGAAAGTGGTACTTTTTGTCTTGTAAATAATAGAATATCTGCTTTGTTTTTTAAATGAATAATTAACAAAGCAAACCATTCTTAAGTTTGAAAAACATAAGGTTGGTTGAAAAGTTTTGAAAGCGACACCTATTAACCAGTACAGGAATCAAAATTTACACGCCATTTTAATATTTCATCTTCTATATGAACACACGCAAAAGTTTATTTCTATCTGTCAATTAATTCTTAGTTTACAAGCCATTTGAAGTTTGAGGTGTCAGTAAATTTTTATACAATGGATAAAACCGAATATCGTGCAGTGATAAAACTCTTGGAAGGTTTATCAGCAACAGAAATTCATATAAAAATGGTGTTAAAGTGTTAAAGGAATTTGCTCCTTCATTTCCAACTGTGCATCGATGGGTTTTAGAGTTTGAACGTGGTCGTACAAGCGTTGAAGATGAACCACGTAGTGGACGTCCAAAAAGTGCAACAACACTAGAAATCATTGAGCAAGTCTATGATATTGTTTGTAAAGATCCAAGGGCGACTAAGCGTAAAATTGCTGATACCATAGGCATCTCGGACCAACAGGTACTCTATATTTTACACGAAGAATTACGTATGAAAGAGCTATTCGGAAAGATGTGCCGCTTCGTTACTGTGGATGAGACTTGGATTTACTATCATGATTCTAAACTGAAACAAGAACCTTTACGGTGGACTGAAGCTGGTTGTTCAGCTTCAAAACAGGTCAAATCAGAACGATTGGCAAAAAAAGTTATGGCATCAGTTTTTTGGGATTCAAAAGGGATTTTGTTGATTGATTATCTTGAAAAAGGTAAAACAATTAACTCTGAGTATTATTGCAATCTTTTGGACCAGTTGGATAAAAAAGTTCGTGTAAAAAGACCCGGCTTACAGAAGAAAAAAAATCATTTTTCATCAAGACAATGCACGTCCTCACACAAGTGGTTAGACGATGGCTAAATTGAAAGAATTAAAGTACGAATTGCTTGAACACCCACCGTATTCACCAGATTTGGCTCCCTCCGAATACTACCTCTTCAGGAATTTGAAACAATTTCTTCGTGAAAGCGTTTTTCGTCGAATGAAGAAGCTATTGCAGCCGTGAAACATTATTTTGCAGAGCTTCCGGAAAATCATTACAAAGATGGTATAAAATTATTGGAGGATCGTTGGAATAAGTGTATTGAAGTTGAGGGAGATTATATTGAATAAAAAACTAATTTCATTAAAAAATACACATTCTTTCATTTTCACTTGCAAAATTTTTAACCAACCTGTACATTTAAAAAAGAGAAATTTCTACGACCAGTGGAACCGGAGATGGCACTTTTTTTCAATCACTAACAGTTCAAATTTGGACAGTTCGTTATTAAAGTATTAAACTACATTATATAATATAGCCAATTTGTTAGAACACGATTCTGGTCTTGGTCTTCTAAAATTTTTCCTTGGTTTTCCAGAAAACTGTGTAAAAGAATTATCAAAAAAAAAGTCGTTTTCACAAATTTTACTTAATCTAAATAATTACCCGAGATAAATTCCTTAAAAAAATAACGTTGTATGCTTACTTGCAAAACAACTAAATTTAAAGTTATTTTTTACATAAAATGCCCGTTACAACAGAAATTTCTGGTACTAATTTTCCAACTTCAAAGATCTCGCAAACTCCTGATACTCTCACCTCGTACTCCGCAAGGATTCTGCGAATACACCTCACATTTCACTTGAAACGAATTCTTCGATTTAGTTTCGGCTCCCGAATCCGAATCCTGACTTTCTTCACTCAACGATTCCGAGTGGTGCGACGAGTTCGCCAAACTGTCCAACGAATTCGCCTTAAAATTGTCGCACAAGTTTTTCCCGTTAGTTTTTCCATAATTTTTCCAACTGATCTGATTCATTTTTTACTGTGGCACCAGCTAGAAGGTTTGAAAAATCATGATAGCCTTGACCAGTATTCGACCGCGAAAGACGCGCGAATATAAAACGAAGAAAAAAAAAAGAAAACAATCGTGTAACGGGGTAACCGAGAAGACCGTTAACGTGATGCTCGCCGCAATGCGATCTGAAATCGAGTGTTCGTTGCAACATTGGAACATCGTGTAGCCGCCTAGATGAGCTCTAATAGTTTCGATGACCCACCGGATGACCAACTGGAGCCTATAAGATATAACCAGGCCAGAATCTACGTTTTAATATGCAAAAAATACAGAGTGACTTAAAACTATAATTAGATAAAATCTGAAAATTTGACAGTGTACTAACGTGCATGGGGGACACCCGGCTAAAATATTTTCAAGATGGCGGCACTTTTGGTTATACTGGAAGTAGATGTCAACTTGCTTATTTTAAATAGAACACCGTATATATTATTGCATTTTTGATTTTTACGTCAAATTCTAGACATATTTCATGTATAATGTTCTATACTTAAGTCTCAGCGTTTTGGACATATTTAATTTTTTATGTCAAAAATGACGTTTGCGGACCAAAATCTAACTATAAATTTTTCCTATAAGAAAGTCTTTCTTATTTAATTTGGGTTAGTTTTCTTGTAGATGAAGATCGACTTTAGTAGTCTTTTTATAATATTTTGAAAATTATTAGTACAGAGTGGTGAAAAAAGAAGAATAAAAATTATATTTAAAAAATCGTCAAAAGGCAATTTTTTCAAAATAGAAAGCATCTATTTTTATAATTTTATATTAGGCATTAAAAATAAGGATAACTTTGTATAAGGTTGTGTATTCCAAAAATTTGTAGTTTTCAAGATATTGGCAAATCAACATTTGTTTAAGTTTTGTAATTAGTTGGCCATGATTGCGAGGCGTGGCGAAAAAAAAGAACCACCCATGATGAGGTCCTGCTTGGACGCGAAAAATGTTTGGAAGTTTAAGAGCATCGTTTACTGAAATAATTTTCGTAACTTTATTTTATTAACAACTGGTTTATTTCCATTTCTTTTAGCTTTCAAAGTTCTTGAAGTTTTTTAATCTTACTTGCTTTAGTTACTGTTAAAAAATTTGGAGGATGTTAAGCTAATATTAATTTTCCTTTTTACATTTAGGTACCCATAATAATATAATTTTATTAAAATATTAATATTTGTAGTTTCGTAGATTTTTTGTGACTGGCAGTTACCACGAAATTACTGGGTTGAATGTATTTCTGGAACTAGTCAGTCAGGAAGTGTCAGTTGGAGTAAGTATCAGGAAGAAAAACCCAGATGCTTTAAACAGAGAAGATGCTATTTCAGAGTGGATCTAATTGCTATAAAATTTAAATGAATTATGATCTTGTCCATCTGTGTAATTTTCTGTTAAATCCTAAATTATAAACAGCTAGCAATAATATGTATTTTGTAAAAATGATATACAATTTGTTTTTTTTTTTGAAAACGAATGCTACATTTCCTTGTAGTACCCATGATTCCTATATTTGGAATGAATCTAACATTTGAAATATAATGGAAATGATCTATAGAAGAAACCCAGAAGATTTATTCTTCCTCATTGGAGAATCAGGTTTCAACTAATAGTAATTGTACAATAAACTGATAATTTGTTATTAATTTAGAATATGTTTAAATATATGCAGGAAAGTGAACTAAGTTTAATTTTTTTAGGGTTTATTTTAAGGCCATGGTCTTTGGAAGACGTTTAACAACTGGGAACACCAGAGGAATGATTTTGTAGATATCTGTTCATTGCGGAATACCGTTGAAAGATGTTGTGAGGTCTAGAAGAATAGATTTTGATGTTTTTATTATCGGAAATGTTCACCAAGGACAAGAGATACACTCTGATCTACAAGAAGCAAGACAGATCCAATAACACATTATCAGTGACTACTTTAGGGAAAATTAATAATTTTACTATTAGCGTAATATTATGTACGCATATCAAGTATGCAAAATGTATTTTATTGATGAAATAAATTTTTACGGATTTCATTTTGTTTACTTACTTTGTATATTCATTCCGTGATATTTGTAGGGAGTATAAATAATAACATTTTTACAAAAATAAGGAAAATTTTTCTTTTCTTAACCCGGTAGAAAAACTAAATTTGTATTTTATGAAATGAAAATGTTAATTTTATTTCGCGTGTTCCTTCACGTCTTTGACGGTGACACTAATTTCATGCATAACGGATATTTTTCCAGTAAAATATTTCGATTTGTATTTTTACATATTTATTTTTTTCTCTATAAAACTCCATTTCTAATTCTTTTCTCTCATTAAGAATATTAAATAAATTAAAAATTTTAATTATATTTACTTTAAATTCGAAAATTTGCTTGCTAAGTAGGGTTATGTCCATATTCATATCCTTTTTTAGGGTTAAATGCACTATTTATATGGTTACATACACTATAGACGTTTGGCAACATAGCTTACTAGATTTTGTTTCCGATCTCCGATCATATCGTACGAGAATAAGGTAATACACGACCGAGAGAATAATCGTGGGATGGGATTGTCCCTATTCTCTCAGGAGAATGATCACTTCCTATGAAGAACCAGAATAGCTACCCTGGAGAATAACCCGGTAGTAATAAATTTTGTGAAACATTTAAGAATATTAAAGATGAATTTTTAAACCATTACTGAGGGATGCAAGACTTGCTAAAATAATACATTTTTTTAGAAAAAATTGCATTGTCAAATTAAACAATGGAGAATTGACAAGTGTTGCAAGGAAATGGATTTCGTTATGAAAAATGAAAACACAGTGTTAGTGTTACTGCTCATGTCGAAAGATTTGACACATATTAAAAACATTATGAAAATTATTATATTTGTTATTCCGGCCTGATGAAATTATAATACCATAGCAGGCGTCGTAAATGCAGCGACTGCTATGTAGGACATACTACCACAACACCACGTAACAGGTGCTTTCTGCAGAAATTCTTCATGAAAGTCTTCATCTGATGCAGAAATTCGGTTATTAAACCACATAGATAAGTACAGTTACCAAATGTAACTTTAAATTACTAGTTTGATGCAATGCAATCTACTAATTTGTTATTTCGCAAGAATCTCTACGGATATTAGGTCAATTGATAATTTGGATATTTCATTTTTTAAATTAAGGTAATTTTTTAAATTAATTGTTTGTAAAATTAATTATTATTTACTTCATGGAAATTAGATTAAAAAAAAGAGCTGTTTTGTTAACAAAAATGTATTAGTGGTTTTTTTTGCTGGAGTGTGTTCATTTCGGTATCCTGTAAAACATGTCTCGTTGGTAACTCTTGAAAGACCTGTGCAAAAAAAATGGCGAACCAAAAATGGTTACGATTTTCGGTTTTTTCAGTTTATTTCGAAAAGTAAAAGTAGTATCGAAAAATGTTTCGAACAAAAGTTGTAGAGAATAAAAAAACATATCGATTCATATAATATAAGTTACAGGGGGCGCCACTAGTTATAGAGATATATTTTTTTTTTCGACAAAATTTATGGTTTTTTAACGAACTACCGATTTAAAATTTAACATAAGTATAGGTATTATCATTGTAAGAAAGTATGTCAAACCCGGAATCTGTGAGTTTTTTATTTTCCGAGAAATTCGATGTCAAATTTGAAAATTCAACCTCAATTTTCCGCTTTCTTAATTAATATACAAAGCTCAATTTTAATGAAAATTGTTTCTATTTGTTTTATATTTTGAAGATCTATTAAAAAAGATTTTTTTTTCAATCGTGGACCGAGAAATTTTGCAAAAACCAATTTTTGCAGCAAAAAAATTGCGATAACTTTTCACCGGATGAAGATAAAATTTTTTAATTAATGCCTGCATTAGATTCAGATGTATCATTTCCCATTTCAAAAAAAATTTTAATTTTGGACGAAAAAAATGCTTTTTTTTTCAAAAATTCATAATGGCGTGGCAAATGAATATTGAGGGCTCAAATTTACAGAAGATGCTTTTTAATACTGGTACTTTACCTGTGAATTTTTTGGATCCAAGAAATATACTTGCATACGATCTGTGAACCTTTGAAAATTGGGCCGAATCTAATCAAAAATAGCTGCTGCAGGCCGCTGTTAGCGGGTTGCAATTCAGGCGCATTATTCATTGGCGCTTCAAGGAAACTTATGCATCACAAGTAATATTTATAATATTGATGTTGTTTTATTAACTTATATGATAGTAACAATTTGTTTAGTCATATTGATTATTAATTTGTTTATTAACAAAATTTTTACAAAAAATTATAGAGAAAATCATTCAATTATATATTACATATTATACTGTTTTTTTCCTTAACATTATTATTACCAAATAGTTTATTAACAAAATTTTGACGAAAAATTCTATAAGCAAATCATATAAATATTGAATAATACATTAATAGTTTATTAACAAGACTATGCTCTTTAATTTTATAAGTTTGTATTAGGGCAAATTTTAATATCATTGACAAGTTCAGCATTGGTTGGGTAACAATTATTTGCCTACGGATTGGAGTTGGGAAAAGTCTGAAGTTGATTTACGACCAATTTATTCAAAGGACGAAATTATACCCGATGCATTATTACATACCTTTACGTATTCATGCAAAACAGGCTGTATTAATAACCAATGTACATGTAAGACTCATGGTTTGAAATGTACAGATTTGTGTGAGCATTGTGATGGACAGTGCGATAATTGCTCTGAAAATTTTATTTTCTGCTATTTAGAAAATGATGATGACAATTCAAAGGAAATTAATATATGTGTGAGAATGATTTTAACTATGAAAATGTTAATAATGATGAGAATGATATGTACAATGAAACTGAGAATAATGATGAAAATGGTACGTGCGACGTAAGTGAGAGTAATAATTGCGATGATGAAATGGACGCCGATTGCATAGAAGTAATAGAAAAAAAAAAGATGAACGTATAATTGATATATTGTATTTGTATGATTTTCGCACGTAATTTTAATGTATTATTTAATATTTATATGATGTATTATATATTATTGTTATATTTTTGTATGATTTGCTTATAGAAATTTTCGTAAAAATTTTGTTAATAAACTATTAGGTAATAATAATGTAAAGGAAAAAACTGTATAATATTTAATATATAATTGAATATTTGTATGATTTTCTCTATAATTTTTTGTAAAAATTTTGTTAATAAACAAATTAATAATTAATATGACTAAACAAATTGTTACTATCATATAAATTAATAAAACAACATCAATATTATAAAAATTACTTCTGATGCATAAGTTTCCTTGAAGCGCCGACAGCGGCCTGCAGCAGCTATTTTTGATTAGATTCGGCCCAATTTTCGAAGGTTCACAGATCGGATGGAAGTGTATTTCTTGGATCCAAAAAATTCACAGGTAAAGTACAAGTATTAAAAAGCATCTTCTGCAAATTTGAGCCCTTAATATTCATTTGCCACGTCATTATGAATTTTTGAAAAAAAAAAACGTTTTTTTCATCCAAAATTAATTTTTTTTTTGAGATCGGAAATGATCATCTAAATCCAATGCACGCATTAAAAAATTTTTTACCCCATCCGGTGAAAAGTTGTCGCAATTTTTTTGGTGCAAAAATTGGTTTTTGCAAAATTTCTAGGAAAATTAAGGTTGAATTTTCAAATTTGACATAGAATTTCTCGGAAAATAAAAAACTCACAGATTCCGGGTTTGACATACTTTTTTAGAATGATAATATCTATATTTATGCTAAATTTTAAGTCGGTAATTTGTTAATAAATGTCTTTTTTTAAAAAAAAAAACTAAAACTGTAAATTTTGTCGAAAAAAATATATCTCGATAACTAGTGGCGCCACCTATAACTTATATTATATGAATCGATAGGTTTTTTAATTCTCTACAACTTTTGTTTGAAACATTTTTACTTTTCGAGATAAACTCAAAAAAACAAAAATCGTGACCATTTTTGGTCCGCCATTTTTTTTTGCACATGTCTTTCAGAGTTACCATCGAGATATGTTTTATAGGATGCCGAAATGAACACATTCCAGCAAAAAAAGCAATGTTACATTTTTGTTACTGACGAAAGTCTATTTTCCATGGATTAATTGAAGAATTATTTACGAAGACGTTGGATGTATGCTGGGTTGGAGTCGTAAAATGCCAGACACTGTGTTGATATTATCATGGTTTGCAGCTTTTAATCCAAAGTCAGGTAACGCGGAACCTACCTAGATGACAATTTTTTCATGCCCAGCATATTAGTTAGTCTGTAGTACGATGCATTCTGTTTTTCGATGATTGTAAACTTAGTTTAAGTACTTCATATTTGTTCTGGACCAGACTTGAGATTTGATATCTTACCGGAGTCAGCAGTTTCCTTTGTTCAATTTCACAGTAATTTATTAAATTGAGAACCGTTTATAACCCTTATCTTTCATTTTTTATGTCAACCTAAAGTAATTATGTCATAATCAACGTGATATCATATTTAATACTGGTATATCTGAAACATTAACACTAAACAATAAAGAATTCTAACATAAGTATGAAATTTGTTTTATTTATCTAGTTATTTCTTTATTTTATCAATTTAAATAATAAAAATAATCAAAATTTGTCTCACAATATCAAGCAAAAATATGAACGCACCTCTTATAAACATAATTTCGGAACCAGACATTTCAATGTCCAGTGCCAGTCATTTTCATTATGCTTTTCAATCTCAAATAAATTGTTAACCTATTATCATTAAATTTCATGGAAAATCAACTGTTCATATACCGCCATATTGTTTTTTACATTTAAAAATAGTTTTGAAACTTCAGTCTCATTTGAAGACTATAAGGTGATTTTAGTTACAGTACAACCGACAGGTAAATTTTTCTGACAAATCCATCTACCTCCCTGATTTTTTGCATACATTTTAAGTTCTTTTCAGGATCCCGCATGCACAAAATTATATTTTTAATTTCCAAAGAGGCAGGGGGAGGGAGAAAGGCAAAAAAGTGCATTGTTCTTTCATTTTCTCGGCTTCTGTTGATGTTACGATAGATGTGGCGATACCAGTGTAGAGGGCGCTTCGCGCACTGAAACTTTTGTTATCTGTTATCGCTGAGAGATGGCACAGCCTTTTTTTGAAGCAAATTTTTCATTTTTTTTTAAATCACGCATTTGTAGATAACGTGTTTTTTTTACTATTTTAACCATTCTGTGATCATTATGAATAATGGCTATAATTATTAATCTTTTATTTGCGCGATTATGTCTCCAAGGGTTTTCATATATCAATTTAAAACGTTGTAATAAAATCAAAAACTTTAAAAAATGATAATTTATCGTGCTACAATACTCGTAGATTTATTAGATATTGTCTCGTATCTCACGAACCACCATACGTTGAAGATTCATGAAAACACTTCAGTTTAATTGAATTTTTAATTAATTAATTTTTAACAGATTTAAAAGCTGCCACATCCTTAATATCCGTGAAAGTGCATATATCGTACGTATTTCTTTTTTTTTTTGTATCACGCAGGTAAACGCACCTAATAAAACATGAAACGTGTAAAGGTGGAGAAAATCTTGATTATGATTATCCAATCGAAATATTTTAACGAGAAAAAGTTGATTGTTAAGATTTACATAAAAAATACAATAGTTTTTTTAATTGAAGATAATTAGTTGATATTTGCATTACGCCGTGTCCACACTAGGAATAATTTACGTTGTGTGTGGCATGCGGGAAAAATTTCTGCGCACATCTACAATTTATGCGAGTATGGGCGATAAACAAATTAAATTTTGCACAAACTACTTGACGAATCGATCTGAAATTTTGACCATATATTAAGCACAAAAAACAGGCGATATTGAATTCTATATCGACATAAAAAATAATTTAATGGTGTTAAATTCCAGCTAGCTTTAAGTTTTTATTAAAATGCCACTTATTACGTGGATTTAATAAAATCGTTTGAGAAACGTTGTCCTTATTTAAATTCATTTCTAGTTAACAAAAAATTGACGTCGTAAACATATGTGGCGAATCCTACAGTCAACATATAACGTTTTTTTACTAATGTGAACACGGTTTTAGATACCGTAAGATTAAGTCTTTAGATTCTTAAAAAATAACTTTTTTTTGTTGAATACAGCTGGCAATTCACTGTTATAACTAGATTATTTATTTTGAAGATAGAAAAAACAAGGCTACCGCCATAATATGTTGCACCAATAGCGAAAGATATTATTACGGTTAGTATCAAATACATACACTTTCGTAAATCTTTTTCAATCAATAAAATTAAATACTCCATGAAAAATAGATTTTCGTCAGTAACAAAAATGTAGCATTGTTTTTTTGCTAAAAATGTGTTCATTTCGGCATCCTATAAAATATAACTCTGAAAGACCTGTGCAAAAAAAAAATGGCGAACCAAAAATGGTCAAGATTTTTGGTTTTTTGAGTTTATCTCGAAAAGCAAAAGTTGTATCTAAACATGTTTTAAACAAAAGTTGCAGAGAATTAAAAAACCTATCGATTCATGTAATATAAGTCATAGGTGGCGCCACTAGTTATCGAGATATATTTTTTTTTCGACAAAATTTACGGTTTTTGTTTTACTAAAAAAAAGACATTTATTAACAAATTACTGATTTAAAATTTAACGTAAATATAGGTATTATCATTCTAAAGAAGTATGTCAAACCCAGAATATGTGAGTTTTTTATTTTCCGAGAAATTCGATGTCAAAATTGAAAATTCAACACCAATTTTCCGCATTCCTAATTAAGATAGAATGCTCAATTTTAATGGAAATTGTTTGTATTGTGTTATATTTTGAAGGTCTATTAAAAAAATTTTTTTTTCAATCGTGGGCCGAGAAATTTTGCAAAAACCAATTTTTGCACCAAAAAAATTGCGATAACTTTTCACCGAATGCAAATAAATTTTTTTTAATGCGTGCATTGGATTTAGATGTATCATTTCCGATCTCAAAAAAAAAATTAATTTTGGATGAAAAAAACTTTTTTTTTCAAAAATTCATAATGGCGTAGCAAATGAATATTAAGGGCTCAAATTTGCTGAAGATGCTTTTTAATATTTGTACTTTACCTGTGAATTTTTTCGATCCAAGAAATACACGTTCATACGATCTGTGAACCTTTAAAAATTGGGACGAATCTAATCTAAAATAGCTGCTGCAGGCCGTTGTCAGCGGGTTGCCATAGTTCAGGCGCATTATTTATTGGCGCTTCAAGGAAACTTATGCATCACAAGTAATATTTATAATATTGATATTGTTTTATTAATTTATATTAATTACTAATTTGTTTATTAACAAAATTTTTACAAAAAATTATAGAAAAATTCATGCACATATTCAATTATATTTTACATATTATGCTGTTTTCTTCCTTTATATTATTATTACCTAATAGTTTATTAACAAAATTTTTACGAAAATTTCTATAAGCAAATTATATAAAAATATAATAATAATATATAATACGTCATATAAATATTTAATAATACATTAAAATTACGTGCGGAAATCATACAAATACAATATAACAATTATACATTCATCTTTCTTTTTTTTTCTATTACTTCTATGCAATCAGCGTCCATTTCATCATCGCAATTATTACTCTCACTTACATCGCACATACCATTTTCATCATTATTCTGAGTTTCATTGTACATATCATTCTCATCATTATTAACATTTTCATAGTCCAAATCATTCTCATACATATATTATCAATTTCCTCTGAATTATCATCATCGTTTTCTAAATCTCAGGAAATAAAATTTTCGGAGCAATTATCGCTCTGTCTATCGCAGTGCTTACACAAATCTATACATTTCAAACCCTGAGTCTTACATGTACATTAGATTGGGCCCAATTTTCCAAGTTTCACAGATCGTATGGAAGTGTATTTCTTGGATCCAAAAAATTCACAGGTAAAGTACGAGGATTAAAAAGCATCTTCTGCAAATTTGAGCCCTTTATATTCATTTGCCACGCCATTATGAACTTTTAAAAAAAAAAAAACCGTTTTTTTCATCCAAAATTTTTTTTTTTTTGAGATCGAAAATGACACATCTAAATCCAAAACACGCATTAAAAAAATTTTATTTTCATCCAGTGAAAAGTTATCGCAATTTTTTTGGTACAAAAATTGGTTTTTGCAAAATTTCTCGACCCACGATTGAAAAAAAAAATTTTTTAATAGATCTTCAAAATATAAACCAATACGAACAATTTTCATTAAAATTGAGCATTGTATTTTAATTAGGAAAGCGGAAAATTGAGATTGAATTTTCAACTTTGACATCGAATTTCTCAGAAAATAAAAACTCACAGATTCCGGGTTTGACATACTTTTTTAAAATGATAATACCTATATTTATGTTAAATTTTAAATCGGTAATTTGTTAATAAATGTTTTTTTCTTTTTTAAAAACAAAAACCGTAAATTTTGTCGAAAAAAAAATATATCTCGATAACTAGTGGCGCCACCTATGACTTATATTACGAGATTATATGAGCTTCTTATCATTATTTAATAGACGCATCTAATATTATTTTATAAGATCATAAACTCTATGGTTGATGCTACTGAATTATTGGGGGCTGTTGTATTCTCTGTACCTCAGAGGGTGCTTCGGATCCATAGTCTTTTTAATGAACCATACCATAGGACAAACTATGCGTTTAACACCCCAATGTCCAGAATGAGTAGGGAAATGAATTCACTGCCTAGGAATGTTGACCCATTTATATATACTCTCTCTGAACTCATTTAAGGGTTGCATTAAAGAATTTTTAAGTAATTGAATTTTATACATAATAGACTGTAGTGACAGTATTATTGTTTTAGTTAATTGTGATTCTTTTATTACTGATGTGACTTGTGATATTTTGTGATTGTTTCGTTTCAGATTTTTATTCTTATTTGACGTATTATATAAACAGTTGTTGGCGGGGAGGGGCCTACCATCACACAGGCGGAAGTGAAATCAGCGATAAATAGACTCAAAAATAACAAAACCCCCGGGCCAGACCAGATACACGGAGAAGTTCTCAAATTAATTCACTCAGAACAAATAAAACTACTGACCACCCCTCTTTAACAAAATTTACATGAACGGTCAAATACCAAAAGACTGGCTACTGTCGACATTCATCCCGATTCACAAAAAAACGAACGCAACTAAGTGCTCCGATCATAGAATAATCAGCTTGATGAGCCACGCTTTAAAAGCTTTTCTTAACATCATTCAAGCACGAATATATAGAAAACTCGATGAAAACGTAAGTGACACCCAGTTTGGCTTCAGACAGGGACTTGGCACTAGAGAGGCCTTGTTTTCCATGCAGGTTCTGATTCAAAGAGCACGTGACATCAATGCCGACGTCTTTGCATGCTTCATAGATTTTGAAAAGGGATTTGACAAAGTGCAGCACAGTAAACTGATTTCAATCCTACAAGAGACAGGAATCGACGACAGAGACAGAGAGATAATATCAAAGCTATATTCACAACAAAAGGCTATTGTACGAGTTGAGAATGAGACAACAGAAGAATTTAATATAAAGAGAGGAGTACGCCAGGGCTGTATACTGTCGCCACTTCTATTCAACGTATACTCAGAACATCTCTTTAAAGAAGCACTGGGCAACATAGAAGATGGAATTATTGTAAATGGAGAAGTAATAAACAACCTAAGATACGCGGATGATACCGTTCTTATAGCCGATACTGCAGAGGGACTTCAAAGAATTATCGACCGAATAGTGACAGCTTGCAACAGATATGGTATGAAGATAAACTGCAAGAAGACGCAAACGATTATTGTCAGTAAAAACGACGTCGGCAATATACAGTTTACTGCCAACAACGTAACTCTCACAATGGCCGAGACGATCACATATCTAGGCTGCACGCTGAATAAGGACTGGGACCACTCTCGAGAAATAAGAAGCCGAATCGAGAAAGCAACAGGTACTTTTAATCAGCTGCGCAACATACTCTGCAACCTATCCCTCAATATACATACGCGGATCAGGATTTTGAGATGCTATGTACTCTCTTATATGGAGCAGAAGCCTGGACCCTTATCGATGCTTCATGTAAACGTATAGATGCGTTTGAGATGTGGTGCTACCGCCGCATGCTTAGGGTTCCTTGGATACACCACGTATCAAACGAAAACATTTTACAACGTATCGGTGGAGAACTGGAATACCTTACAAATGTCAAACGCAGAAAATTGGACTACTTTGGACATATCATGCGGAATGAGAAATATCGCCTGCTCCAACTTATCCTGCAGGGGAAGATGGAAGGCCAGAGATCAGCTGGACGAAGACGAATATCATGGCTGCGCAACCTACGAACATGGACTGGAATGACATCAACAGGTCTATTCAGAGCAGCAGTGAATAAAGTAATATGGATCAATGTGATAGCCAACATCCAAAGAGAATAGGCACTTTAAGAAGAAGAATAAAAAGGAATTTGTATGATTTATTGCCGTTAATAAACCATTTACATGAATCGATAGGTTTCTTAATTCTCTACGATTTTTATTTAAAACATGTTTCGATACGACTTTTGCTTTTCGAGATAAACTCAAAAAACCAAAAATCGTGACCATTTTTGGTCCGCCATTTTTTTTTGCACAGGTCTTTCAGAGATATGTTTTATAGGATGCCGAAATGAACAGATTTCAGCAAAAAAAACCAATGATACATTTTTGTTAACAAAACAGCTCTTTTTTCATCTAATTTCCATCGAGAATAGGTTTTATAACCTGTAGTCATTTAACACTAAAACTGCAAAAGCCTAAGAAGATCGAGTACACGTCCAGGGTGCTTTTGTCAAAATGGTTTTTATTAATTTTTAGAATAGCTACTAAATAATATGTGATTTACGAACACTATATCCGCCGCACACTATCAAAATAATCCATTTGCAGGCATTCATGATCAAATTTCGTCACAAATAAAGCGAGCGAAGCCGCGACGGGTGATTCTAATATACAATATAACAGAACCCACAGTCAGCTGAGGTGTCTCTTCATTTTAGCTTCAATTTACTGTGTAAATATGTTTCTCAAGAAACCTTCCACAGAACAGTGTTACGTACCAAATATAGTAAAGGGTGTTTTTTATAGAGGTATAGAACTTTAAGTTGGCAACACTTTTTTAACTGGCGGCCATTTTGTCAGCTGTCAAGTGATTTATGTTTAGTTTGGTTTGGCATTTTAACATGAATAGACTGACGCCTGAACAACGCTTCCAAATTGTGCTAATTTATTTTGAAAATCATGGTTCTGTTCGAAATACGTATCGCGCACTACGTCCATTTTACGGTCAACATAATCGTCCATCAGAGCAATTAATTCGATTAACTATGGAACGTTTTCGCACCACGTTTACTCTAAATGATAATACGCATGCACAGAGACGTCGTACAGTGCGTACAGAAGAAGTCATTGCTGCTGTAGAGCGTAGCGTAGAGGAAGACCCGAATCAATCTATCCGCCATCGTGCACAGGAATTGGATATGTGTCCATTCACTTTATGGAAGATTTTGCGGAAATATCTTGGTTTGCGTGCTTACAAAATCCAACTCGTGCAAGAATTGAGGCCACACGATCACCTAGCAAGGCGTAGATTCGGTGAATGGGCCCAAAACAAGATTGCCGTTGATCCCGATTTTCATAAGCGAATTTTGTTTAGCGATGAAGCTCACTTTTGTTTGAATGGATAGGTCAATAAACAAAACTGCCGTATTTGGAGTGATGATAATCCTCAAGTGTATGTTGAGACACCGTTACATCCAGAAAAACTGACTGTTTGGTGTGCTTTATGGGCTGGCTGAATCATTGGTCCGTACTTCTTTAAAAACGATGCTGGTCAGAACGTTACAGTCAATGGTGACCGCTATAGAGCCATGATTACTGACTTTTTCATTCATCAATTGAACAACCATGATGTGCAGGAGCTGTGGTTTCAACAAGATGGCGCAACATGTCACACAGCTCTTGCCACAACTGATTTATTGAAGGAAACGTTTGGTAACCGCATAGTTTCACGTTTCGGACCCGTGAATTCGCCTCCAAGATCGTGCGACTTAACGCCGCTAGGCTTTTTTCTGTGGGGATATGTGAAGTCGCTAGTCTACGCCGATAAGCCCGAAACGATTGATCACTTGGAGGACAACATTCGCCGCGTTATTGTCGATATACGGCCACAAATGTTGGAAAAAGTCATCAAAAATTGGGCCTCCAGAGTAGACTACGTCCGAGCCAGCCGTGGCGGTCATATGCCAGAAGTCATATTTAAATTATAATGCCAGAAGGTTATCTTTAGAATAAAGTAAATTTCATGTCAATTTAAAAAATTCATCTTTGTTTTATTCCATTTAAAAGTTCTATACCTCTATAAAAAAGCACCCTTTATTTTGCCTCTGATCCAAATTAGTTTAATATATTTGTTAATTGGGTCGCAATCTAAAAAAAATTTCTCCTTATTAAATATATAAATATGTTGACCATAAAGCAAATAACCCATAAGAAATGGCCCTAGATACGCAACAAAGAAAAGCAATTAATTTTACAATAATTAGCTGGTACTTTATTCACTTTTCGCACTAATATTCACGGTAATATGAAGAGTACCATTAGTACCCATTAGTTGGAAATGTATAGAATTAGCACGCCACATCGTATCGATTAATAAAAATAAACAGAAGAATCAGAGTGGAAAATATGTTGCATTAGATACGCCCATGGATTTTTTTCTCGCTAATTAGATAGATTTGTTTTTTTTTTTCTCTCGTATGTTCTTCTTTATTCTAGTAAATAAATTGTGGATTTTATGTGTTTTTTTTTTCGTAAACAAGCGCTGTTAAATATTGTCGTAACGGAACATTTAGACGCTTTTTGCGTACTTCTATTGTCCGGTATACATTGTATCCTCATTTCTTTTTTGTAAAATGCTCCATGTACGAGACATACTATAAAACAATCCACTTAACCAGTGGCGGATTTTCCTTTGGTTTGTAGGTTTGCGCAAGCCCCAAAAAAATTAAAATAAAACATACTGATAAATATGAGTACAAATATTTTTTTAATTTTAATTTAATGATTAAATTTAAATCAATTTTTTACCTAGATTATAAGCAAACAACAGTCAGTGAAGGGTACGTCAAAAACAATTCAAAATGAAATTTTAAAAGCAATGTTGATTGTATGTCAAGAGGAAATTTCTAGAGAAATGAAAGAAGCTGATTATTTGTCTATAATAACTGACGAAACTAGTGACGTATCAAATATCTTTCAAATGGCAATTGTCTATTTAGTGCCTTTAGAACATAACGCGAAAATGTTGTCTTCTGTTATACTTAAACAATTTGAAAAGCATGTCAAAGATAATAAAAACAAACTCATTTCGCAAATATATGATGGTGCATCAGTCATGATCAGCTAGTCGAATGGGGTGCAAGTAATTTACTCCAGTCAAATATGCGAAAAAATACCTAGTTGGGGACACTCATTCCTCCAAGCAGAGACCCGGATTTTGTGGTAATATAGGCCTATAGAAATAAAACATATACGTTTTCTGCACGAGATTTTGTGTCATAAACCTTTTGTAAACAATTAAAGGTCGAAAAATGCATTTTTTTGCACTTTTTTGCTTACCAGCAAAAACAAAGTGGAATACCCAGCTTGTAGAGAATTGAAAATAGACTCAAAAATAACAAAACCCCCGGGCCAGACCAGATACACGGAGAAGTTCTCAAATTAATTGACTCAGAACAAATAAAACTACTGACCACCCTCTTTAACAAAATTTACATGAACGATCAAATACCAAAAGACTAGCTACTGTCGACATTCATCCCGATTCACAAAAAAACGAACGCAACTAAGTGCTCCGATCATAGAATAATCAGCTTGATGAGCCACGCTTTAAAAGCTTTTCTTAACATCATTCAAGCACGAATATATAGAAAACTCGATGAAAACGTAAGTGACACGCAGTTTGGCTTCAGACAGGGACTTGGCACTAGAGAGGCCTTGTTTTTCATGCAGGTTCTGATTCAAAGAGCACGTGACATCAATGCCGACGTCTTTGCATGCTTCATAGATTTTGAAAAGGCATTTGACAAAGGGCAGTACAGTAAACTGATTTTAATCCTGCAAGAGACAGGAATCGACGACAGAGACAGAGAGATAATATCAAAGCTATATTCACAACAAAAGGCTATTGTACGAGTTGAGAATGAGACAACAGAAGAATTTAGTATAAAGAGAGGAGTACGCCAGGGCTGCATACTATCGCCACTTCTATTCAACGTATACTCAGAACATCTCTTTAAAGAAGCACTGGGCAACATAGAAGATGGAATTATTGTAAATGGAGAAGTAATAAACAACCTAAGATACGCGGATGATACCGTTCTTATAGCCGATACTGCAGAGGGACTTCAAAGAATTATCGACCGAATAGTGACAGCTTGCAACAGATATGGTATGAAGATAAACTGCAAGAAGACGCAAACGATTATTGTCAGTAAAAACGACGTCGGCAATATACAGTTTACTGCCAACAACGTAACTCTCACAATGGGCGAGACGATCACATATCTAGGCTGCACGTTGAATAAGGACTGGGACCACTCTCGAGAAATAAGAAGCCGAAGCGAGAAAGCAAGAGGTACTTTTAATAAGCTGCGCAACATACTCTGCAACCTATCCCTCAATATACATACGCGGATCAGGATTTTGAAATGCTATGTACTCTCAACTCTCTTATATGGAGCAGAAGCCTGGACCCTTACCGATGCTTCATGTAAACGTATAGATGCATTTGAGATGTGGTGCTACCGCCACATGCTTAGGGTTCCTTGGATACACCACGTATCAAACGAAAACATTTTACAACGTATCGGTGGAAAACTGGAATACCTTACAAATGTCAAACGCAAAAAATTGGAGTACTTTGGACATATCATGCGGAATGAGAAATTTCGCCTGCTCCAACTTATCCTGCAGGGGAAGATGGAAGGCCAGAGATCAGCTGGACGAAGACGAATATCATGGCTGCGCAACCTACGAACATGGACTGGAATGACATCAACAGGTCTGTTCAGAGCAGCAGTGAATAAAGTAATATGGACCAATGTGATAGCCAACATCCAAAGAGGATAGGCACTTTAAGAAGAAGAAGAAGAGAATTGAAAAACCTACAAATTGGTTTTTTAACGATCTCGATATTTTTATTTGTTGCTGAGAATAATGCAAAACAAGGTCAAAATTGTTATAATATTCAATTAACAATAACTATTGCCAAATGCAACCTGCTACTTTGTTGTTACGTAAAAAGTTGGGTCTTTTAGTCCTTAATATGTGGTAAAAATTTCAGATCGATTAATCAAATAGTTTGTGCAAAATTTAATTTGTTTATCACATGCGAGCGAATTTTGCAATAACATTTTAGCTCCATCGATGAAGGTACACCGATTCTGAGCACATCTAATGAAAGAGCAACTCTTCTTCTATGAGAAGTATTACATAGAATTGAGGAAAATTAATTTTAAATTTGTTTAAACTAAACAGGATACCGACATGCAACTGGCTGTCCCTGATGAGTCTAATAGAGACGAAACATGTACCTCTGCCGTATTACTGTGGCGGGGAGGGTAAGTTTTGACTTTCTTCTCGGTATGGTGGCACAGGTAGGCCATCATCTCGATGGTGGTGGAATAGGATAAATTGTGTTCCTTAGCTATTTGTTCGAACTGTGCAACCTCTAACACGGAAAGGATATGGTTGGAACGCAGTTTGTATTTACTGTTCGCATTTTACTTCATTCATATATATAGTTGTACGCTTGCTGAATGCGATTTCAGCACTACAACGGTATAATGTGGATATATCCACTGCTATTGCTTCTCACACAGAGGAATCCGTAAAAACCGCATAAAAATATATATATATATATATATATATATATATATATATATATATATATATATATATATATATATATATATATATGATAGATTTAAAATAAAGTAATGCCTAGTACCTTTTCTTGTGATGTTCCATAGTCTAATAGTTTAAAATAATAATACCATTCTAGTCTGGCTTTGACAATAATAATTTGTGGGCAATGGTGTCAAAGGCCTTTACTAGATCCAAAAATACTAGCAACGTCTTACAACCATCATTAAGAATTTTATGTATTTCGCTAGTCTTGGCATGTGTAGTTGAGATTCCCCTTTAAAAATGGTATCGGTTATCAAATAATTCAACATGTCAAGATATTGTGCAATGTTCGAAAAATCAGACGATTTGAAATATAACTGTGTCAAAGGCCTTTCCTAGATCCAAAAATACTAGCAACGTCTTACAACCATCATTAAGAATTTTATGTATTTCGCTAGTCTTGGCATGTGTAGTTGAGATTCCCCTTTAAAAATGGTATCGGTTATCAAATAATTTAACATGTCAAGATATTGTGCAATGTTCGAAAAATCAGACGATTTGAAATATAACTGTGTCAAAGGCCTTTCCTAGATCCAAAAATACTAGTAACGTCTTACAACCATCATTAAGAATTTTATGTATTTCGTTAGTCTTGGCATGTGTAGTTGAGATTCCCCTTTAAAAATGGTATCGGTTATCAAATAATTTAACATGTCAAGATATTGTGCAATGTTCGAAAAATCAGACGATTTGAAATATAACTGTGTCAAAGGCCTTTCCTAGATCCAAAAATACTAGCAACGTCTTACAACCATCATTAAGAATTTTATGTATTTCGCTAGTCTTGGCATGTGTAGTTGAGATTCCCCTTTAAAAATGGTATCGGTTATCAAATAATTTAACATGTCAAGATATTGTGCAATGTTCGAAAAATCAGACGATTTGAAATATAACTGTGTCAAAGGCCTTCCCTAGATCCAAAAATACTAGTAACGTCTTACAACCATCATTAAGAATTTTATGTATTTCGCTAGTCTTGGCATGTGTAGTTGAGATTCCCCTTTAAAAATGGTATCGGTTATCAAATAATTTAACATGTCAAGATATTGTGCAATGTTCGAAAAATTAGACGATTTGAAATATAACTGTGTCAAAGGCCTTTACTAGATCCAAAAATACTAGCAACGTCTTACAACCATCATTAAGAATTTTATGTATTTCGCTAGTCTTGGCATGTGTAGTTGAGATTCCCCTTTAAAAATGGTATCGGTTATCAAATAATTTAACATGTCAAGATATTGTGCAATGTTCGAAAAATCAGACGATTTGAAATATAACTGTGTCAAAGGCCTTCCCTAGATCCAAAAATACTAGTAACGTCTTACAACCATCATTAAGAATTTTATGTATTTCGCTAGTCTTGGCATGTGTAGTTGAGATTCCCCTTTAAAAATGGTATCGGTTATCAAATAATTTAACATGTCAAGATATTGTGCAATGTTCGAAAAATCAGACGATTTGAAATATAACTGTGTCAAAGGCCTTCCCTAGATCCAAAAATACTAGTAACGTCTTACAACCATCATTAAGAATTTTATGTATTTCGCTAGTCTTGGCATGTGTAGTTGAGATTCCCCTTTAAAAATGGTATCGGTTATCAAATAATTTAACATGTCAAGATATTGTGCAATGTTCGAAAAATTAGACGATTTGAAATATAACTGTGTCAAAGGCCTTTACTAGATCCAAAAATACTAGCAACGTCTTACAACCATCATTAAGAATTTTATGTATTTCGCTAGTCTTGGCATGTGTAGTTGAGATTCCCCTTTAAAAATGGTATCGGTTATCAAATAATTTAACATGTCAAGATATTGTGCAATGTTCGAAAAATCAGACGATTTGAAATATAACTGTGTCAAAGGCCTTCCCTAGATCCAAAAATACTAGTAACGTCTTACAACCATCATTAAGAATTTTATGTATTTCGCTAGTCTTGGCATGTGTAGTTGAGATTCCCCTTTAAAAATGGTATCGGTTATCAAATAATTTAACATGTCAAGATATTGTGCAATGTTCGAAAAATTAGACGATTTGAAATATAACTGTGTCAAAGGCCTTTACTAGATCCAAAAATACTAGCAACGTCTTACAACCATCATTAAGAATTTTATGTATTTCGCTAGTCTTGGCATGTGTAGTTGAGATTCCCCTTTAAAAATGGTATCGGTTATCAAATAATTCAACATGTCAAGATATTGTGCAATGTTCGAAAAATCAGACGATTTGAAATATAACTGAATTTATATTACTTTATACTAATACTGCAATATATAAAATTATTATATTATTTCAACTATTCCAATCACCCTGCATAAAAAATAAACACTTACCTTTTTGAATTCCCCACAGAACTTGCTCACCATCTCCGACAATTGTTGAGCCCTCGGTGTGTGAAGACTAATTCTACCTTGGGGTCCATCCAGACTGACGGTGGTAGGTCTTGGAGCAGTGCAGGAGGAAATTTCGTTCAGAGGAAAAGATTTTATTACCTGAAGATGGCTTTGTTCTCTCTTAACTAAGTGGACACCCCAGTGAGATACTGCGACCAACTGGACTTCGGAAAGCTGAAAGATAAATAAGCGAAATGTAAATAAAAGGAGAGAACAAAGTGTTTAATAACTGTTACCTGGGCAGCTCCAGAGACCGGAAATAGTCTAGCAAAATATAAAGGCCACGTTCTGGCTAACTCAATCGCATTCCTCTTGATATTAGCGCGATGTGAAGCATTGAAATTTTCCGCAGTAACTCCATATCCTGATAACATGTTAACTCCTGCTCGTTTCTCGCTCGGTGTCAACCTGACACAAGGGGTGATCCCATATACGTCTGCTACTATTTGGCAAAAAATTAGATGTAAAGCATTTAGTGGACCTAAAACCAAAAAAAATAGGATGTAATTTTAACAAAATCATTTTAAACAGCAAAGAAAGTCATTTAGAATACTTACCCAAAGGTTCGGAGGGTGAAAAGTATTCCTTTCTGACCCGTAGCAGCCATGAAACTCTGTTATACGTTACATAAGCGGAGGAACCCAATGGCAACAACCTATTTGGTGTGGTAGGGCTTTGGGGTTCCTCCATATCGTCTGTCACTGGTTTATTATTAACAGGTGACTTGGAGGGTGGTGTCTTGATTGGTCGCATAAATTCAGGCCATTCTTGAACTAAAATAAGCAAAAATAAAATCTTTTTAATTTTTTTTTAAGTCTTTAGAAAATGAGTTAAATTTTTTAGAGTTTGTATAGCCCATCTTATTTAGATGGATTTTTATATACGAGGATGGTTCGATAAGTTCTCGGCCTGAAACAGAGGGGGCGCTAGTAGGATCAAATAACTATAATATTTTGTAAGCATTAAACTTGAGATGACGCCCTGCAAAGTTTCAGATGTTTGCGTTCAGTTCCTTGTTTGTGGCGATCGAGTGAACACATAAGGTTCGATATTTTGTGAAAGATGGATAAAATTGAAGTTTGAGCGGTTATAAAGTACTTTGTTTTAAAGGGCTTAACTCCTACGGACATTAAAAATGAGATTCTATTTTAAGGGATTCTTGTCCTTCGTTTTCGACAGTAAAACAATGGGCTGCTGAATTTTCCTTTTCATCTTCTCGGCTTCTATGAGGCGATTTTGATCATTTTTTTTTTAAACCGATATACCGCGAATAAGGGAACTCAAATATCATAATGCCATGTGCCCATCATGTATTTATTTTGTTATAAACAAATGACGTTATTTATGCGTCATACTTACACCATACTGCACCCTATAGTATTGGACTTTCCAAGCGAATATTCGTTTATTAATATCATTAAGCATACTATAACGACATACATATATATATATATATATATATATATATATATATATATATATATATATATATATATATATATATATTTCGGCAAAACTGGACTTAAATAGAGGTTCAAGTTTGTGAAAACTACAAGGATGTCTGGGAAAGATACCGGTAGATCCCACTGATGAGTCCACCGGTATCGGGACGAAACATCCATACATTTACTACGGTGGTCGAAATTAGATCGCTAGCTACATGTCCTTATTACCAGGGGCATTGCTAATTGCGACAATATATATATATATATATATATATATATATATATATATATATATATATATATATATATATATATATACAGGGTGTCCAAGATAAGGATCCTAAGCATGGGGATCTCAGTACCTGTTGGAGTTACAGCTTAGGTTAAATTAGAAAAAAGTTGGGTACTTTGAAGCGTATTTACATGCCGTTGAGAAACTTTAAAAATTTTCATGGCCAGCTGAGATATTGGGGAAAAACGAAAATTTGATGAAATAGATTTTATTTTTTTGTGACTTTATTTTAAAAGATATTAAAAAACTAATAAAACTTTTTCATTAGCAGTTTTTAGGTACTACGTGATGGAGTTTTTAAATTTTATATCCGACGTTTCGTTTTCGAGAAACCATCATCAACTTTATTTTTTTATAAGGGCCAAAAAAAAGTATACCCTGTATCTGATTCCCTTTTTTATTACAAATTCAACGATGTATCACATGTCACATTTTTTTTGTTAGATAAAAGAATAACTTAAAAATATGTTTAAAAAAATAGAAAAATCGCATTTTTTTTTGTCTAACAAAAAAAATATGACATGTGATACATCGTTGAATTTGTAATAAAAAATGGAATCAGATACAGGGTATACTTTTTTTTTGGGCCATATAAAAAAATAAAGTCGATGATGGTTTCTCGAAAACAAAACGTCGGATATAAAATTTAAAAACGCCATCACGTATTATCTAAAAAGTGCCAATGAAAAAGTTTTATTAGTTTTTTAATATCTTTTAAAATAAAGTCACAAAAAAATAAAATCTATTTCGTCAAATTTTCGTTTTTCCCCAATATCTCAGCTGGCCATGAAAATTTTTAAAGTTTCTCAACGGCATGTAAATACGCTTCAAAGTACGCAACTTTTTTCTAATTTAACCTAAGCTGTAACTCCAACAGGTACTGAGATCCCCATGCTTAGGATCCTTATCTTGGACACCCTGTATATATATATATATATATATATATATATATATATATATATATATATACTTTAATTATCAAAATTGTTTAAATAATCATTATTTAAACAAATTAAAAATAATTTTTGTTCTAAATTATTTAATTCGTAAAATACAGATAAAAATAAAATAGTTATTCTTTATAAATTATGTTCCAAAAGTTCAATAAAGCACTCTTAATGCTAAATAATATACTACACATGTCTGTCCAAACGCTACACCAGAATTTTTCAGATCTTCCAACAGTAAAATAATCTGATTGACGTAGTTGTCATATTCAGTGGGGTTCATTATGGTTGGAAGATTGTGCATATCCTGCATATATATTTCCAAAGATTTGGCATAAAGAAAATGACCAGTGGCATTTAAATATGGCAACATTCTACGCGAACTTTTTATATGCAATTCCAAGTTACCATTCCTTTCGGCAAAAATGAATTGTTTTATAATGGCTATATTCTTTTGAGTAATTATCAATTGATCAAAGTGAACAAAGTGAAACTGATAACTTCATGTTCTTTTGAATATGCATTTAATTGTCATTGGGCTGAAGTGATCATGATTACTTCAAGTGATAGAAGTGAAAGTGATAATGACTCAAAAGAATAGCCCTAATATTCGCCTATACGAAAAAATTAAGAAAAATATTTGATTAATAAGTAAATATAAAGGTGAAAACGACATTAATTCAAATTGAAAAACTTGTTTCCAAATTGAATTTATTTGCATGTTAATTATACATACCATGTCTTGCACATTTATAAAATATAATTTTTGGTAACACTGTAACCAGTATCTTTCCACAAACAGGGACACATAATAACTACAGACTAACTCTCTTTAATGCCTATTATATTCCTTTAAAAAGCCAGTTTGAGCAGATGTTTGTTACTCCCGCCCCACTACTTGCATGTTAACGGTTACATTTTAAAGCATCATGCTCTTGTCTCTGAAAATATTATATCTCCAAATATTTGTAGAAATATTGTATTATTTATAACTTAAAAACTATTAAGTTTTCATATATGATTTATATAAAATAATTATTTTATTTTTATCTGTATTTTACGAATAAAATAATTTAGAACCAAATTTTTTTTTAAATTTGTTTACACAATGATTGTTTAAACAATTTTGATAATTAAAGTAAATATATATCATTACAGTATGCTTAATTATATTAATAAACAAAGATTCGCTTGGAAAGTCTATAGGGTGCAGTATGCTGTAAGGATGATGCATAAATAACGTCATTTGTTCTTAACAAAATGAATGCATGATGGGCACATGGCATTATGATATTTGAGTTCCATTATTCGCGGTACATCGGTTTAAAAAAAAAGATCAAAATTGCTCCATTACAAGCCGAGAAAATGAAAATTTTTTTCAGACGTGTATTTTGAATCTTCGAATTCAATTTTAAAATGAGAGCTCCCCGCCCCTCTTTTTTTCATTTTTCACGCGCTTGGGCGATATTCTTTTAATTTTTTATTAAATTTTCCGATAACATAAACATTTAAATATTTGTATCAAAAAAGAACTAGGCAACTAAAAAGTGAACATTGGGAGCAGTTCTCTAAAAGAATGGAAGGAGACTTCTATAGTGTACAAAAACAAATGTGGTGACTGATAAGACAACAGCGCAAAGAAATATCTGAACTCTCCGAAACAAACAAAATATCAGAGGAGAAATGGATAAACTACCTAACAAAATTATTTGAGGGAGATGCTAACAATGGAAAAAACAACATACCAGCAATAAGGAATAACGTGGAAGTCACCATTCAAGAAGTAGAGAAAGCTATAAAATCCTTAAAAAAATAGAAAATCTCCCGGACAAGACGGAATTCATAACGAATTGTTGAAATATGGAGGACAGCGACTAACACAGGAACTCACAAGCTTCATTCGAAAAATCCTGACACAATGCAAAGTACCAGATAGGTGGAGAACCAGCACAATAATGCTTATTTTTAAGAAAGGTGACAAACAAGAACCAGGGAACTACAGGGGTATTAATCTACTGGACACAACTCTGAAACTCGTTACGAAAGTAATCAAAAATAAAATTAATTCGGTTACAACACTGGAAGACGAACAGCAGGGATTTAGATCAGGAAGGTCCTGCGTGGATGTAGTATTTATTCTACGACAGATAGTCGAAAAATCTATAGAATACAATAAACCAACATTTTTATGGTTTATAGATCTAACAAAAGCATTCGATCGCATAAAGCTAGATGGCGTAATTCACCTGTTATATAAGAGAAATATTCCTATCAATATAATTCAGACCATCGAAAACGTATACGCAAACAATAAAGTTCAGATTCGCACTAACGGTAAATTATCTACACCCATACCAGTCAACAGCGGTATTAGACAGGGAGACTCGCTTAGTCCTTTGTTGTTTAACATGATAATGGACGAAATAATAAAGGAGGTGCGACTTGGTAGAGGATATAAAATGGGTGATACAGAAATAAAAATTCTCTGTTACGCTGATGACGCTGTGATATGTGCCGAAAATGAAGACGACCTCCAGAGATTGTTAAATACCTTTAATCTTACGGGAAGAAAATATAATATGATTATCTCAGCGGAAAAAACTAAATGTATGACAACCTCAAAAGAACCCCTCCGATGCAAACTAGAACTAGACGGTCAAATAATACAACAAGAAATGAGTTTCAAATATCTAGAAATCGACATAACTAGTTATGGCAACATCGAAGATGAAGTAAGAGGGCAGGTGGCCAAAGCAAATAAAGTGGCGGGTTGTCTCAACGACGTGATCTGGCGAAACAAACACTTACAACAAGAAACAAAGGTTCGGATCTACAAAACCACAATTAGACCTATTATGACATACACCTCAGAAACACGGCCAGAGACGACAAAAACGAAACAACTATTGGAGACTACAGAAATGAGAATACTTCGACGAATAACAGGAAAAACGCTACTAGACAGAGAAAGAAGCGATAACATCAGGCAATCATGCAACACAGACTGCATTAATGAGTGGGTCCTACAGCGTAAGACACAATGGAACAAACACATAAGCCGAATGACAGAGGATAGACTGGTAAGGATCGCACGAGATAAATCGCCTAGTGGTACACGCAGTAGAGGTCGACCACGGAAAAGGTGGAGCGATAATTTAAGTCCAGAATGAGGAAAATCGAAGAAGGAACAGGTCAGGGACCTATTATAGAAGGTAGAAGAAGAAGAAGAAGAGAAAAAAGAACTTGGCAATATAAAGTTTTTGGTTCAAGAATCAAGTCTGTATTGTTTATAGATTCACAGTAACAGACTGTCAACTTTGACAGTTTGTATCTCGGAAACCAATTAACGGATTTCAAATTTTTCTTCACGAAATGAAGCATCTTTCCAAGTACTTTCAAACCATATATTGCAAAAAAAATCCAATGAAAATCCGCCGAGATAATCTATTTGTTTATAAGCAAAAATATGAACAATGTCTTTAAACAATTCCCGAGGGCGTCCAAATCATCCGATTTTGATTCTGAAAAAAGGCGTTGGAAAACTTGAGTTCCTTGCTATATGTCGAAAATAAATTTAAATACATTAACGTGATATTTTGGGCTTAGACAAACTTGAAAAATGGTCAAGTTTTGTAAATGAAATCGGATTGCAAAATTATTGTGGAAAAACTATAGATTCGATCCTAACGAATTTTAGCGTGTTATTTTATCATGGCATAAAGTTTTCTTTGCTCTAATATGAAGGTCCTCAGAGAAATTTAAATGGTCGAAAAAAATTGATTAAAAACCTGTTTTTTTCCCTTTTTTTTTAATTATTCCTATTTTGCAATAAGGGAAATATATTTTGAGATTTCCGACCAACCCTATCTTATGGCAAATTTAATTATGAAACTTTTTTTCCTTTTCAGCTTTCCTCTAAAATGAAGACTTTCAAAGTTACACGACAGAAAATTTGAAAAAAAAAAACGTTTTTTTTTTTCGTTAATTTTATATTTTTATTAATAAAAACAACGTTGCCCAACTTTTTGAAAGTACGCATATCAAAATTATCGTTCTTCAGGTTATTCTGAAGGCTCTCATGCAAAAATCTCCACGTTCCATTTCACATCCACCTAAAAACAGATAAGCCCTGGTCTATTATGAAAAAATGCATGAGCATTGTGAGACCTGTACTTTTAATTACATGAAAACTGTAAACCTTAGTTTCCTTCAAGTTAAGCCGGTGGACGTGTTTAATGCTGTAGATCACTTGAACAGTAAATTGGATATCGGACCCGACGGGATACCAGTAATATTTGTTAAGAATTGTCAGGGTGTTTTGTCTGCAGTGTTGCCTCAGATTTTTAATATTTCTTTATCAACGGGTGTTTTCCCAAAAGTATGGAAAACTACTTACATTACGCCAACCCATAAGAATGGAGACAGAGCTAACGTCGAAAATTATCGTGCAATTTCGAAATTTTCACTATTTATTAAGATTTTTGAGGGTATTGTTTACCAACAGATGTGTCCTCTTTTTAGGCATGTGTTGGCAACTACACAGCATGGCTTTATGGCAGGTCGATCGACTACTACTAATCTGTTTGTCTATGAGCAGTACTTGGTGGAGGGTTTGGAGGGGATGTGTCAGGTGGATGCTATTTACACTGACTTCTCCAAGGCTTTCGACAAGGTTAACCATCAACTTCTTATTTACAAGCTGGAAGGCTTGGGCATCCACGGATCATTTCTACAATGGATAAATAGTTACCTGTCTGGTAAAGTACAGCGAGTAAAAATTAATAACTGTGAATCATCTGATATATGTGTTACCTCTGGTGTTCCTCAGGGTGCTCACCTCGCTCCGCTCCTTTTTAACTGCTTTATTAACGATATTGAGGACATCA
Source organism: Diaprepes abbreviatus (assembly GCA_034092305.1). Classification (NCBI taxonomy): domain Eukaryota; kingdom Metazoa; phylum Arthropoda; class Insecta; order Coleoptera; family Curculionidae; genus Diaprepes; species Diaprepes abbreviatus. The sequence continues at coordinate 883,168 of JASJET010000021.1, forward strand.
TAACTTCCAGTAGATGTCTTCTTTATGCAGATGATTTAAAGATATTTCGGGTTGTCAGGAGTAACAACGATTGCGAGGGCATTCAACAGGGTCTAGCTCGATTCTCTGAATGGTGTAAGTTAAATTTTATGCACCTCAATGCTAATAAATGCTCCATTATAAGTTTTTATCGTAAAAGGGATTGGATAACTTTTGATCTTGATAATAACACGATTAATCGCGATGAATGTGTGAAGGATCTGAGTGTTGCATTTGATCGGGCCCTTTGCTTCGACACACATATTGATAATATCGTGAACAGGGGTCTGAAGTTGCTCGGTTTTGTGAAGAGAATGCTTACAGATTTTAATAGTGTAGACTGTTTTAAAGTGATATACTGCTCTGTAGTTCGATCGATCTTAGAATATGCGTCCTAAGTTTGGTCACCTCATTATTTTACATACAAAGAAAAAGTAGAAAGAGTACAAAGAAAGTTAAATTTCATTGCCTTTAAACAGGGAATGCAGCAGGAGCGGTCTGTAAATGATGATACTGCCGATGCTTTGGGGTTGTTACTATTGTGAGTGAGACGCATATGTCTTGACCTCGTTCTACTTTATAAGATTGCTAACTCTTGTATTGATTCTCCTGAATTACTCAATAATATTGTATTATCGGTTCCTCAAAGAGCTTTTAGAGCGCACAATTTGTTTGATGTGATATATCACCGAACGAATTATGGCATTAACAGTCCTATTTCTCGAATGTGTAAGGAAATGAATTCAGTTCCTACCGAGATTGATATTTTTCGTTCGCCAATTAATGTCTTTAAATTAAAATTTTTACAATTCTTGAAAAACTAGTTAATGTTGTTAATTGTCAATACTTGTCTTTTGAAGCACTTTAATGCATGTTGAGATTTGTAAGTTTTTTAATTGTGACTGTTTTAAATAGTGTTTGTATTTTTTATTTTTGAAATGGATTGTATTTATTTGATCTGTTAATATACTATTATTATTATTATTATTGCATTGCACTCTTCCAATATTAATTTGTTTATAACAATTCGTGTTTAGCATTTTAAAACACATAAAAAAAACCTTGTTTTATTAAAATAAGGTGGGCCACATATATCGGCCCCTACACTAAATATAAAATCTTTCAATTCTAATTATTCAAAACACCAACTCCTAAATAAACGTAGTCATGCAACCTGAATCCATAAATTTTCTGAATGCAACAACAAATAAATAAATACAAAACTTTTTTTTACCTTCTTGACGATCTGTCCTATCTGTCATCACAGTAGATGTCACCGAATGTTTCTTCTCTCTTTCCAACGCACTTTTGTTCATCATGTGAGTCTTAAAAGTCGGCCTTTCACCGGGTTCCTTAATCTGGTTTTTGTTTTTTTCGAATTTCCGTTCCTCTCTGTCCCACCTCGAATAAAATAAAAAGAGATAGAAGTAAAAACAAAGAAAAGTTTCCCCGATTTTATCAAGCTATCTCCGTTTAACTCGAAGAGATAGCAAGAAATGAGTCGATTTCAGGGTAATCGAGTGATTGTCTTTAAATGCTTGTGATGTAATACCAAATGAGTTTTAGTAAATCGGCAGGATTGAATAACAAATTGATTTGTTGGTATACGAGGGGATATTAGAAAGTTAAACAGAGTGCAGATAATAGATTTCGCGGCATTTTTCGTTTTTGCAATTGCGTTAAAGTGTTTTATTTATTTTTGAAGACAATAATTAATAGTACCTAGATTGCGTAAAAACTTTTATCTTTACTTTTGACGTTTATTTTATGAAAAAATACGAATGGGAAGCTTGAAAGTTCTATCTTCGACTAAGCCTTTTTCTTGATGAAACCACGGGGCAAATTTTCACAATACTGTCGTCCATCATTGCACGCATAGGCTCGTTTAACACTTTCTTCCTTCCAATGACCCATTCGTTGATATTTTCTACGTATCCCGAACTTCTTATTTTTCTACTTCTTTCTATCCAGAAATCTCGTTTCTTTGATCATTCTTAATATTTTAATATCTGCTGAAGACCGACTACCAACAGCCTGCAAACCACGTCGCTTTTGAATGAATGAATGAGATTTCGTTGAAACGTCAGCATTTCTCCAGCTATGTATCTGGATCTTCAGAACTCACATGGGAAACACAAAAGCCTTCGATCATATATATATATATATATATATATATATATATATATATATATATATATATATATATATATATATATATATATATATACAGGGTGATTCAAAAATCGATCACGAAACTTAAAGGGGTGATTCTACTTGACAAAATAAGGGTAGAGCTTCATATAATTTTTTTTCAAAATGTCATTCCAAGTTCAAGTTTTTATTTTTTGTTTTTTGAATTACTCGCTTACAGGAAAACCGATTTGACTAATATTTGAAAGATAGGCTAAGTCTTCTGCGCTTCATCATTTTAGTAACAATTCACATTGATTGTTTGCCGCTAGAGGGCACTTTACCTACATTGAAAATTGTTTTTTTGTCATAATTTTTTAGTGTTGACAGCTACAGTAGTTTTTGGCATAATTTCTGAAAGACTGATGCCAGGCCTTTAAAAAAGGTGCTCTTTATTTACATCGCTAAACCCAACGGTTTAGACGTAAATCACCCTTAAAAATTAAGTGGTAAATTTACTTTTCTCATTTCATTACCACCAGCTACCAGGTAAATAGCTATCAAAGTATACTAGAGCTGTCAGTTTAACATCAAATAAATTCGCTTGTTAAACTATTTAATTTATAATCTTAAAATAACTAATAATGGCTAATCACCAATATTCAAATATCGAATATTGTGATATCCATTTTTGTTATGGAAAAGCAAATGGTAATGCAGAGTTGGCAAGAAGATATTATATGGAGAGTTATCCGGAAAGAAATATCCCTCATGCTCAAACATTTTCCAGTGTGCACAGGAGGCTTGCGGAATGTGGTTCCTTTAAAAGTTATAATGGAAATAGGGGAAGACCTAGAACTGCTAGAAACGTGCAACAAGAAGAAAGAGTGCTTGAAATTATTGAAGATAATCCAGGTATTAGTACTAGAAAAATTGGGAATGAAGTGCGGCTCTGTCAGGCTAGTTCATGGAGGATACTAAGAGAAGAACAACTCTACCCGTTTCATTCAAAAAAGGTGCAGGCTCTTTATGACGATGATCGGCCGAGACGGTTGGAAATGTGCAATCAGATCCTAGCTAAGTATGAACACGATAATCGATTAATTGGCGTCATATTATTCACTGACGAAGCTGGTTTCACTCGTGATGGAATAACAAATCTACACAACATCCACACATATGCTTACGAGAACCCAAACAATGTGGTAGAAACGAAACATCAGCGTAGATTTTCACTAAATGTGTGGGCAGGGATAATAGGAGATTACCTTATTGGTCCTCATTTCTTTGATGGCCCATTAACTGGTGACGTATACTTAGATTTTATCCAAAATCGTCTCCCATTGTATCTGGAAGATGTGCCATTGGAAGTAAGGGCCAACATGTGGATCCTCCAAGACGGAGCTCCGCCCCACTTTAGTATACGTGTCCGACAGTATTTGAATGCAACGTATCCTGAGCGATGGATAGGACGAAGTGGACCATTGGCATGGGCAGCGAGGTCACCAGACCTTAATCCTATGGATTTTTTCTTTTGGGGTCATTTGAAACAATTGATGTACGATATTCCAGTAATCACCGTCGAGGATCTTCGCTTCAGGATAATCGAAAAGTGCCAAATTATTAAAGAAACACCAGGAATTTTTCATCGAGTTAGGCGACATTTTTTGAAGAGTGTTAGGAAATGTATGGAAGAAAATGGGGGACATTTTGAGAATCTTTTTTAGTTTGTTTAGTACTGTTTCATTAATTTTTATCAATTAAATGTATATCGCAATAATCCATAATATGAATATTTACTGATTAGCCATTATTAGTTATTTTAAGATTATAAATTAAATAGTTTAAAAAGCGAATTTATTTGATGTTAAACTGACAGCTCTAGTATACTTTGATAGCTATTTACCTGGTAGCTGGTGGTAATGAAATGAGAAAAGTAAATTTACCACTTAATTTTTAAGGGTGATTTACGTCTAAACCGTTGGGTTTAGCGATGTAAATAAAGAGCACCTTTTTTAAAGGCCTGGCATCAGTCTTTCAGAAATTATGCCAAAAACTACTGTAGCTGTCAACACTAAAAAATTATGACAAAAAAACAATTTTCAATGTAGGTAAAGTGCCCTCTAGCGGCAAACAATCAATGTGAATTGTTACTAAAATGATGAAGCGCAGAAGACTTAGCCTATCTTTCAAATATTAGTCAAATCGGTTTTCCTGTAAGCGAGTAATTCAAAAAACAAAAAATAAAAACTTGAACTTGGAATGACATTTTGAAAAAAAATTATATGAAGCTCTACCCTTATTTTGTCAAGTAGAATCACCCCCTTAAGTTTCGTGATCGATTTTTGAATCACCCTGTATATATATATATATATATATATATATATATATATATATATATATATATATATATATGTATATGTATATGAATAGTTTGTTTATTCCGGGTTTCAATCCGTTCGTTCAAAAAATCGTTTTCACGACGTTTCTCCAAAATCTCATTTGGCATTTTCAAGTGTGGTTCGTCTCGTTACTTGCTGACGAACCATACTTAAAAATGCCAAATGAGATTTTGGCAAAACGTCGTGAAAACGATTTTTTGAACGAACGGAATGAAACCCGGAATAACCAAACTATTCATTCTACCATCCGTGAAAACCTACGATATAACATTATATATATATATATATATATATATATATATATATATATATATATATATATATATATATATATATATATTTAATAACCTATAACTTAAAATGCACAAATTATGGTTAAAATTCCACACATTAACAAAAAAAGTTAAAAGACAATTCAAAAAAAAAATTTAAAAACTTATTTTACAATTAAAAACTTATATGCTTTTAAAAGTATTTAAATCTTTACAAAAATGTGTAGGTACGCGCCTGGAGCTTACCATTTCTATTTCGATACTGACTGATAAAATGTATTGATTGTGCGACTGGAAAAACAATTCCTTTTTTATTACATTATTTTTTAAATCAATACTTATGGAGCCTTTGTTTTTTTTTTATATTAAAATTGATAACATATAAATGTTCTAAGAGGATATTCCCATCTATTGACTTTTAAGAGGGTATATTAATTTTTAATCAGATTTGTGTAAATGTGGCTTAGGTTACTTATATCAGTTCTGTTGTTAACTGCGTTTTTTTTATTTCCATCATCTCTTTTACACTCAATTTGTTATAATTATGATCATGCTCAAGTATTGTTGTAGTTGAAGGAATAGCCTGTTTCTCGTACATGTTTATTTAATGCAGTCTTGGTAAATTTGTGCCCATTTAGGAGCACAGGGGATCTAAATTCAGGGTTAAAGTGATGACTTTGTCTGCTAGACCAATAATAACATTCTTTTTCTGAGACATTGCATGATTTGAGTGGAAATTCAAGTATCTCCTTGACCATGTAGGATTAGTATACCACTCAGTTAAGATTTTATTGTCTCTTCGGATAAGAGTCATCTCTAAAAAGTTTATTTTATCGTCTTTCTCTATTTCTGATGTGACTTGCAACATGCTGTGACAGGCTTGGAAGATTTCATTTGTTTTATTAGAGGGAACAGCCACTAAACGGTCATCCATATATCTTTTAAAGAATATTATATTGAATTTAAGATCTTTGATAACTTTTTCTTTTGAATATTCCATAACTAACTGAGCAATGGTGGAGCAGATTGGTGAGCCCATAGCACAGCCATTTTTTTGTTTGTAAAATGTATTATTATATTGAAAGTAATTTGTGTTTAAAGTAAGGTCCACAGCTTTCATGAAATGATAAAATAATAAAAGCGCGCATACACAGATTCTATAATTCAAACAATCCTCCCAACGAAACTGATACATCAAAATTTATTACCTTGCCGTATACAAACAGACTTGCAGAAAAAATAAAATATATTTTGAACCAATATAATATCGTTGTCTGCCACAAAGCTCAAAATAAGTTAAACTCTTTTATTACCAAACTGAAAAGTAATACTCGTAAAATGAATAACTCTAATGTTATATACTCAATTCTTTACACCAATTGTCCAAAAAAATATATCAAGATTAAATGGGCACAAATTTACCAAGAATGCTACGACTGCTTTAAATAAACATGTACGAGACACAGGCCATTCTTTTAACTACAACAATACTTGAACTTGACAACAAATTGAGTGTAAAGGCGATGATGGAAATAAAAAAAGAAAAAAACGCAGTTAACGACAGAACTGATAAGTAACCTAAGCCACATTTACAACAAATCTGTTTAAAAAATAATATACCCTCTTAAAAGTCAATAGATGGGAATATCCTCTTAGAACATTTACATATAAATTTAATATAAATAAAAAAAAAACTCCATAAGTAATGATTTAAAAAATTATGTAATAAAAAAGGAATTGTTTTTCCAATACCAAAATCAACACATTTTATCAGTTAGTATCGAAATAAAAATGGTAAACTCCAGGTGCGTACCTACGCATTCTGTAAAGATTTTAAAAAATCATTTAATTTTTTTTGGTAATGTGTGGAATTTTAGCTATAAGTTGTATATTTTAAATTTTAGGTTATTAAATTAAGGAAAATAATATATAAAAAAAACTTTTTAAAAATGCCTTAAACCAAAGGCGAAACGTCAAAACAAGTTATTTTTTTTAACATCTACATATGAACCTGCCCCAATAAAAATAGGAAAAAGGATTTATATATTTATATATATATATATATATATATATATATATATATATATATACACAGGGTGATTCAAAAATCGATCACGAAACTTAAGGGGGTGATTCTACTTGACAAAATAAGGGTAGAGCTTCATATAATTTTTTTTCAAAATGTCATTCGTTTTCGAGTTACAAGCCGTCCAAGTTCAAGTTTTTATTTTTTGTTTTTTGAATTACTCGCTTACAGGAAAACCGATTTGACTAATATTTGAAAGATAGGCTAAGTCTTCTACGCTTCATCATTTTAGTAACAATTCACATTGATTGTTTGCCGCTAGAGGGCACTTTACCTACATTGAAAATTGTTTTTTTGTCATAATTTTTTAGTGTTGACAGCTACAGTAGTTTTTGGCATAATTTCTGAAAGACTGATGCCAGGCCTTTAAAAAAGGTGCTCTTTATTTACATCGCTAAACCCAACGGTTTAGACGTAAATCACCCTTAAAAATTAAGTGGTAAATTTACTTTTCTCATTTCATTACCACCAGCTACCCGGTAAATAGCTATCAAAGTATACTAGAGCTGTCAGTTTAACATCAAATAAATTCGCTTTTTAAACTATTTAATTTATAATCTTAAAATAACTAATAATAGCTAATCACCAATATTCAAATATCGAATATTGTGATATCCATTTTTGTTATGGAAAAGCAAATGGTAATGCAGAGTTGGCAAGAAGATATTATATGGAGAGTTATCCGGAAAGAAATATCCCTCATGCTCAAACATTTTCCAGTGTGCACAGGAGGCTTGCGGAATGTGGTTCCTTTAAAAGTTATAATGGGAATGAAGTGCGGCTCTGTCAGGCTAGTTCATGGAGGATACTAAGAGAAGAACAACTCTACCCGTTTCATTCAAAAAAGGTGCTGGCTCTTTATGACGATGATCGGCCGAGACGGTTGGAAATGTGCAATCAGATCCTAGCTATTAAAGAAACACCAGGAATTTTTCATCGAGTTAGGCGACATTTTTTGAAGAGTGTTAGGAAATGTATGGAAGAAAATGGGGGACATTTTGAGAATCTTTTTTAGTTTGTTTAGTACTGTTTCATTAATTTTTATCAATTAAATGTATATCGCAATAATCCATAATATGAATATTTACTGATTAGCCATTATTAGTTATTTTAAGATTATAAATTAAATAGTTTAAAAAGCGAATTTATTTGATGTTAAACTGACAGCTCTAGTATACTTTGATAGCTATTTACCTGGTAGCTGGTGGTAATGAAATGAGAAAAGTAAATTTACCACTTAATTTTTAAGGGTGATTTACGTCTAAACCGTTGGGTTTATCGATGTAAATAAAGAGCACCTTTTTTAAAGGCCTGGCATCAGTCTTTCAGAAATTATGCCAAAAACTACTGTAGCTGTCAACACTAAAAAATTATGACAAAAAAACAATTTTCAATGTAGGTAAAGTGCCCTCTAGCGGCAAACAATCAATGTGAATTGTTACTAAAATGATGAAGCGCAAAAGACTTAGCCTATCTTTCAAATATTAGTCAAATCGGTTTTCCTGTAAGCGAGTAATTCAAAAAACAAAAAATAAAAACTTGAACTTGGACGGCTTGTAACTCGAAAACGAATGACATTTTGAAAAAAAATTATATGAAGCTCTACCCTTATTTTGTCAAGTAGAATCACCCCCTTAAGTTTCGTGATCGATTTTTGAATCACCCTGTATATATATATATATATATATATATATATATATATATATATATATATATATATATATATATATAACTTTAGAAAAATTAGTACAAAAAAATGTAAAAACTATTCCATATCTCATTTCATCATTACACGAAATACATCATTTCTCTTTCCACTCGTATCTTTTGGCAGCAAGGAATAATGATCTTTAAAAGAAAAAGGATATTATCTATTATCTGCGAACTAGGTCTTGCAATATCTGGTAAATAGCCGGTACTATTTTTATCCTAATACTATATATCCGTTCTCTTCTACTGTGAATGAATAAGAAAGAAAGAATGTACGTCACAGTTGAGTAACATCCACTTAAAAACGAAGATAATGAGTTGCAGTTATTTAATGAAAATTGCATGTTAATGTGATACGGGGGCATATTCATATCATCTTTTTTATTACGGTGGAAGATTTTTACAGGTGGTATCCAAAAAGTAATAAGAAATTGTATTGAAAGAGACACTTTTCAAAAGTGGTAAAAGAAGTCAAAAATAATCTATTCTTTTTAGTACAGTGAGTGTCTAAATGCATTTATTAAAATCTATTTTTCAAAAAGAAATTACTAAAATGTATCGAAAATTATGTTGTATTTATAAAACGATGGAGGAAGCTGATTTTCCATGGAAACCAAAAAATTTTGTACGTATTCATAGAATAATAGAGACAAATTAATAAACTTCCTGTTATTAACGTGATTTTATATATAAAATGTTTACTTACCGGCCTCCAACATCACGTGGCTCGATTGAAGTAATTGTTGTAGACTCAGCTAGTTCCCAGCTATTTCTAGATATTCGACCATCGGGTCTATCACTATCTGAAATATTAAGTAAAATAATGTTCACAAATTCGTTACCAATTTAATATTATTAATATCTTTATCAATGTAATTCTCACTTTGAAGCAATGCAAAATGTATTCATAATATCTACATTCCAAAAATTCAAGTATAAAATATTCTTAAGGATTATTATCTGATACACTTCTTACCTTCTTGCGCCCAACTCGCCCCATCATTATGATTTTCAGTTATACTACTTTGTACTTCCCAATTTTGACTAAACGAATTCCTCTTCGAATTGTTTTGATGCATCACTCTATTCTGGTGAACACCAAAGGTGTCCCTATCCTGACGTTGCGCCATAAAGGACGATTGATGTTGCATGTGCTCTCGTTCTTGTTTTTGGGACAACATATCCCTACAAATTAAAAATTATTGTATACTTCCAAAAGCCAATGTAGTTTTGAAATGACTGACGTCACAAACTAGATCAAAAATCGTATTTCCTTCCAGAAAAATAATATCTTGTTTCCATTCTTTCTTACCTGTGACTCTTGAAGTTATCTCGAATTGGTTCGATGGGTGGCGGAGGCTGGTTTGGCCTGACAACTGGAGGGGGTGGAGCGGGACCAGAAGGTGCGGGCGGAAGAGAATTTGGGCCAATTGGTGGAGGTGGTGGTCCTGGTTTCCAACTACTGCTTGCCCAGCTTTGTTGAGTAGGAGATTTGCTGCCATTATGTGGAATCTTCTAAATAAAATAAATTCTTAAGAATGAAAAATTGGATCAGCCATTTTGAATTTTCAAAATTCGACATTTAATTTGTATTCAGCGACCCCTAGAATGCTTATTCAATTATTTCGGTATGAATTCGTAAAGAGTGAAATTATACGAAAATGATGTTTTTTTGATAAAATTTTGATCCACACCCCTATTTCGAGGTCGTAGAACACGATTCTGACCTCGGTTTTCCATAATTTTTCTTCAATTTTACGGAAAACAGGGAAAATCGCTTTTCACTTTAGGTTCAATTTTTTTTCACTAAATCGTTAAACTTTTGTTATAACCACAAATTCCACAGTGATAGAAGCTTCTGTATTATACAATAATTCAAAAATATGCACTTTTTTATCAAAAAAATCCGGAAAATTATCACGACAAAAATCACAACCAATCAAAACAAAACGGTCGCCATCAACAAAGAATATCTTGCAAAGTTCGCTAAAGATGGCGTACTTGTTGAAGTCGGCGATGTTGCCAGATTGCAAAAAAAGATTTCTTTGAAATTCATATATATTTTTCTCTTTCTGTTTGAATTGGAAAGAAGAGATCCTAAAAAGACTTTTCCCTTTATTTGATTATTGAAGTACTATTAATTACTCTTATGTCTATGCCTTTGATGTGCGATTTTCACTCTATTAAAGGTTTTAAGGATTATAGTTGCTTTTGTCTGTTTCCTCCCAAATACCAGAAGTTTTAAGCGGATAATATGAATTGATCATATTGGTTATATCTGTTAGCAAAGTGTTTTTTAATTAATAAATCTAGGTCAATTTAGGTTAGTTTAGGTTAATTTCAGTTTTTTTAAACTAACAAAAACCAAGCTAAATCTGTACTAACCAGAACTAACCAAAAATTTTGGACTACTAAAGTTAATATTGCCCCTTTTTATACATAACAAACATTAAACTATGTTGTTAACTGTAATAGATAAATTTTAAAGTTTATACCAGGAAAGTATAAATCTAGGTTAATTTGGATTAGTTCAGGTTAGTTTCTCTTTTCCAAATTAACCAAAATCAAGCTAAACATGAACCAATCTACCCTAACCAAAACCAACCAAAAATTTCGAGTGGTTAAGATTATTTTTACTCAGAAACTGTTTTGATCATTAAAAAATTAAACTATGTTGTTGACTGAGGACAAATCTTACAGTGAATATTATGAGAAAAACTACATCTGGCAACGTTGCGCATTTTTACGTGATTCGGCGGTCAGTTTATATAGTGTGACGGTTGATGGCGTTTCCAAGACGTGTTTTTGATTTTTCGCTGGAAATACAAGTTTTTCTAAATTGGTTTGCTAAAATTTGTGCAAAAATAATTGAAATATATTACATACAATATATTTTAAATAGTTCCATTAAAAATAAATACGTAAATTCGGTTTTTAACTGAAATAAAAGTGCTTTGTGTAGTGACGCTTTTTTTAAGTTTTCCAGGAAAGTGAGGGAAAATAGTGAAAAATCAAGGCCAGAATCTGTTCTACGACCTCGAAATGGGGGGTACGTATCGAAATTTTTTCAAAAAAAAAACATAATTACCATGCTTTTCACGCTTTACAAATTTTTACCATTATTTCCATCAAAATAACAGAATTTAGAAGAGTACACTCAAAAAGGTAGTTTGTACTTGGCTTGCGTTCGAGTGATTGGTGAGATACAAAATCCAAAATATCCTATCTCGGTGAAAAAAAAAACGATATCTGGACATTTCAAAATTGATTTTAAAGATAAAGGATCATACTTTTAGATGCTCCAATTAGATTTTGTAAAAAAAAAATATCTTTTAATTTTACATAATCTCAAACATGGCGAAAAGCAATGTTTTTTGCACATTTAGGTTATGATACCTCAAAAACCTGACGTGTTGGAGTAATTCTGGAACCAGATTCGAATTCAACGCGCCAAAATCATTGGGAAAAGTATACCACAATTTCTATTACTTGACCCTGATTAATCAATTTTACTAATTATTATCTACGATTTTCCTTTAATTTTTTTGTTCTTGCGCGCCAGCTAACTCGAACTAACAATTAGACTCATTTATATTAACATTGGTAAAGTTAAACACTCCCACCCAGTTGTAACTTTTTATTTATTTCATTTTTAACAATAATTATTGACAAGTTTTTCAAAATAAAATTAAAAACTAACACTGGTACTATTCGATGCGTCGTTCTCCGTATCACCAGTTGTTCTGGTTCTTTCCGGGGTGCGGGTGGCGCCATCTCTTGACATCTTTTCGAATATATATTTTAAGGGTAATTCTTCAAGTTTCAACAACATTATATAAAGTTATGAAATCTCGGACTTGACAAATTAATCCCGAATGACAATAGAGAGTTAAAATAATCCCGGACTTGACATTGCGATAGAATACTGAATTCAGAAAAATTAGGAAAAGTTAAATGCGGAAAATAAACTAATGTTGCGAATAAGCGAAACAAAATAAATAATTAGGCGTTATCTGTTTGAGTTCCACCAGATACGACTTTAGTATTAGGATTAAAAACTAAAAAGTTGTAGAGTAAGAGTAGATCTTAATTTATTCGAGGACAAATTAAATTAGGTCCATATTCTCGGGGTAGAGTACGATAAAATACGAATAAATTGCGACATGTGTTGACGTTTCGCTAAAATTCAAAAATCGGAAAATTGCTAAAAAAAAAAGACCCTTGGATAGATTAAAAAATTATAAACGTAAGACACTATTAATACAACATGGGGTCTAAACAGAGACCGTGCTGAATTCAACACAACCAAATTAAAATTAAATAATCCGTTAATACAATATGGAATCCGAAAATGGATTTTGTTGATGTTGACGTTGCGCTAACCAATCAAAAAATTGGTGGAGCTATGTCTCTTCATCAGCTACAAAGACCCGATGGACTCTCCGAGACTATTTGATTGACTCAACTTACATGTGGCGTCTCAGGACTAGAATTGCCGCTCATATTGCTGGTACTGTCATCCCATCTTCCTGCAAGTTGTTGCTCCAACATCATTTTCCTCGTGTCTTCAAGTTTGCTAACTGATCTCGATGGCTTATCGACTTTACTGCTGCTGGTGGACCTTACAGAATGATTAGCTGTAACTCGTTCCAATCTCTGCTTCATTTCTGAACTAAGTTTGATTTTTCCTATACTCCCTGCAAGAAAAAATGTTCGTATGACGTTTGAAGGAGCTCAAAGAATAATGCGTGTGCAGAAGAGGCAATTTAAAGAGCTGAAGATCATCTAATGAAGATTTCGTAATGAAATAATGAGATGTCATTAAAGATTCGGAATCTTTTACCTGGTGATGGTCTAGACGCCCCAATTTCGAAGGCTTTCTTAGAATTTGATCTGGCCAATTTTTCATTTTCCTTAACGATAGGTTCAAAATCAATTTCGTCCCACTCGATAGAGTTGTCCGTTTTTATAGAACTATATCCATTTATCATTGTAATGGCTTGATCTTTATTCGGAGTTACTTTCCTCTCTTTTTGTCGCATCTTGAACTGTATAAAGTCTTCTCCGTTTTCGTGATTTGTATCGCCTTTAGGTGGAGGCCAACGCCATTTACCTAAACATAAGGATATTAAGGTAAATATTAGATTTTGCAATAAAATAAACGAAGGATCCAGAGGGAATCCAGACCTTTTAAGTTTTCAGGAGTATAGAGATAAAACATTGCTGATTTTTAAATGTCTGACAATTCACAGAAAGAGAAGGAGAGAGAAAGATAGAGAAAGAGAGATGCTCAGAATGCTTAATTAATTTACCTATCCGAACAGTTTTAGCTCTTCCATATGGGTCCATAAAAGGTCTGACTTCATTAGGATCACATTCGTCAATAGGTGGAGGCATCGGAGGTGGGGCCGGAATTCCACTTCGACTCATCATGCTCTGATTAGAGTCCGAACTTGCCTTTCGTGATTTAAAATCTAAAATACAAAATGTATCTAGGAATACGAAAAAAGTAAATATATCCGCCTACCAGATGAAGAGCATCAGCACATATACAATATTGATAACAAAATATATTCAATAATTTTGTCAAAAATAAAACATGTTTTACTTTATTATTCTTCCAAAAAAATCGGCTTAAAATACTGTAGAATTATTATCTAAAACAAAAATTAAATGAGTTCTCGTACCTGAAGATCCAACACTTGGTGAGCTGGATTTTCTCACAACATTACTGACGTTTCCTGATTTAAAACTGGATTTTCTGTTTTGAGGAGATTGAGAGGATTGGTGTACTTGAGCTTTGACTGTGGTTTGAATCGTTTCTGTGACCTAAATAAACAATTTCATTTATATGCTAATGTAACGCTTTTATATGTAGCATGTTTCTTTCTTTTGTTATTTATTTTACATATCGTATTTCACATAAATATAGTGTGTCCACGAATGGGGTTCCACACTCTACTAAACTTCAATACTTTTGATCTTTCGAGGGAAAGTAGATAAAAAATTTAGCTTGTCTTTGGATTTTCAAAAATGTAGAATTAATTTTAAATAAAATACTCTTATTTATGTTTTTTTTTACGAATTTTAGGTAACTACGTTGTTTCGAAATAAAAATAAAGCCTAAATACATAGATCAATAAAAATTTTTTTAAAAATAACACTGTTCTCCATGAAAATCTTCCTCGCCAAACTATTGTGTTACTTCGATCATTTCTACCTATGTAACCCTTACACTGACCTGTAAACATGTTTTGATTAATTGCAAAGCACGTACGAGGATGTACCTAAAGCGATATATAAATTGTGATAGCATACCGTGCGACGCTGCCAAATCTTGTTTTTTTTCTAAGTTTAGGGAAATTGTGCACAATCTAGCAACACCGCATGAGGCGCCTGGAATGATCTGTCATCTACGATGTCCCAACCCCCGAGGGCTTAAAATAACAGAGATAAACTCCAGGTAATTCGAAAGTTTACCATACTCCGTAGTCGTGGAAGGGTCAGTTACTTATCGAAGGGCCCTTGTATCCAGGAATTATGTTGTCGCTTCTGGTACTCTCGATACGCGATGTTTCTAGAAAACATTAGATGTCTGAAACGGATATATAAGTAGCCAGCCTTAAGAGATTACAAATTCAGGGAAATGTAGTACTGAGAATGGCCTTAAATGCTCCGTGGTTCCTCAGGAATGAACAAATTCACAGGAAATGAGATGGACCTCCCCCTTAAGAGACAGCAGGCTACGAAAGCCTTATTAAAAGCAGAGACACACGACAGCCCGCTCACCAGATAAACGATATACTTTGATCCAGAGATAGCTGGAAGGAGACGCAAAAGATCTAGACATCAGCTCTAGGCAATTAGGTTCAGAACACAACCAAAAAACGGAGCAGGAAATTACCAGAAAAGAAAGGAAAAGAAGAAAGAATGGAGAAGAAGAAATGAAGAAAGAAGATAGAAGAGACATCGAGGGACGCTAAAGACCCAGTAGCGATCAAGACAAAACTTGGGCCCACAAAATTGGCTGCCACGCTTGCTCAAGAACTTTAACAGGTGGTGTTGTGGAACTTAACATCTTACTACCGCTTTCCGGCAAAACTGGACTTAAATAGAGATCCAAGTTTGTGGAAAGTACAAGGATGTCTGGGAAAGATACCGGTGGATTCCACTGATGAATCCACCACCGGTATTGGGACGAAATATTCGTACATTTTAGGTGGTCGCAAATAGTTCGTTAGTTATATGCCCTTAACATCAAGGGCAATACTACGACATGGCGCCCGAGCAGGGACGACGAGACGGAAGGCCGTCGAGTCGTGGCTTTGTGTTAAAGCCGGTACCCTACTTTGGAAAGACCACCTAGGATGTCCGTTCCACTTCCTTTTCAGGCCTGTGCTTTCTAACGGCTTGGACTGTTCGAAAGTTAAAGCCGGAAAGCAAATGCCTTAGGGGGGGCATGTTGTGGAATTTAACATCTTACCACCGCTTTCCGGCAAAGCTGGACTTAAAATAGAGGTCCAAGTTTTCGGAAAGTACAAGGATGTTTGGGAAAGATACCGGTGGATCCCACTGATGAGTCCACCACCGGTATCGGTAAATTTTTGGTGGTCGCAAATAGTTCGTTAGTTATATGCCCTTAACATCAGGGGCATTACTACGAAGTGGGCTACTGGATACTCGCAAATCCAGGGCGTGGACTGTCTTCAAAAATGTATGTAGCAACTTCATAGGTAACAAGAAATCGGAAAACTACGAAGATCTAGTTGAAGAACTTATCCAATCCAATCCAACGACGTTAGGTTGTAACATGTCATTTAAGCTTCATTTCCTTCACTCTTATTTGGAAGTCTTCCCGGACAATTTAGGGGCAATTTCAGAAGAACACGGCGAAAAATTTCACCAGCAAATTGACAAAAAATTATTTATTTTATTGCATTATGCTTTTTCAATACAAAATGAAGTATATTTTGTAAAAAAAGTTGTTTTATTTTTTTTTAATCTTTGAAAATTCACACACAAAGGCGAAGATTCTGGAACAAACATATAGGGAGAATGGAGGATGGTAGACTCGTTAAAAGGGTAAAAAATAAATAACGCAGTAGGAAAAAGATCACAGAGAAGACCACCAAAACGATGGCAAGAGTGCTGGACCTCATCTTCCGAGGAAGACGTGATGGCAATGAACAGGAAATAGCCTACTAGCATGGTTAACTGTGTTAGAAAGAAGAAGAAGAAGAAAATTCACTAGATTGGGTTTCTCATATTTTATATTCTCCTTTCTATCTCTAATGGGTGATAAGTAAAAACCGAGCTCATATTTTAATTCAGCACATTAAAGTAAACACAAAAAAACCCAAAAAAAATATCAAGGAGCGACAAAAAATTTTAATTAACAAGTTAACTCAAACAAAATTCTAACAAAAAAATGAAAAAAACAATACCAGCATTCTACAAATCCTATTCCTAGTTTCAAATCATAAAATATAAAATCTAGGTATAATAGTACATATTTCTGAATTAAAATCACTTACGCATAAATGAAAATGAAAAATATATCTAAAAATCTCCAAAAAAATTCATAATTCAGGTATTATATTAATAAAGAACGAAAGATTTCACGGCTTTGGTAAAGTTGAAAATCATGCTTCTCGGGCTTAGATCGTGTCAAATTGGAATTATTATCCGACGTTTCACCTACGATTGTATCTTCAAAGATCTTTATTGGACGAGATTAGAACACTGAATGGCTATCGAGGAGCAACAACCCGGCATCTATATCCCACTGTAACATGCATCTCTATTAATATTATTTAGATATTTACAAATTTCGATTGATTCTCTAATTTTGAGCTTAAAGAAACCAGACACTCATGCTAGCACTTTAGTTTCTTTTACATTAAAAGTGTGACCGGAGCAATGCTAGTGTTTAGCTACTGCAGATTTTACAATTTGTTTCTCTTTTATACATCTTTCATGTTCCTTAAGCCTAGTGGATATAGACCGTCCTGTTTCACCTACATACACTTTACCACAAGAGCAAGGTATCTTGTAAATGTCTTCTGTTTGAAATGGAATTGCGTCCTTTGGAGACTTCAAACATTGTTCAACTTTCGTACATGTGTTGAAAATTGTCCGAATGTTTGATTTTCGGAGCAATCTGGCAATCTTGTCGGTGGTTCCGTGTATGTAAGGTAAGACAACACTGTCCATAGGAGGTACATTTATGACATTTTGTTGAGGAGTTGGACTTTTTATTTATTAATAGAACATCTTATATTTTATCAAAAGTTGCCAGTGTATTCTTTCCACAATATTATCTGAAATATTTAATGTATCTCTGTCCACTGATGTGTTTCCTGATGTTTGGAAGGTTACTTATATTACCCCTATCTACAAGTGTGGTGATAGGACGAATGTTGAGAATTATAGAGGTATCTCAAAATTTTCTATATTTTGCAAATTGTTTGAACAGATAGTCCATCAAAAAATATATCCCCTATTTATAAGTATTTTTTCTACTGCCCAACAAGGCTTTGTCCATGGTCGCTCTGCAGTCACTAATCTTTTGGCTTATGAGCAGGTCTTGTTGGAGGCGTTGGAGAGGCGTTGTCAGGTGGATGCTATTTACACTGACTTCTCCAAGGCCTTTGACAAGGTGGATCATCAGCTTCTCTTGATGAAGCTAAGTAGTATGGGTATCCACGGAGTTTTTCTTAAGTGGTTTGAAAGTTATCTTTCCAATCGAACACAAAGGGTGAAGATTGATGGCGTTGAATCTGCTGATATACCTGTCACTTCTGGCACCCCTTCTTTTTAATTGTTTCGTGAATGACATAGAGGATTCTATAATCTCAAGCAGATGTCTTTTATATGCTGACGACTTAAAGATATTTAAGGTTGTTGGAGAGATAGGGGACTGTGTGGCCTTGCAGGGTGACCTGGATAGTTTTACTAAGTGGTGTGACCGCAATTTCATGCAACTTAATTTAACAAAATGTTCTGCCATTACTTTCTCAAAAAACAAAAAGATAGTACAGTTTATAATTACACATTGCACAATACAATGTTGACTCGCTCAGATCATATAAAGGATCTTGGGGTGATATTTGATGAGGGTCTTTCTTTTGACCTGCACGTTAATAGTATTTCGAGCCTTGGTTTGAGGTTTGTTGGTTTTATTAAACGCACACTAGGTGATTTCAGCAGTGTGCAGTGTTTTAAATCTGTATATTGCTCGATGGTTCGATCAGTCTTGGAGTATGCATCTCCAGTCTGGGCACCAAACTATGAAATATACAAAAATAAAATCGAGAAGGTACAGGTCCGTTTCTTGAAATTTGTTGCTTTTAAGATGTGCCATTCAGTGTAATACGGGATTATATGAGTTTGTTATCATTATATAATAGACGCATCAATCTTGACCTAATATTATTTTATAAGATCATAAACTCTATGGTTGATGCTCCTGAATTGTTGGGGGCTGTTGGATTCGCTGTACTTCAGAGGGTGCTTCGGGTCCATAGTCTTTTTAATGAACCATACCATAGGACAAACTATGCGTTTAACACCCCAATGTCCAGAATGAGTAGGGAAATGAATTCACTGCCTAAGAATGTTGACCCATTTATACTCTCTCTGAACTCATTTAAGGGTTGTATTAGAGAATTTTTTAAGTAACTGAATTTTATACATAATAGACTGTAGTGACAGTATTATTGTTTTAGTTAACTGTTATTATTTTAGTACTCATGTGACTTGTGATATTTTGTGATTGTTTCATTTCAGATTTTGTATTCTTATTTGACGTATTATATAAAAAGGAATTTGTATGATTTATTGCCGTTAATAAACCATTATATCTTCGGCGCAATATCCGTTGCCTCTCAGAACACCAACACATACAAATCGATATCTCAATGCAACGTCATACCATCATCCTTCTCAAAAACAATCCGTCGCAAACTCTTTGGTACACAGAGCCCTTTCAATATGAGACCAACAATCACTGAAATCAGAAATAGAAAAACTGACTTATGCTCTGAGAAGCAACGGATATTGCGCTAAAGATATAAAACGTTCTGTTAATAAATATAAAAACCCAACTCCACAACAAAATATCATAAATGTACCTCCTATGTACAGTGTTGTCTTACCTTACATACATGGAACCACCGACAAGATTGCCAGATTGCCCCGAAAATCAAACATTCGGACAATTTTCAACACATGTAAGAAAGTAGGACAATGTGTGAAGTCTCCAAAGGACGCAATTCCATTTCAAACAGAAGGTATCTAAAGTTACCTTGCTTTTGTGGTAAAGTGTATGTAGGTGCAACAGGACGGTCTATATCCACTTGGCTTAAGGAACATGAAAGACGTATAAACAAGAAACAAATTGTACAATCTGCAGTAGCTGAGCACCAGTCGGCTATAAATACCGGGCTGTTGCTCCTCGACACTCATTCAGTGTTCTCATATCGTCGAGTAAAAATTTCTGAAGATGCCTCGTGCAATCTCAGGCGAAACGTCGGATAATAATTCCAATTTAATACGGTATAAACCCAAGAACCATGATTTTCAACAGGTATTACATTATTTGTAATATGGACTTTCGATACTCCGCAAAATCTAAAATATTGAAATCTACCAGAATGTGATACCCCATCTGTTGTCTTAATATACATTTACCTTCACATTTATATCTCCAGAAGTAACATTCTGAGTTAACAGCTGTTGCAAAGCCTGATTCTGAGCCAACAACTGCTGCTGAATCTGGATATTCTGAGCCATAGCGCTTTGCAAAAACGCTCTCTGAAGATTCTGCTGATACGCGGCCAATTCGTTACCATTTTGCGGCATGCCATTTAAACCCACAGGTGGTACGTTAAACATGGGCACGAAACCTTCTTGTGTAGGACTTAAAAGTGGCACCATTAAAGGAGCGGGACTAACAATCGGAGCGGGAATAGAAGGATAGTTGTAGCTGGAAGACGACGCGCCGCTTTGTGTTGAGCCTCCTCCCTTAATGGATTCCACTAAGTTGTGTTTCTCGGTGAGAGTTTTGATACTATCGTTGATAAAAATGGGTCTAAACAGGTCGCTAATATAGTCATCAACGTTTGTGTTTGATCCAGAAGCACGAGGTTGAGGTGTGGTAAGGTTTTCTACTTCTTGATCAAGTACAGAACTTTCCTGAAATTTTATTTCTATATAAGATAATCTTAAACATTAATTTTTAGTAAAAATTAACTAAATGTAATCAAAAAAAAAAATTACCTCACTAATTTGACTGTTACTCCTGTCTCTATGACCACCGCCTTTAATCCTTAACACCATTTTAGAAGCGTCAGATAACGAATTTACTTCGGGATTAACTTCATTCCCCAATACCTGGTCCAAAAATTCATCTAAACCTTCTATGTAGTCACCATCATCGTCATCAATTGCATTCACTTTATCTCCATCATCTAAAGAATCACCATCATCAACAGCAATTGTTCCTCCCCCTTTAATGCTAGCTGCAAGCGATCTCGCATCCGACAATTCATCTAAATTACCATCCAAGACTGGACTAAAAAGTTCATCCAGAAACTGATCCACATCACTTGCTTGTGAAGGAACGCGGACTCGACGCACATGAGAAGCTAAACTGGGAGCTTCACTAGTATCTGACATCGCCGAGCTTCGTACACCACCAAATTCTGATTTCTCGATGTAAGCACGACTCGAGTGACTTCCTGGTGGAGCTTTTTTACCTAAAAAATACATGCATTGAAATTATGCTAATTTTCAAAGCTTTCATAAAGTTAGCGCAACAAAACCAAAAATTTACCTGCATATTGTGACTTGATATATCTTGGACCTCCTCTATCTCTATGAGATGTGCTGACGCTTCCAATATCGGGATACTCAAACTCTATTTCCTGCTTCACCATATAATTCTGATGGTTCATTACTACAGGTTTTATTGGTGCCAGTTGTTCAACCGAATGATATCTCTCGTTCAGCTTCGATGACTGAGATAATCCAAGCTCCGCCAAAGGATTCGGTTCTGGTTCCCCCAAAAGATTATCCAGACTTCGTGATCGGATCTTTTCAGCATCAAAGTACCTATCGTTTAATGCAGAAGTTCTGGATAATGCTTCGTGGGAAGCTTTACGTACTGGTGAAGTAGCAGGATT
The DNA here is from genome assembly GCA_034092305.1 of Diaprepes abbreviatus. NCBI lineage: Eukaryota > Metazoa > Arthropoda > Insecta > Coleoptera > Curculionidae > Diaprepes > Diaprepes abbreviatus. The sequence goes on from JASJET010000021.1 coordinate 904,970, forward strand.
AATTAGAGGAGAACCTCTATTGATAGGGCTATATCTGGTTTCAATGTTTTGTATTTCCCGGGATGATTTTCTAGAGCTTTGACGTGAGTGAATGACTGGAGCTGGAGGCGAGGCCCGGATGATTTCTCTGGGTGGTTCTCGTGAAATCTTGCGAGTTATGTTTATTGGAGGTTCTGGAGGTGGTACCTAAAATGTTGAATTAATATTATTAAGTCACAAAATAGATGCTCATCTATACCTGTGGTCTTGTTGGTGTTATCACACTGTGATTATCGACTTCAGCAGGAAAACTTCGGCGACTTCCAACTTTGAGTAGCGTAGATTTCTGAATAGGAAAAGCTGGGTATAGTTCTAGTTCAGAAACTAAATCGAAAATGTAATCCAAGCCGTTTCCTTCATACACAACACCAGCATCATCCATAACAACTGTCCATCCTTCAGGAGTGATTCCTTGTGATGACATGGCTAAAGATGCAGCCTAAAATATATATTATGTTAGATATACATCATACGCTTTTATATTAAAGGAAGACACGAACTTGACATATAAAACTGGACTGCTCATGCATAATACCTTCCTTATACCATAGAAGAAATATACCAAGAATTCCTATCCTGTGCTATAATTTTGACGCTCCTAAATGATACGCAAACTGGTACGCCGTCTCATTCATAAAAAGCAATTTACAATATTGTCAATGATTAGATATCAGTATTTTAATGTGATATACATGCTTTCGTTAGAAACAAATATAAAAGATATAAATTTTCGGATTTATGTTCTTCTTCTTCATGTGCCATCTCCGTTTCGAAATTTGGCTATCATCATAGCTATTCGGACCTTAGACACAGCTGCGCGAAACAGTTGATTGGAGTTACATCCAAACCACTCTCTTAAGTTTCGTAGCCATGACATTCTTCTTCTCCCGATACTCCGTTTTCCCACAATTTTTCCTTGAATTATATTTTGCAGGAGTTGGTATTTATTTCCACGCATGATGTGGCCAAAATACTGCAACTTTCGACTTTTGATGGATAGTAATAATTCTTTTTCTCTCTTCATCCTTCTAAGTACTTCTTCGTTTGTTATTTTATCGGTCCAGGGTATTTTCAATATTCTTCTGTAGATCCACAGTTCGAACGCTTCTATTTTATTGCAGCAGTATTTATTCATGGTCCATGTCTCCACACCATACAGAAGGATAGAGTGAATATAACACTTTACCAAACGTATTTTTAGTTCCAGGCTTAAGTCTCGGCTGGTTAATATATTTTTCATTTTCATAAAGGCGCTTCTCGCTTTTTCAATTCTTATTGTGATTTCTTTCGTGTAGTCATTTTTTTCGTTCACAGATGTTCCCAGATAGTTATATTTCTCAACTCTCTCAATTTGTTTGTTGTTTACTTGGAGATTGACATTATTGATGTTTTTCTTTGATACTATCATAAATTTAGTTTTCTCTATGTTGAGTGTTAGACCATATTCTTCGCTTATTACTACTAATTTCCTGAGCATTCTCTGTAAGTCGTTGAGATTTTCTGCAAGGATGATGGTATCATCTGCATATCTGATGTTATTGACTGGAATTCCATTCACCTTTATACCAGCCGTTTCGTTTTCAAGGATTTATGTTGAAAAAGTGACAATTCAGCATATTCCTTCCTACCGACTAAGAGGGGTAAGCTCCACTTTTTATCGATTTAAATGTAAGGTTGCCGTAGCCTAGCGAAGTTTTACTGATACGTTTGATCATTACAACGTTCCCTTTGTAAACTTAAACAAATATAATAAACCAAGGGCTAAAAAAACTTGTACCCGTAGTTTAGATCAACTATCCAATACGGCAACACTGCATATACATCATTCCTTGCCGTTTTACTACTTATAGTAAAAACTAAATTTTATCAATGACTTAGAGCTTCCAATTCTCCCATAAGAATGAGCCGTCTTAGTATAATTAGATAAGATAAGATAATTTATTAGTAATAATATACAAATAGTACTTTTACAAGTCAAATAAATAAAATATTAAAATTTTGTCAATTAATTATTATCATTGATACAAATAAAACATTACACGATATTGATTCTTCCTCAAGAAGAAAGTTTTGGTAAAAAAAGCTAAGAGAAGCTGACAACAGATAAAGACAATACTACAGATTAAAATTTGATTCGAAATACTCCTCGAACGAAAAAAACGCGTTCAGCACAAGGTAGCTCTTGATTTGTTTTTTGTACTGATAGAAGTTAAGAGCTTTAATTCTAGCTGGCACGCAGTTGTAGAACTTTATTGCTAAATATCTTGAACCATTTCTGGATCTCTCAAGCCGGCCAAAGTCTGGTACAAGATTGTTGTTGTTTCTTGTTGGATAGTTGTGAATATCTTCGTGTGATCTGTATAGATCAAGATTTTGTTTAACGTACAACAAACACTGCATAATGTACACACAAGGTAGAGTTAAAATTTTTAAATTCTTAAACGAATTTCGACAGTCTTCTCTATAACCAAGCCCAGAGATAATACGAATGCATTTTCTTTGTTGTCCAAACGCCTTATCAGTATGACAAGAATGACCCCAGGAAAGAATAGCATAAGCCAAAAGAGAATGAAAGTTACTGTGATATGCTGTCAGAAGAGTTTCTTTGGAAGTTCCCCGTACAAGACTCCTGAACAGGAACAGTTGTTGGGATAGTTTTTTTGAGAGATTAACAAGGTGTTGTTCCCAGGTTAATCCTGCATCTAGGTGTACTCCCAGAAATTTGACCTCCATTGCACATTGAGGTAGAAAGGACTGTACAATTTCACTGTTATTCCTTAGAGTAAAGTTAATATTTTGTGATTTGGAGTTGTTCAAGGATAGGCGATTGGCTCGAAACCATTGAAATGAAGTTTTGTAATCAAGACTGTCAATCTCTGAAGGGTGATAACTTATATAAAACGTTGTGTCGTCAGCAAACAAAACAGTATTGACTCCCTTGCCCTTACAGTATGCCAGGTCATTTATATAGATGAGGAATAAGATGGGACCTAATACCGACCCTTGAGGTACACCATACCTCAGGGATTGTTTTTTAGAATTACACTGCCCAAAGTGAACATACTGATCACGATCCGATAGATATGAATTAAGTAGTTGAATGGCATCAGCCTGAAAATTGTAGAATGGTAGTTTTTTTAGAAGAATGCTATGTGTAATGCAATCGAATGCCTTTGTGAGGTCTAAAAAGGATGCAAGAGTGTCAAGATACTTTTCAAAGTCCTGTAAAACATTACTAGTAAAGTGATCAATAGCTAAAGTTGTGCTCCTGTTCTTTCGGAATCCAAACTGGTTCAAGGCAAACAATTTGTTTGACTCAAAGTGATCATTAGCCTGATTTTTCAAAATTCGTTCATAAACTTTTGACACGATTGGTAATAAAGATATGGGGCGCTAATTGTTGCAGTCATCAATGCTTATACTAAAAATGACCCCACCATGCTCCGTGCCATTACGTGCAAATAATTAGTTTGGTGACGGTATTTATTTCTATTTGTAGTCTTAGACAATCAGCATCGTTGTTTACACAAGTAAACATTTTAGCGTCATCCGCATAGAGTAGCATTGTACAGTCACCCACAATTCCATTAATAAATATATCAAATAATAAAGGACCTAGTATTGGCCCTTGAGGAACTCCCGAGGTCACACACAGGGGTTCCGAGGACTGACCACAGCATTCTATTATTTGCTGCCTATCACAGAGATATGATTTAAAAAATAGAATTAATTTTTGCGAAAGTCCAAAAAAATTCAGTTTATCAAGCAAAATGCCGTGATCAAGCCTATCAAACGCTTTTAAAAAGTCTGTATATATTGTGTCTACTTGACCTCCCTTGTCCAAGACATCAGCCATAAACTGAGTAAAACAGAAAAGATTGGCCGCCGTGGACCTACCCTTTATAAAACCATGTTGGGAATCACTAAATAGGTGTTTCAGCTTGAAAAATAGATGTTTATGCAGAAACATTTCAAAACATTTAGAAAAATTATTTATTATACAGACTGGTCTGTAGTTTTCTATATTTTGTTTGTCTCCTTTTTTAAACACTGGAGAAACTCTGGAAATTTTCCATTTAACAGGAAACTGTGAATTATTTAGGCAGAGATTAAAGATAATGGAAAGAGGTTTTGTTAATACGCATGCACAGTCACGCAGGAAAAAGGAGGGAATTTTATCCGGGCCTACTGTTCCCTTTGGTTTCATTTCTTTTAAGCAAGATAGTACGTCATTTTCACTAACCTTACAAATATGAATAGTTTGAGTGACAGAACTTTGAATATCTTTATTAAAAGCATTGTTCGATGAAATATACGAAGATTTAAAAAAGTCATCAAATGCATTTGCAATATTTGCATGGTTTCTATAAGTATTTTCCCCACAAATCATATTTTCAGGTAATTCTTTATTATTTCTTTTACTATTTAAAAATTGCCAGAAGTTTGATGGGTTAAAAGCAATGCAGTTTTCCACACTTTCACCATATTTTTTATACGTGTCATTTATGTCATAATTAATTTGTCTTCTCTGCTGTTGAAATTTTAACAGATCTTCATTTTTTGTGAACGTTTGTATTTTTTCCAAGATTTAAATTTTTTCTTAATATTATTTATTATTTTATTTTTTATGATGTTGCACCAGAAAGAACTGTTAAAATATATCTAAAATACAAGGAATGGTGGAATGACAGAGTTAAGGCTGCTACAAATGCCAGAGATGTTAGTTATAAGCGGTATGTCAGTTCTGGAACATCTGAGGATTTGGAGATCTACAAACAAAAAAGAAATATTGCGGTGAAAGTTATGCGCCAGGAAAAAAGAGAATATTATAAAGATAGAATAACCGAAAATAAAAGTAATTCCCGTGCATTGTGGAACATTTTAATAAGTTAAATATTGTTTTACAAAAACAATTATCCCGGTATTTTTTATTGAATATACTCAATTAACCTGTCAAGTAAAATAAGGAAAAGCGATTTATTGTTTGAAATATACTATAGAAAGAGTTATTGTCTAAACCTGTTAGTCAGAATAATAGAATTGACATTCATACACGACACATTCACGCCAATATAAGAAATTAGCAGGGAATTCAATGTCGCCATACAAATCATTGCACCTAATGGCGACCAATAAGGGGGGGGGGTCAAAAAATTATTTTCATGAGCAGTCCAGTGTTATATATCATGTTCGTAAAGGAAGATATGCTTACTTCCTCACATGTCGTCCATGAATCAGCATTTACACTAGAAACACTAGCATCAGCCATGGTCAATGGCAATGCACAGTTTGACTTTTGCCTTATGCTTCTCCATTCCAACAAACTAGGAGGCATATTGCGAGAATGAGGAGCTCGTTGAAGACTTCTCGTAAGTTTCCTTTGGAGAGTTTCTTTTATGCTGACTGGAGCATGATCTGTGATAAATTTCAGAAGGTATCTGGAAAGAAAGAGTTGTATTGAATAAAGTAAACCGTTGCTATCTTAATGAGTATATTTACTTGCTCAATGGAGGACTAGGCTGAAAGGTACTCAAGCAATGAGCCATCAGTTGCCACACCCTTTCAGAATTATCATTTTTCCAAGTCTGATTGCACAGTTGAACCAGAAGTTCATCTCGAAGTCCTCTGGAGTTTAATCCTTTATACACCATGTAGTCTGCTAATGCTCTTTCCCTTGATCCTATGGAATTAAATAAGTAATGCAGGTGAGCTCATTTATATGGAAAAATTCAAACTTTACCTGTTAGTTGAGAATCATTGGACCAACGTAAAATGAGCTTAAATAATGCCACAGCGTCCTGGAAGTCCTGGTCTCTTGCAGCCGCCTTTGAAAGAAACGGAGTGGTGATGGGGTCCTTTTTGTAGTGGAGATCTGCGTCTTTGAAATATACCGAGGAAAATTTGGAGAATTCGAACTGGTTCAAGTCGTGGGGAAGGTTTAAGGGTGGAGGATTTCCGGTGACCCCACCTAACACTTTGACGAGGTTACGTTCAGTATGAATCGGGGTGAAACCTGAAAAATTAAAAAAGCAATTAATAAAAATTTTAGAGGGAATAACTTATTAAGGAAGTGTCCGTTGCTTACCATCTAATTTGGAAAATATAAACGCTAATTCTGCAGGAATTTCCAAATGATTCACGGCAGTCTTATTGTCGCTCTTGGCAGCTGCTTTGGCGGTAGCGTTAGCCTTCTGAGCTTGTGCCTGGAGCTGAGCTTCTCTAGCTGCACGTTGTTTAGCTCTTTCCTGAGCGATTTTTTCCGCTTCGACTCGTCGCTTGAATTCGGCTTTTCGCTTTCCGTACAGTTTGCGTTCTTTGCGGCCTCTGTAGAGAGCTTGGGCTTGAATAACACCTGGAAGATTTTGATCAAATACAGTAAAAAATAGATTTATATTTGAAAATTGGAAAGCTATTGGTCAAATAAGACTAAGAATATTTCTTTCTCCTATATACAGTCAGAATATTATATATATATATATATATATATATATATATATATATATATATATATATATATATATATATATATATAAGCTTGTAAAAATATAAATTCGCAAAGCGATAGAGTCGTAAATTTTAGCTGATGGACACCCCTAAAAGGCTGGCGTGGTAGATTTACAAAATCCAACATGGCGGATCTAATATGGCGAGCAAAAATCCAATATGGTGGCCGAATTTTTTAAAAATCAACCGACTTGCACCAAATTTGTTATACAGGTTTTTTTTTAAGGTCGCTAATCAGGAATCATAGGTCAAATTCACTATTTTGAATTTTGAAATCTGACCTTGGATTTGAGATCAGCAATCCTAAAAACTTCCGTATATCAAATTTTGTACAAATCGGTTGATTTCCAAAAATAACGTCCGCCATCTTGGATCCGCCATCTTGAATTTGGTAAACCTCACCTTAAACTCCAAAAATCTCCGAATACCAAATTTAGTATAAATCGGTTGACGTCCAAAAAATACGTCCGCCATCTTAGATACGCCATATTGAACTTGAGGATTTTGGATATTCAGATTAGTAATCGGCAACCCAAAAACCCCTGTATACCAAATTTGGTGCAAATTAGTTGATTTTCAAAAAAAAAAGTCCGCCAAATCAGATCCACTATTTTAAATTTTGCAAAATCGACTTCGGATTCGTGATTAGCGATCCCAAAAACCCCGGATACCGAATTTGATGCAAATCGGTTGATTTTCAAAAATTCGGCCACCATATTGGATTTTTTTACCACCATGTTGGATTTTGTAAACCTACCAAGCCAGTTTTTAGGGGCGACCATCAGCTAAAATTTGAGTCAAAAACAACTCGATCGGTTTGCAAATTTATATTTTTAAAAGGTTTTTTGCTACACACTCGATTTTTCTACAGCTTTCGGCCGCCATATTGAATTTTCCAAAGGCGTGCTCTGAACTTGAAACTAAATACTCTAAGTTTTAAAATGAGCCCTGATCGATGTTTTTGGTTGCCCCAAATTTTGGAACAGGAAAGAAACTACCTTTTCTAGATATCCTACTGAAAAGGAAAGAGGATGGTCTGCTTTCGCATACTGTCTACAGAGAACCCACTCACACCAACAGACACCTCAACGCCGATTCACATATCCACCCCGCCCAATTATTTGCCGTAGTGAAATCTCTTGCATTTCAATCACAGTCCCTTACAGATCAAGAAAATTACCACAAAGAAATGAACATACTGCAAGACTCCCTAACAAAAAATCGTTAAAAAAAGACAAGACTCTAAAAAACAAACGCTTGGCTTCGAAAACTCGCGAAAAGCAGGAAAAAAGCTCCAAAGCTTTTGTTCCTTATGTCAGAGGCACCACAGACAAAATCGCAAAAATTCTCAAGAGACACAACATTAAAACCATTTTCACCACGGACCGTAAAGTAAAAGATCTCCTACCAACAGCTAAAGAAAAAATTCCTCTAGAAAACCAGAAAGTGTACCAAATTCCATGGGAGAGTGCAGCTCATCTTACGTAGGCCAAACCAATCGTAAAATTAGCGCCATAAGAAACGAACATATAAACGCTGTCAAGCAAAAAACAACTTCTTCTGCACTGGCCCAACACCGGTTAAACTCTGGACATAAGATCAATTTCTCAGGAACAAATATGCTATCGAGATGTGAAAACCTGTCCACAAAAATTTTAAGGAAAGTCATGCAAAGAGTCCTAACAACTTAAATAGCAGAGATGATACCCAGCGATTGCCTAACACTTGGAAAAACCTGCTTACGAGTCATCAACCAGTAGTAGGTAGTACAGAAATGGGTCACAACTAGACAACACGACCCCAAACACTGGCAACAGGGCCGTCAGTTCGCCCACAGACGCCGTACAGTGAGCTTTGAAAATGGTGAATGAGATTTCACCGAAATGTTAGCTGTCTTAAAGTCCTGAGATGGACTCAGCACACACACGTGATACCCAGAACCTAAGATTACATCATCATCTAAAAATTCATTTCTTTCATTTTTACAACACCCAAGACATTAAGGGACAAAGACAAAAATAGTTTTAATAAATCTCTTAAAATGTTATAAAATTTAGTAGGTAAGATAGAATTTTAAGAATTAATAAAAATGCTTTCTTACCTCTTTTAATTTTATGATAATCTCTCCGTTGTGTGTATCCCTTCCAATGTTTTTGAATAGTAATGGCGTTCCTCTTGATTCTCCTGTACTTCTTTCTCGCCAAATAACCCCTGATGTTCTTCTGTATGATTACTGCAGCCCCTTTCAGAGATTCACCCCGTTTGTTTTCCAGTTGTCGCTCCAAACTTTCTCTTAGAAATACTCTGGTGGCACCCAGCTGATAATCTGGCCCTTCTAAAAGTTAAGAAAATAATGTTTTATAAATAATGGATTATTTTAAAAATATAATAAATAAAATATTAATTTATTAATCGTTAATAATAATAATTATAGCAGTAATTGTGAAATTTATTATGACAAAGCAACTAATAAAGAAAATAAGGTTTTACCTGCGCCCGTATGGGGCATCTGCTCTAATATAGCTCTACACAGATCTCGATAAGGTGCTCCTCTTGGAATACCAGCAAGCAGATACCTGCCAAAATAAAGGATTTTAAAATTATGGCGTCTCGACCACATTATACTGTTTTTAAAATCACTTTCAGTTTAACACTAAATAATCTTGTATTAAACAATGCATTTAAAATTACGAGTTATAGGGAACGAATACCTTAATAAAAATAGCGGAACGGTAAACGTTAAAGTCGGTATTCTATATCAATTCACAACCGATTGGTAATTTTAAGTTGAAAATTGAAATTTAATACTCGTAACGACATTCGTAACTAAAAAAATCATTCGAAATCGACTTATATTGTGAAAATTATAATGAAATTTTTTTGCGTTGTTGTTACGTTATTTCAAACACCGCGGTAATTCTCTATTGCAAAGTCGTTACAGGTAAATTTTGTAAGTCTGGTAATTATCTTCGCATTAAAGATTTACTTGTAGAAAGGTTTTTTTTTTTCGAAGCATATAGTTGCCACTAGGTATCGTCAAAGTATTAAATTAGTTAACAAACTACCTACTTAAAAGAATAAATTACGTTGCACAATTAATTTTACATTTTATAATTAATAGGTGTCTGTATTTTTATGTTTCATTATAGTAATTGTCGATAAATGTTGAATTTTTGAATTTCCTGTTAAAATCCATAAATAAAATGTATTGCACTTTCCATTGCTGAAGGTAGTTCACCTGTGAAACGGCTTTTCTTAGGAATGGGATCGAATTTGAATATATAGTTTACAAAAATGTCTTTTATTTAATTAAAAAAAGGAAATTTCTTAATCGTTTGTGAAACGAAATATTAACAATTAAAATATGCATAATTAACATGCTGGAGGTCACTACATATAACATAATGCCGATACATTTTGGAATATCTCAAAAACGGTTTTTGCATATAACTAATGCGACGTAGATTCAAAAATTATGAATTTTTTTAGAAAAAAACGAAATTTCTTGACCGTTTTGTTTAGAAAATACAGATTTTTTTAAATAAAAATAATTTGAAAATATCTGACGCGTAGTGGTGTACAGTGATCACAACTTGGCAACGCGCGACAATTCAAACCTAAGTTAGTTAGGTTAGTTCTTCAGAATGTGACATTTTTTAAAATATATTTCTAGATATTTTTATTTATTTTCTCAATGTGTTGGGATGCCAACATAACAAACTGTATAGGTATGAGACTCACACTATATGAACGTTACGATTACTCTATAGACCATTCAATATAGACATTTGCGGCGTTGCCAGATTTATAATATTTAAAGTTATTACTGTATAAGAATGTGTCTGTATATTGAAAGTGAAGGTGTATTGGGTACAGTCTCGTACAAAAACAAAATTCTTTAGGCGTGATAATCTTTAACTTTTGGTACTTACTTAAAGGCTATACTTAAGACTGAACAAGGAAGGTATCCCAACTTGACGCCTCTGATTTCAATAATTTTTTGATACAGGGTGTCTCAAAAGAAAGTTCACATTTAAAAAATCGATTTAAAAAAAAGTCAGGACTTTATTGAAAAAATGTTTATTACATATTAAATTACATTGTTTGGAAATTTATTTTTTAAAAATGATATCGTCCAAATGTAATCCGTTGCGCTCACGGGATTCATTTAATCGAGCACTAAAATTGCCCATGACGGCTCGGCAGGTATTCTCCGTGATGTCTGCCATTTCGTTGCGGATATTTTCTTTTAATTGTGCCAGGGATGTCGGTTTGTTGGCGTAAGCTTTTGATTTGACATAACCCCATAGGAAAAAGTCCATAGGTGATAAATCAGGACTGCGTGGAGGCCAACTTATGTCACCTTTCTTTGAGATCAATTTGCCAGGAAAAATTTCACGCACTCGTGGCAGAGACATGTTGGACGTGTGTGAAGTTGCTCCGTCTTGCTGGAACCATGTTCTTTGGTTATAGCCAGGAAAATTTTGCAGTTCAGGCACGAACAAGTCGTCTAACATCTCCACATACCGCTCTGAAGTCACTGTTACTGTGCGTTTCCTTTCATCTTCAAAAAAGTACGGGCCGATAATTCCTCGCGCCGACATACAGTCACTTTCGGCGAATGTAGAGGTTTCTGATGTTTGTGTTTTGGATTGTTTGCACTCCAATAGCGGCAATTTTGCTTGTTTACATGACCATTAAGATGAAAATGGGCTTCATCCGAAAAGAAGATGTTGGTAAACGAAGAAAAGCGTTCAGTCATCTGGTTTACGAAGTCAAGCCTCTGACCAGCATCCTGAGGCTTCAATTCTTGCACCAACTGAATTTTATAGGGGTTCAGCTTTAAATTTTTGTGTAAAATGCGGAATAATGATGACCTATGCACATTTAAAGCAACAGCACGCTTACGAATCGAAACGTTTGGTTCGTCACGAACAGACTGAGTAACACTCTCACTTTAAGGAGGTGAAACCTGCCCCTAAAGTTCACACTCGAAAATGGATTTTCCGATATATCTCAGGTTCTAATTGGAATCTTGCAATGAAACAAATTGCGTATTACCTCTGATGTTAATGTACAATTATCTAATGCGGTTTCGACCACAAGGGTTGCAGTCCCTATTTTTTACATTGAAAAATCTATGTGCTACAGATAATTAAAAAAAAATACATTCGTTAATTGACTACAAATATAAAATTGACCACTTCTAGATTATTTTCTTAAACCACCCTTAAACGAAAAATTACCACCCAAGAAAGGTTTGTCCGTATGCTTCAGCGTCAGACATAAGGGTAGCAACCCTATTAGCAGTAGTATGACACTTTTTTAATGACAATGAGAACCCAATATTTATTTGAAAATCTAATTTCAGAGATAAAGTTTCCATGGAAGGATGTTTCCCAAATATTACCAATTTTGGAGGAAATCGGACAAAATTGATTTTTTCGTCCGCCACATTGGATTCGCCACAGTATTTGTTTTAAAAAGAATTCTAGATTCGTTATGTGCGATCCCGAAAACTCTTCTGTATCAATTTTGGAGAAAATCGGACAAAACTCATTTTTTGTCCGCCATATTGGATCCGCCATACTGAATTTTTTAAAAATATTTTGGATTCATTGTGTACGACCCCGAAAACTCCCCTGTGCCAATTTTGGACAAAATTAAATTTTTTGTCCGCCATATTGGATCTGCCATATTGAATTTTCTAAAAATAATTTCAGATTCGTTGTGTACGACCCCGAAAATTCCCCTTTAATAACTTTGGAGAAAATTGGACAAAATTATTCTTTTTGGCCGCTATATTGTTAGCGCCATCTTGGATTTTACTGCACCAATTTCGTCCGAAAAAATATGAGACCACCATAGCAACTTCCTGAGCATAACCTAAAAAATTTCATTAAAATCGATGCCGCCGTTCCGGAGTGATCGGTGTAAATACATAAAAAAATGCATAGTCGACGAATTGAAAACCTCCTTCTTTTTTAGAAGTCGGTTAAAAATATTTGTTCAATCCATTTAAAGCATTAATTTCTTTTTATACAAATAAACACAAATAAGTTCGGATTTTTAAAATAAAAATTAGGGGTTGCAACCTTTACGGTTCAAATTGCATCAGACAGTTTAGTTTTGTGTTAAAAGTAAGTAATTATTTATAAAATATCAGTCAGAAGCTTAAACATACTGTCGCAGATGGCGGCACACTCGGAATCTGGTTTATAGGTTCCGACGCGGAAAGGTTTAAATATGAGTATGCAGATGTAGAAAGTGTACCAAAGGTGTCTGGGGAAAGCTCCGACAGACCCACTGATGAGTCTACCGTCGGTAGCTAGGACGAAACACCTCTTTTAGGGTCTAAAAATTAGATTGTGACGAACCGATCGCTTCGACACGGGGGCGGTCTCGTTTACAACAATACTGATAAACTTTTTTTTTTTTTGGGGGGGGGGAGGCGTAATTTTTCATTTAAAGGTGGTTTAAAAAGTAATCTATAAGTGGTCAATTTTATTTTTCATTTATATTCAGTTAACAAAAATATATTTTTTGAATTTTCTTTAGTTCATTTTGAATTTTTTTTTATCCAAATAGACACAAAATAGGTAGATATTTCAATGTAAAAAAAGGGTTGCAACTCTTATGATCAAAATTGCAATAGTTAAGTGCACATTAACATCAGAGGTAATACGCAATTTGTTTCATTGCAAAATTCCAATTAGAATCCGAGATATATTGTAACTTCCATTTTCGAGTGTGAACTTTAGGGGCGGATTTCACCTCCTTAAAGTGTTTTTCCGCAGATAAAAACAAACGTGTCTCGTATTTCATCGTGGCCTACAACATATCAATAAATGATTGAAATCGGAGGCGTCGAGTTGGGATACCTTCGTTGTGAGTTATTAAATGCATATTTTTGAAAAATAAAAATATCCTGAAAGTGACTGAAGATGCTGATAAGTTGAAACGCTATGATTATCAATAATAGAGACACTGAAAGCCCCAACTATTCATTATAAGAACTTACCTATATCTGTCAACAAAGTGATGAAACTTCATTCTAATAGGATAGCCAGATTGACGTATCTTGATCGTGTCAAGCATGCCGGCGTATCGAAGTTGCTCAAGGACAACGGGCATGTCAAATCTCATGGGAGATTTTTCGTTATTTGGTTTGATACAGCGTACAAACCACGGATTGCATTTTGACATGTTTTCGAGGAGCTGCTGAAGACTGTCACTGAATCGTGCTGCCACAGTCGGTGTGCGGGGTTTCATAGTAACGAAACGTCCTAACAAAGAAATATAAATATATATTTTTATACAAATAGGTTGTATTCTTATGCACGTTAACATGTTTTGTGTTACTAAACCGCAGTATGAAATATAATCCACCAATTTCCTTCCCAATTGAACAATGTTGCTTATGTACAACTGTTGCTTATTCAAACTTTGATGGAACATTGCTCTATTTAAGAATAAGTAATTAAATTTATAAAATCATTGGAGCTACGTATTATAAAACCTCAGATATTCATGACATTATTACGTAGCTGACTGACATGGACTACAAACGCGAGCGTTTTGTCAAAAGTAACCACAAGATTTTTAAGTAAATTGCGATATATTTGAGGTTTACTTACCATTGGCCCCCTTAGGCAAAGATCTACTTTGAGATTGGCTACTTAAAGGCTTCGCAATGGCACTGACCAAAGGTTCTTTGCTGGACGTAAGAAGGTCGATCACTTCGGGCCTTAAAATATCTCTATTCTTATCTAGGAATCCGTCGACCGAGTACCAAACTTGACCAGCGAAATGACGAATCTAAAAAGGTAGAAAATGTGTTAATATACCTAAAAAAAATATTTGAATTGAAAAGCAGTAAAAGGTTTAATAATTTCGAGACTATTGATAAAGGTATGTATTCTAAAAAGAGCGCCTTACTCCAAATTCTCTTCCTCCAACTCTAGGTCTGCAATAGTGCTCGTTGAGAGCATGATTGTAGTGACACTTCTCCAAAAAGGAAGCATCTGAAGCTCTTGGAAAGTTACTTTCATCATCTAGAAGGTGGAAGATACCCACTGGCTTTTTGCCCAAGAGCTACAAAAAAAAAAAGAAAAATGCACTGCGTAAAAAAATGTGTATCATACTATATAAGAATTATGACAAATAAAAAGAAGTCTCAAGAGTTATTCGAGAAAAATCCGCGCGTCTTAAGCTGTTGCGCTGTTGCCAGACGTCCAAATAATTAATATGAAAAAGAAGAAAGTATTTAGCTTTGACGTGGAAAGCCTATACACCAACGTTCCAGTTAAGGAATCACTAAAAATCATAAGAAAGAAACTTGAAGAAGACCAGACTTTAGCAGAAAGAACATCTTTACTACTGCACGCCATTGTGGACTTGTTGGAAAGTTGTTTGACTAATTCCTATTTTCAAGAAAAGGAAAAATCCAGGATGATGGACTACCGATGGGATCTTCACTCTCACCGATGGTCGCAAATATTTTCATGGAATGGTTCGAGACGTTTGCAACTAAGAAACCAAAGTTATGGCTCAGATACGTGGACGATACTTTTATTATGTGGAGTGGAAACGACGAAAAACTTCGAAACTTCATTTTTCATCTCAACAATGTCAGCCCAACTATTAAACTCACCATGGAAAAAGAAGTAGCAAATAAATTACCATTCTTAGATGTCTTGGTTGAAAGAAATGACAGACAGATTCACTCCAACAACACCAAACAAGGAATTATAAGAAATCTCGTAGATAGAGCCTTAACTCTCTGCAACTTGATGAAAGAGATAGATTATATTAAAAATGATCTGACAGCCAACGGATACCCAGTATATTTAGTGGATAAATTTCTAGAAGAACGCAGAAATAGGACAATATCGACAACGAATGAAGAACGAAAACCAGTATTGAACATCCCCTATGTTAAAGGCATTCCAGAAAAAGTTAGAAGGATAGGAAAACGATATAAAATCAACGTTGTTTTCAATTCAAATAACTCTCTGAGAAGTCGGCTCACTAGGGTCAAACCAACAACTTAAAGGGACATGAAGAACTGTGTATATCAGATACCATGTGAATGTGGCAATTTCTACGTTGTCGAGACAAAGAGATCTCTTGACGTAAGTATCAAAGAACACCAAAAATGCACATCTCGAGGAGAAACAGAAAAATCTGGTGCCGTCAACCATGCTTGGACTCATGGACACCACATAAAATGGTTTGAGGCTAAAAAACTACACCGAGAACAACATTGGAGAAAACGGAAATTCAAAGAAACCGCGGTTATACATCAGAACCCGAGTTGTTTTAGTAAACCATCTTTAGATATAAGAGAAGTGTGTATACCACTTCTTAATAATTGTAAAATAAAACTAAATCCAGCATAAAAATGAGATTTTGCCATACCAGGCAAGACTGCACCTATCTCAGTCACACTCCACTGCATTTACTTTTAGTATAAATAGTCATGTAGCTAAGGGATTTATTTAGTTTCACTTGAAAACGGCTAGAGATAACTACTAGCAGAAACGTGATATTCAACAAAAATAAAGACAATGCAAGTCCAACAGATATCTACTACTTCGCAATATTTTTCCCGGTTACACAAGTATTATTTCAAGACGCTGGCATAAATTTGAGACACATCAATGTCAATTAAAGCTTTTAAAATTTAACAGTGTCTAACTGTGTCTAATGCTTTCTCCATATCAATGAATATAAAATCCACCTGTGATTTTTTTGTAAGTGACTTATGAACATAATGACAAAAAGATGTCAAATTTGTGAAAGTTGATTTTTTTGGCAGAAACCCATGCTGTCGAACAGATCAACTCGATCAAATATCTTAGAAACTGCACACAAAATACTCATTGGTCTGTAATTTTTAATATTTGTCTTAGATGCACTTTTAAAAATAGGGACAACTTTACTAGTTTTCCACTTAACAGGATACTGTGAAGTATGTAGGTATACCATCAGGGTCTATTGCCTTATTTCCTTTAAGCTTTCCAAAAGCCATAGTTATCTTCTATTATTTTCTTACAACATGGTTTAATGTTTGTAATGTATAAAAAAGGTAGGATCAATTTTAACCACCCAAAATTTTTGGTTAGTTTTGGTTAATACAGGTTTAGCTTGGTTTCGTTTAGTTTGAAAAACTGAAACTAACCTGATCTAATCTGAACTAACCTAAACTGATGACATTTCCCAATATCCATTTCTGGCAGAGATTGTTCTGCCTTCACGTGGACAATAACATTTTTAATTAATAAATCTAGGTCAGTTTGAGTTTTTCAAACTAACCAAAACGAAGCTAAACCTGTACTAGCCAAAAATTTTAGGTGGTTAAGAATAATTTTACCCTTTTTTATACATTACAAACATTAAACTATGTTGTTAACTGTAATGGATAAATTTTACAGTTTATACCAGGAAATTATAAATCCAAGTCACTTTTAATTTGTTCAGGTTTATTTCTGTTTTTCAAATTAATCAAGATCAAGCTTAACCTGAACTAACGAAGGTAATAATTCGGATTAGAGTAAATCTCGAGGTGGATGCCATTTTGGTCTTGTTTGTTTTTGATTAGACTGAAAATTAAACTATGTTGTAGACTGACCAAGGACAAACTTTATAATTTATATCAAGAAAAAATTTTACATCTGGCAACATTGCGCCTTCTTACATAAATCCTACGGTTAATTTAGATAGTCTGACGATTGATGGCGTTTCCGAGACGTATTTTTGATCTTTCGTTGAAAGTACAAGTTTTTCTATATTGGTTTATATATATAATTGAAATATATTACATGCAAGATATTTTAACTAGTTCCATTAAAAATAAATACGTAAGTTCGATGTTTTAACTGAAATAAAAGTGCTTTATGAAGCGACGCTTTTCTTTTTTTTTTGTTTTCCGGGAAAATAAGGAAAAATAGTGAAAAATCAAGGTTAGAACCGTGTTCCACGACCTCGAAATAGGGGGTAAAAACCGAAATTTAAAAAAAAAAAAAAGGCGTTTTCTTAGTTTTCACTCTATACGAATTTTTACCTTTACGACTTCGAAATAGGGGATATATAAACCAATTTTAAAGAAAAAACATCATTTTCCTAGATGTCACTTAATCTAAACAATGACCAAAATTGGATACTTCCTTCGAACATACCCCTGTAGAACTAGCATAATTATATTTGAAAAAGTGTCGATAAACAGTAGATATTTAATTTCTTGATACAGACATACCGATTTTATGCTATCCTTTTCTAAATGCATTATTTAAACGAGTATAATCGGTAAGTCAATTCTGAAAACAAAGAATGAATATATGGTTGCCTAAATTATTATTATTGTTATTTTCAATATGTAAACAATATCTAACAATATTTACCGATAAAAATAAGTTTTTAAATCCTCCTTTTGTTATTATTAATTGTAAACTTCGCATTTATAGTAATTTCTAACACTGAAAAACACCGGAAAAAGTCACGACAAGCAATTAAACTGAAAGACAAGATAAGTAAATATGTTTATGTCTGTCAAACATCAAAAAAGCGTCTCCCTCATCGATCATAAACAGCCTTCAAATAAATCTATTGTTGTTTAAATCTAGGGTATGATCAAAGGATACTTCCCAATGAGCAGCCCCTGGATTTATTGAGTACAATTGTAAATAATTAATAACTCTTATGCACATTTTTTTTTATGTGTGATTTTTTAATTAAAAAAAAACCTTTTCTAATTTCTAGTTCATTAAAAAAATTCAATTCGCAAATTTACATTAAAAATTTCTAAATTTCTTTACCTGGATAACTGGCGTATTATCGCTCCACGTTAAGTTCGTCCACTCCAGTCGTTCTTTGGCATACTCCTGCTGCTCCAACTTAAACACATGTTTATTAAAGTATAACTGAAGCGATTCCGAAGCGAAATTGATGCAGAGCTGCTCAAAAGAATTTTCGTTCAGGTTTTCAAAACCGAAAATATCCAGCAGGGAAATCCGCGCCGCGTCATGAAGACCACCACGTTGAATAATAGAATTCACTCTTGTGACCAACCTTAAAAAAAGAGAGTTGCGGTAATTTTAAAATTAAGAAAACATGCAAACTCTTACCAATTAAACAACGCGGAATAAAGCGCTTTCGCAAAGGCATCTCTGGCATCCAAGGCTTGATCTATACTTAACGGCGAAAACACTCTTTCTGCACGGGCTTCGGTAATTCTCGAAGTGAGAGCCCTCTGCAATCCGGTGGAGGAAATTTGCAAAAGATGCGCTGCCCACTTGATTTCTACATCGGAACCTACCTCTACGCCTTCTTGGCCGTGCCTATGAATTTGAAAAACAAATGAGCATCTGCAAGCGTAAAAATAAACAATGGACGTTCGATGGGTGTAATTCTGTTATTGTGACCTCATTGAAGATGGAAGGTCGATTGTTTATATAGTGTGTTTAAACTTAGAATTTCTTCATCATTTAATTACAAGTGTTAGAAAACTGAAAATTGATTTAAATAAAAATTTATCGAAACAGGCAAAGTTCGATTTTTTTTATAGAATTCCGCTCTTAGAATTTCTTTTGCATCTGATTTTAGAATAATGTCCACTATCTACGGTGACTTGAAAGAAAGCCCTATAAAAAAGATGTTGTACTATACTGATTGGGTCGGTCATTGAATTAAAGTGTTAATTTATGCAGAAGAATTTTTATTTGCATCTGTTTTATATGCTGGTAAGTTTTATCCCGCGTTATGGACGTGTATGGTTTGGTATTAATTAATTTTTAATGCGCATTTGTACAGTGGTCTAAAAATAAACTGTGAGAAGTCAAACAATGTTTTTGCTTCATTGAAAGAAAGTAATATAAAATGGGAATTTTATCGAACGATTGTGGGAAAACTATAATTAGGAAGATTCTGAAAATTTGACAGTGTACCAACGTGCATGGGAGACAGCCGGCTAAAATATTTTCAAAATGGCGACACTTCCAGTTATACCGGAAGTAGATGTCAACTTGCTTATTTTAAATGGAACACCCTATATTATTACATTTTTAATTTCGACGTAAAATTATAGATATATTTCATGTATAATGTTTTATATTTAAGTCTCACCGTTTTGGATTTATTTAAATTTTTATATCAAAAATGACTATTGCGGTCCAGAACTTAGCAATAAATTTTTCCTATAAGGAAGTCATTATTATTTAATTTGGGTTAGTTTTCTTGTAGACGAAGATCGACTTTAATAGTATTTTTATGGTACTTTGTAAATTATTAGTAAAGAGTGGTCAAAAAAGAAGAATAAAAATTATATTCAAAAAATCGTCAAAAGTCAATTTTTGAAATAAAAAGCACCCATTTTTGTAATTTTATCATATTAAGCATTAAAAATAAGGGTAAGTTTGTATAAGGTTGTCTATTCCAAAAATTTGTAGTTTTAAAAATATTGGCAATTCAACATTTTTCTATTTTAAAAATGCTATACAGTTTTTAAGTTTTGTTATTAGTTGGCCATGACGGCGAGGCGTGGCGAAAATAAAACAATCGAATCCTATAGATTTGTCACTATTTCTTGCCATTTGACATTCATTAATAATAATCATGCTGGGGCGATTAAATTACACGAACGAAAATTATTTAAACTTATTTATGGAGAACGTGATAGTTATTTCAAGAACATGCGATACATTCGCGATCCGATATCCGAAGAAACCGAAACCAACATTACCAATTGTTAAAAAGATTATAAAAAACTTCAAGAACTTTGGATCTATAAAATCTAAAAGAAATAGAAATAAACCAGTTAATAAAATAAAGGGTAATAATTTGTAAAGAGTGAAATGATACGAAAATGACGTTTTTTTGAAAAAATTTTAGTATATACCCCCTATTTCGAGGTCGTAGAACACTATTCTGACCTCGGTTTTCCATAATTTTTCTTCAGTTTTGCGGAAAACAGCGAAAAACATTTTCCACTTTAGGTTCAATTTTTTTTACTAAATCGTTAAACTTTTGTTATAACCACAAATTCCACATTGATAGAAGCTTCTATATTATACAATAATTCAAAAATATGCACTTTTTTTTATCGAAAAAACTCGAAAAATTATCAGGACAAAAATTACAACAAATCAAAAGAAAACGGCCGCCATCAACAAATAATAGTTTGCACAGTTCGCTAAAGATGACGTACTTGTTGAAGTCGGCGATGTTGCCAGATTGCAAAAACGATTTCTATGAAATTCATATATATTCTTCTCTTTCTATTTGAATTGGAAAGAAAAGGTCCCAAAAAGACTTTTTCCCTTTCCTTTGATTATTGAAGTACTATTAATTGGTCTTATGTCTAAGCCTTGATGTGCGATTTTGACTCTAAATATTAAAGGTTTTAAGGGTTAAAGTTGCTTTTGTCTTTTTCCCTTCAAATACCAGTAGTTTTAAGCGGATAATATGAATTGATCATATTGCTTATATCCGTTAGCAGAAAGTGTTTTTAATTAATAAACCTAGGTCAATTTAGGTTAGTTTAGGTTAATTTTAGTTTTTTTAAACTAACAAAAACAAAGCTAAACCGGTACTAGCCAAGACTAACCAAAAATTTTGGATTGTTAAAGTTAATTTTACCCTTTTTTATACATTACAAACGTTAAACTATGTTGTTAACTGTAATGGATAAATTTTAAAGTTTATACCAGGAGAGTATAAATCTAGGTTAATTTAGATGAGTTCAGGTTAGTTTCTGTTTTCCAAATCAATCAAAATCAAGTTAAACCTGAACCAACTTACCCTAACTAAAACCAACCAGATTTTTGAGGGGTTAAGATTATTTTTACTCAGAAACTATTTTGAACATTAAAAAAATTAAACCATGTTGTTGACTGAGAAGGACAAATCTTATAGTTTATATTATGAAAAAAAATTACATCTGGCAACGTTGCGCCTTTTTACGTAATTCGGCGACCAGTTTAGATAGTCTGACGGTTGATGACGTTTCCGAGACGTGTTTTTGATTTTTCGCTGAAAATACAAGTTTTTCTAAATTGGTTTACTAAAATTTGTGCAAAAGTAATTGAAATATATTACGTGCAATATACTTTAACTAGTTCCATTGAAAATAAATACGTAAATTCGGTTTTTAACTGAAATAAAAGTGATTTGTGAAGTGGCGCTTTTTTTTGAGTTTTCCGGGAAAGTGAGGAAAAATAGTGAAAAATCAAGGCCAGAATCGTGTTCTACGATCTTGATATAGGGGGTAAGTGCTTTTCACGCTTTACGAATTTTTACCAAATAAAGTTACAAAAATTATTTGAGTAAATGTACAAATTGACTTCGTTCAACAAAACAATATTATCCAAAAAAACAGCATTTTCTTATGACCGAAGTAAAATAAATTGACAAAACTCTACTCTTCATGGAAAACCAGTGTCTTTTAAATGTTGTACCATGGAACATACATATGGATGAAAATTGTGTTTCCATAAAATCCTTAAAACTAATGCTACTTGCCTTGTAGATATTGTCGGATATACGGCGAAATATCCTAAAATTGTAGTTTCAATATTTTCATTATTAACAACTGGTTTATTTGTTATTTCTTTTTGCTTTTATGGATCCAAAGTTCTTGAAGTTTGTTAATCCTTTTAACAGTTGGTGGTGTTGGTTTCTGTTTCTGCGGATATTGAATCGCGAATGAATCGCATGTTCTTGAAATAACTCTATCACATTCTCCATAAATAATATATAAGTTTAAATAATCTTCGTGAGTGTAATTTAATCGCCCGGACATGATTAATCTTAATGAATGTCGAATGGCAAGAAATAGTGACAATTCTGTAGGATTCGATTGTTTTATTTTCGCCACGCCTCGGCGTCATGGCCAACTAATAACAAAACTTAAAAGCCGTATAGTATTTTTATAATAAAGAAAAATCTTGAACTGCCAATATTTTGAAAACTACAAATTTTTGGAATAGACAACCTTATACAAGTTACCCTTATTTTTAATGCTTAATATGATAAAATTATAAAAATAGGTGTTTTCCATTTAAAAAAATTTACTTTTAACGATTTTTTAAATATAATTTTTATTCTTCTCTTTTGACCACTCTGTACTAATAATTTTCAAAATATCATAAAAAGACCACCAAAGCCGATCTTCTTCTACAAGAAAACTAACCCAAATTAAATAATAAAGACTTTCTTATAGGAAAAATTTATAGTTAAGTTGTGGTCCGCAAACGTCATTTTTGATATAAAAATATAAATATGTCCAAAACGGTGAGTCTTAAGTATAGAATGTTACGTAGAAATAAAAAATGCAACAATATATAGGGTGTTCCGGTATAACCGGAACTGCCGCCATCTTGATTCTTCCTATTTATAATTTTCCACAATCGGTCGATAAAGTTCACCATGAATCACCATGAATATTTACCAAAAATTTAAATTATTTAGAGTTTTTGTTAAACAAATCATACCTAAGCTGTCTTCTATGAAAATATACATTTCCCAGATGCAAAACCGACGCCAAAACTTTAATGATGCCTTCTTGCTCGCTTTCACTCACTCCTAAAACTTGCATTGCTCTGATAAGAGCCTTAAAGTCAGCGCCTGATCCGGAATGACCCGGTGAACAATCACTACCACCTAGAAAAACAGAAAACGTGCTAGAACTTTCCATACAAAGAAATTCAATATTTTCACTAAAAATTAATATTTCTTTTTAACGTTTACCTTGATTCAAATAGAAATACTTTTCAGCGTTAACCAAGCCATACTTTTGCCTTTCTGTATTGTTCAGACCTCCAAGAAGTTCGTAGAATACGTGGTAGTTTCTTTCTCCCGGAGCTTGAGTTACGATTCTAGATTTTTCCAGAAGATATTGTGTGATTTTGGCACCTTAAGATTAAAAAAAAATTAGTTTGTTTAATTCTGCACAGTAGCCAAATTAAAACTATTCCATTACAATGTCCTGAACGTGATTTTACCTATAATTGCTCCATTCTTAAAATACATTTCCAAATATTTTCCAAATCTCGAGCTGTTGTCGTTTCTTACAGTTCTAGCATTACCAAAGGCTTCTAACAATGGTGTGGCCTCAAGTATCTGCTCGGTTACTAGTGCTTGACTTCGTGGAGCTGAAGGTGCCACGGCAGCCAAGTACTGCATCACCAATTTGGTCGATTCTGTTTTCCCTGAGCCGCTTTCGCCACTGATGACCACCACCTAGAAACATTTTCAAAAAAATATTATATTTGTTTTGATTTAAAAAAAAAAAACATGCTGGACAGAAAGTTATTCAAGTAGTCACTTGATTTTCTCAGTATCGGACTGTGATTAATAACCAAGAGTTTAATTTTTTTTTTAATTTCTAAATCTATATAGGACGTATCTGAACATTGCATTACCATATAAATATATATTTTTTGTAAATTATCACTTCACCCCTCTATAAATACAAAAATCTTTAGGGAAACTCTTCTTTCTAGATCCGTTTTTAATTATTTTTTATTTCGATGTTTTGTCCCAAATATAGGAGGATGGTTCAATAAGTTCGCGGCCTGAAACAGAGATGGCGCTAGTAGGATCAAATAACTATATTTTGTAAGCATTAACCTTGAGATGACGCCCTGCAAAGTTTCAGGTGTTTGCGTTCAGGTGCTTGTTTGTGGCGATCGAGTGAACACATGAGGTTCGATATTTTGTGAAAAATGGATAAAATTGAAGTTCGAGCGGTTATAAAGTACTTTGTTTTAAAGGGCTTAACTCCTACGGACATTATAAATGAGTTAGGTCCTACTTTAAAGGATTTTTCTCCTTCGTTTTCGACAGTAAAAAAAATGGGCAATTCAAGATGATGAGCGCTCGGGACGCCCAAAAACCGCTACAACTAACGAAATTGTCACAAAAATTCACCATGTCATACTTCATGACCGCTGTCTGAAAGTACGAGAGCTTGCTGGTATAGTAAACATCTCGATAGAGCGTGTCCACTACATTTTACATGATGTTCTTGGCATGAAAAAGCTTTCTGCGCAATGGGTGCCGCGTTTGTTAACAGTCGACCAAAAACGCCTTTGAATGAACACTTCGCAAGAGTGTTTAGACTTCTTCAGACGCAATCCTGCTGAGTTTCTTCGACGTTTTATAACTGTAGATGAAACATGGATTCACCATTACACGCCAGAGACAAAGTA
The DNA here is from genome assembly GCA_034092305.1 of Diaprepes abbreviatus. Classification (NCBI taxonomy): domain Eukaryota; kingdom Metazoa; phylum Arthropoda; class Insecta; order Coleoptera; family Curculionidae; genus Diaprepes; species Diaprepes abbreviatus. Next base: position 929,719 of record JASJET010000021.1, read on the forward strand.
GCACTCTAAACAGGTCACAGGCCGAGAACTTATCGAACCATTATCGTATGTACGATTCAGTTTGGTCCAGACGTTTAACCAAGTTGCTGGTATATTGTATATTTTCATAAATTTATTGAATACTGGCTTTTACCCGCGCATCAGCGTGAAACTTGGGTAATAAAAATTTGTTGAGTTCTCTGATTTTTTTTAAAATACTCTATATCACTCCTGATAACCCCCTCTACATGTCTGTAAAATTCCATCAAAATCGGTAAACCTGTTTCGAAGATTAGCCCGTACATACAACAGAAAATAGTAGCCTATATCATTCCTGGCAACCCCTTCTTCATATCTGTAAAGCTTGATAGAAATCGGATCTGCAGTTTCAAAGATTAATGCGTACAAACAGAGAGACAGACATACATAAAAAAAGCAATCTATATCACTCCTGACAATCTCTTCTTCTTCTTCTTCAAGTGCCATATCAGGTCCCCCTGACGTTGGCAATTACATTGGCAAGTCTTTCACGGTCCTGCGCTAGCTGGAACAGTTCCCCCGCGCTACGTATACCTGTCCATTCACGAATATTCCTCAACCAGGAAGCCTGTCTCCTTCCTACCCCTCTACGTCCCTCTACTTTACCCATCATGATTAATTGAAGAATTCTATATCGTTCCCCTCTGAATATATGTCCAAGATATGAGACTTTTCTACACTTCACAGTGGTTAATAGTAGACGAGTTGTGTCGGCCCTATTGAGTACCATTTCGTTGGTCTGTCTAGCTGTCCAAGGTATTTTCAGCATTCGCCGGTGTAACCACATTTCGAGAGCCTCCAACCGATTAATCGTGGCAGCCTTAATTGTCCAGATCTCTGCACAATATAGTAACACTGGCCAGACGTATGATCTTATCATTCTCTGTCGTAGTTTTAGGTTGAAGGAATCATTGCAGAAAAGTGGTTTCATTTTTTGAAAAGTTGCTCTAGCAGTTTCTATTCTACACCTTATCTCTTTATCCAGGTCTAGATTTTCGGTGATATAACATCCAAGATATTTAAAATGAGTCACCATGTCTATACTTTTTCCTTCTATTTGTATTGAAGCGTTAAGATGAGGTTGTCTACTAAAGACCATAAATTTTGTCTTTTTGATATTTATGTTGAGCCCCATTTCTTGACCCTCAGTGTTAACACAGTCTAATAGATGTTGTAGGTCTTGTAGTTTGTCGCTTAGGATAACAGTGTCGTCAGCATATCGTATTGTATTTATATATTCTCCATTGATTTGTACTCCCATTCGTTGTCCTTGAGTAGCCCGTTTAAAGATTTTATCTGAATATATATTAAAAAGCAGTGGAGATAGTATGCAGCCCTGTCTGACGCCTTGTAGAATTTCACTTTCTCTCTTCTTCTCGTCTGTAAAATTTTATCGAAATCGGTTCAGCTGTTTCGAAGATTAGCTCGTACAGACAAACAGACAGACAGACAAACAAAAAAATGTAACCGAGCGATATTTATGGCAACCTTCTCTTCATGTCTACAAAATTTCATCGAAATTGGTTCAGCCATTTCGAAGATGTGCCCGGATAGACAGACAGACATTTTAATTTTATTTATACCTATGTATAGATAGATGCATAGATAATTGCTAATAATTTTATTGTTCATTCTCCTCCAAGTTTTATCATTTCTATAGATATTTGGTCTTCTCCTGGAGCTTTTGTACTTTTCATGTCGTTCATACAGCATCTTATTTCATCACTTGTTATTCCCGGTATTTCCTTGGATCCGATATTTCTTAAAATACCACAACTCTGTTAGTTTCGGCCTTTCCCAGGGTTGGCGCTCTTTTACTGCTATAAAATTATTGGTAATAAGTCTCTGTCTTACTTATTAATTCATCTTTTTGTGTGACTTCTTTATTCTCATCATTCAACATTTTTATTATTAGGTGTCCCTTACCTCATTCTTTGGATCTTTCAAATTTTTATTTTCTTCCAACGGTTTTTTCACTTGTCAGTTTTTATAATTTCTTATTACATGTTCTTTCAATTTTTTTCTTAATTGTTTTATGTATTTCTGTAATTTATATTTCATTATGTATTGGATGTTGTAAAAGTTGTTTTCTTGTTTCTATAAAGTCTAATAACGCTTTAGTTAGTTTTTCATTTTTTTTATGTTTTTAGTTTTTTCTTTTGTAGATGTCAGTAATTAGCTATTGTTGTGAAACTTAACATCTTACCACCGCTTTCCGGCAAAACTGGACTTAAATAGAGGTCCACGTTTGTGGAAAGTACAAGGATGTTTGGGAAAGATACGGGTGGATCCCACTGATGAATCCACCACCGGTAACGGGACGAAACATCCGTACATTCAGGGCTGTCAATTTGCCAGTAATTCCTGGCATTTGCCAGGAATAATTTGCTGTGCCAGTAATACTATCATGCCAGGGATTTGCCAGGAATAGATATCTTGTACTCAGAAATTGATAAAATATTAAGGCTAAATGTACATACAATTGATAAGATGCCCCATCTTTAAAATTATATCTCTCTACTATCTATTTTTGCTTCTCACATGTAGTTATTTTTTTCTTTATTTTATGGTTTTGCAGTCTAAAATTTAAAAGATGGACAATCTTATTATCATCTGTCTTTCTCTAATATTCAATTTAATTGAGCACTATCAGCTTTTTCTTATCACATTTTGCCAGGAATTGCCAGGAATAAATATAAAACTTGCAAGTATTTTTCTGTGGAACATTTGACAGCACTGCGTACATTTTAGGTGGTCGCAAATAGTTCGTTAGTTATATGCCCTTAACATCAGGGGCATTACCACGACACTATTTAAATTAAAGTATTTGTTGTCTTTATCCTGATAGTTTTTGCTCATCTTGTGTTGCCTTTTTCAATTTGTTGCTATATGGGTTTTGTATGATTTTACACAGCAACACACACAGGATTAAAAAAACGTATGGAATGAGAGTTTTACTCTATATTTTGCTATGATTTATGAAAATATTACAGAGATCCTAGAACTAAGAATGTGCATTGTTTAATGCAATGTCTTCTCGATTTTATAACATGGAAAACTAACTTTTTCCCTTGATTCTGGCACAGTTACTATGTGCTCTTCTCCGAGAGATATTCCAGGTAAGAGTTAAAACTATACTAAAAACTATTATTTTTAGGAAAAAGAAGGAACTTCCTGAATTTCCTTATATCTAGTTAGATTTAGAAGCCATCATTTCTGACTTCTAATTTTTTCTTTCCATAAAAGAAATTAAATTTTCTCGATTAATAAAAATTGTAATAATAATGTTTTTTATGATTTCTATATTTTACCTGTGGATTCGGCAATGCCGCGTACGCCGCAGCCGCCGAAGCGAACAAATGCGGCGGCAAAGTACCCATCATCTTGCCTTTGTATTTCTGGGCGGACTCTATACCGTAACAACCGTCGAACATCCGATATGGATTGACTGCCACCAGGATACTTCCTGCGTACGTGTATATCAAGTTCCGGTCGTACCTGAGGAAGAAAAGAAAATGAGAATGGTATTATGGTCATGTAAAGTACCTACACATGGTTACAATAAAATATTATCAGGGTCGTGTATAGGCGTAGTTGTATTAAGAATTAAAAAAATTTATAATTCCTATTTTGTATGACATAAGGTTTTTAAATCACATATATTTTTGAATAAAAGGTCCAGTATTTATTCTTGTTGCCTTTTGCATGATTGTTTCTCCGTCCCAGTCTTATTCTTACAATTTTTTAGCTTAATTAATTAATTGGTGCGTGCCATTTATTTTTTATATTATATGCATAATATATATGTATATATTGGATCCAATTTTGTCTAATGCTTCTTTACATTAAGACAATTAGTGAACTGCGGATTTTTGATAAGATCTAGATGTAATCTCTTGCTGGAAAACAAACTATGGAACGACATTGGCAATCTCTATTTTTTGCTTCAATTTCTTTAAAATATAGTGTTTTTTTTTATTAACAAATGTTCATTTGGGTAAAAGTAGAGAACCTACCTGATTCCAGTAAACAAATCATTTGGTGAAATTGTGGGAGACATATTTGTCATAGAGAAGCATTCGTGCACGATCTTTCCAATCCGACTCTTGTAGTGCATCTGTCAATGTTGTGTTCTTTTGTTTTGTATATATGTATATATAATGTCCCCCTTCTGCCTATTCAACGATTCCGAAAAATCTCATCCCAATAAGCACGGTCAGGGGCAGTGTAATGAGGGGACACTCCATCTTATTTGCAAATTCGGAATTTAAGTACTGAACATGGAGGTATTTTAAAATATTAATTTTTATTCAGCTGAATTATGCACATATTTTTAATTTTGCGACGTGTTTTAAAAAGTGTATATATATATATATATATATATATATATATATATATATATATATATATATATATATATGAAGTAAAATGCGAACAGTAAATAATGCAAACTTCTCTCCATCATATTATTTCTGTGTTAGAGGTTGCACAGGTAGAATAATTTGTTATGGAATGCAATTTATCCTATTCCACCACCATCGAGATGATGGCCTACCTGTACCACCATACCGAGAAGAAAGTCAAAACTTACCCTCCCCGCTACAGTGATACGGCAGAGGTACATGTTTCATCTCTACTAAACTCATCAGGGTACCGACATGCACCTGGCTAAGCAAAGGACAAATCGGACAGACTTTCTTCTCGGTATGGTGGTACAGGTAGGCCATCATCTCGATGATGGTGGAATAGAATAAATTGTGTTCCATAACAATTTATTCTAACTGTGCAACCTCTAACACAGAAAGGATATGATGGAGAGAAGTTTGCATTTACTATTCGCATTTTACTTCATTCATACACAGAGCTGCATATAGTTGTACGTTTGCTGAATGTGATTTCAGCACTAAAACGGCATAATGTGGATATATCCACTGCTATTGCATCTCACACGATATTGTTACGATTAAAAATTGATCTTAAATAATAAATATTTTAGTTTACATTTTTCTAGATTAGATTACAGGTTCAGTTTATTAAGGTCATAAATAAATTTTTGTTTTGTACGATTTTCTTTGAAGGTTGTCAATGGCATAACCTGGAATTTAAATTTATCGTAAACTATAAAACTAATTATTACCTTTGGTTTTTCATTCATAAATATTAGTTTCATCCATATTCAGATCATTCCTTTTGTTTACATTTTGAAATTTTGATTGACATCGAAACAACCTATTTCTGTAATTTGTAAATTTCGTTGGGTTCCTCGAGACAATGTATCATAGATTGGGAAGAGTGTTTTCTTCACGAATTGATAAATATTAACATTGTTTGCTTGTTTTCCTGTTGATTTTCCTTTTTCAGGAAATGTTTATATATTGTCACATATCAGCTGTTTCAGATAAATATTCAGGTCTGCTCGATTGCACTGAAAGTTTTTATGGTTGCCTATACGGCACACCTTTGAATATATCGAAATGCTAAGTTCGAAATAAGATAAAATCGACTTTTTTTTTGTTGTTTTTAGTTTATTAGTTTATTATTTCCCTTTTACTTTCTTCTTCTTCTGCTAATGCCTATCCGTTACCGGATGATGGTGAGCATAATGGCTATACGGACTTTATCCACTGCTGCACGAAATAAGCCCACAGTTGATGTATTAAATCATACTCGGAGATTCTTCAGCCATGAGATTCTTCGTCTTCCTACACTCCTTTTGCCTTGTAGTATAAGCTGCAAAAGCCGGTACCTTTCAGGTTTTCTCATGATGTGGCCCAGGTACTCAAGTTTACGCTTCTTTACTTGATACAAGATTTCTTTTTCTTTTTTCATTCTATGAAGCACCTCTTCGTTGGTAATATGATCTACCCATGAAATCCTCAGAATGCGACGGTATAGTCAAAATTCAAAAGCTTCTAATTTTTTGCATGATGCTTCAGATAGCGTCCATGATTCAACGCCGTATAGGAGGGTCGAAAATACGCAGCATCTCAATGTTCGCATTTTGGTGTTTAAGGATAGATCTCTACTTTTGAATATTTTTGCCATTTTAAGGAATGTAGTGCGGGCCTTTTCAATACGGCATCTTATCTCAACCGAGTAGTCCCATTCTTCATTGATATTTGTTCCCAAGTAGATATATTTGTTAACTCTTTGGATGGGTCTGTTATGTATCAGTAGTTGGCCGTGTATGCGTTTATTTTTAGAAATAATCATGAATTTGGTCTTTTTTGTATTCATCTGCAGTCCGTATCTTTTACTTACTTCTACCACTCTGTCCATCAATCTTTGGAATCCTCTCAAATCATTTGAGATAATTACCGTATCGTCTGCGTATCTTATGTTATTAATACATTCGCCATTGATAATCACCCCGTCGGAGGTATTTTCCACAGCTTCTCGAAATATGTATTCTGAATATATGTTGAATATCAATGGCGAAAGTTCACATCCCTGTCGAACTCCTCTCTTTATCATAACTTCCTCGGATTCCTCACTTTCTATTCTGACTGAAGAGGTCTGGTTCCAATAAAGATTTGCTATAATTCTTAGGTCTTGTTTTTCTAATCCAGCTGATTCAAGAACTTCCATCATCTTATTATGCTGAACCTTATCAAATGCTTTTTGATAATCAATAACGCTCGCGAAAATATCGTGATTAACATCCCGCGCTCTTTGGAACAAGACTTGGATACTAAAAAGTGCCTCCCTAGTACCTAGGGCATTTCTAAACCCAAACTGGGTACAACTAATCTGTTCTTCGCAAATCCTATATATTCTTGATGAATTAATTTCAAGAAAAGTTTAAAAGAACTCATAAGGCTAATCGTACGAAAGTCTTCACAGTTTTTTGCACTTGATTTTTTAGGTAGCGTTATAAATGTACTTTTGAGCCATATTTCAGGTATAATTCCAGTGGAGTATATTTTACTTTACTAATTAGAATTTTTGGTAGTCATATTTGAAATTAGACCCTCGAACCAATTTGATTTAATTTTGAATATTTCGAATCCGTAGAGTCGTAGCTTGGCATTTGTGAAAGTTACACCGTGTTGAGTAAATTTTCGATTTTTTACAGTTTTAAAAATGAAGTTGAATTTACGAATTTGTATTAAATTTTGCATTAAAAATAGATTCAATGATGTGAAAATCTTGGAAATATTGGGAAACTGTTTCGGCAATGATACTATTAGGTATTCGTTTTGTAGGATAAGACAGATTAGAGTATTATGTGTCTTTGTCTGACTTGGTCACGTATTTGAGATATTTTTGTATATATTTTCTTGGAGTAATTAAAATTTTATAAAGGATTTTAGATTATGGCCTCGAAATTAAGGTTATTTTTTTTGAATGGATTTATATATATATATATATATATATATATATATATATATATATATATATATATATATATATAGGATTTAAGAGCAGTAAAATACATACTTTCTTTAAAGCATTCATTTTTTGAAATGGCATATTATCATATAAAATGTAGGAAATTCATACATATGTATTTCTCTTGGTGATTAATATATTAACACATGCATGATATCAGCGACATTTAATGAATATGTAATTAATTTTTCCGCGTGATTTATTCAAGAAAAATAAGATAAATTACACCTATTATTTGCACAACAATATTATAATCTGATTACGTAAATGCAACTGTAACAAACTTCCGTTAATATTAGCATGTATAAATTTAAAGAATTTCCTTTAATTATTTTAAGAAAGACAAATTCAAATCCATTACTTAAGTATGCTGTTAACACTATTTGGTTAATCGCGTAATAATTTATACTATCATTGTAATAATTCCCCGTGGAATTGGGTTTTGTCTTAAGATTATGTTTATATAATGTTTCTTAGAGGAATTATGTATTAATAATTTATTAGTAAGTTAAATATCAGGTCGGTAAGAAAGTAATTTCAGTTTTGTAGTGTACTTGTAATTTTTTTATATATTTTCCATTTCGTTCAATGTTCAAAGTTACCGGAATTACCACCAAGTGGCGTTCTGAGTCAGCTGTTGTTTTGGGTGGTTGCCACATCTATCATTGACATTTCCACCAAATTTTAGAGTCGTAGCTTGGCATTTGTGAAAGTTACACCGTGTTGAGTAAATTTTCGATTTTTTACAGTTTTAAAAATGAAGTTGAATTTACGAATTTGTATTAAATTTTGCATTAAAAATAGATTCAATGATGTGAAAATCTTGGAAATATTGGGAAACTGTTTCGGCAATGATACTCTAAAGAAAACAGTCGTTCACCAGTGGCAAGAACGCTTCAGAGCTGGTCGCGAGTCCGTCGAGGAAGACAAATGCAGTAGCAGGCGGTCGACATCAAAAACAAACCAATTTTAAAAAACTTAGGTGTAATATGAGTATTGTTACGAACTTTATAGCGTTGTACATTTCATAGTATTAGTTTGTGTTCACAATATGTAGGATTTTAGGTAGATTTTCTACGAGATCATAATTTATTTAAGTAATTTTACCTTTGTTAATTTCCTCTGGAGACGACTATGAAAGAAGGTCTGAAACTTTTTAGAGAATTCGATTTCCTTATTTTTAACATGGAACGCCTATGATGGAAGGTCAAGAAATCGTCGGATTATTCCTTTTTCTTATTTTGATTACCCCATGTAGTATGGAAATCCTTCTAGAGAATTAGGGAATCTTCCAGTATCGACCAAAAGGGTATATAAAAAAAGGTCCACATGGACTTTCGTGGTTAGTATAGATTGAGAGTTTGTTGACGCAAGTTGAATTAGTTTGACAACTGTCAAAAGTAAGGTTGACAATAAAAAGATATTAAAATAATACAGTGTGTATCGTTTGTTTGAAGACCGGCCGTCCGGAACAGTATAAAAGATTTTCCGGAAAACTTGGCTCTTATAGTAGTGGAGGAGAGTGATTCCATTAGAATTTAAAAGTTATGGAAGATAGGTATCAAGGTTAATGGAATGAACACGAGTGTGTCTTAGGGACGTTCATGCAAAGATGTCTCAAAAAAGTAGCTTTCTCCATGTAGAATAAAGTAATAAACAGTTTAAAAATCGTAAGATTCGTATTGTTTGGGTATATGCTAAATTACAAAAACTACATGTAGTATAGAAAAATATAAATACAGTTAAAATCTGGATAACTAGCAAACTACAAAATAGCTTTTTTTTTCAGCAGCAGCCCCTAAACCACTATCGTGGTGTGTAATTTTTCCATACGATGCACCAATTTTGCCAAGAACTCTAAATTAGTGTCAAAATAAAGGAAAAATTTCACTCTTACATTATTTCGAATAGCTAGCGTATTGTTTTTTTTAATATACTTATATTTAATATCGAGTAAGAATATAACCCCTTTATAAATAAACTTTAACGTCGCTTACCTTCTACTCAACCTCTTTTTCCGAAATTTTTTTACTTTTCCCAACTTTTTCCCACAAAACTGACACTTTCTTTTCCTTTTAAATCCACATCGGCGTTTCATGATGTTTTCAAAACAAATCTTAAAAATAAACTAATTTTAATATACCTTAACTTTCTCATGTCCGCAAATAAGGAGTAATTATATTCTAATTATATGAAGAATCTTGTTATGTATATGCGTACAGAATACATCCGAATTCGTCTAGATATGTTGAGATTCATTTTTTTGTCTCACTCCCTTAGACTCACCCTGTAAATTTTTATTTACGAATTATTCCCCAGTTTATTCTTTAAAGCATCGTTGTCCTGATTGATATTCAAGGTACAGATCAAGCTATTAAAGACAGAATCATACAATTTTTGGAAAATGTTAGCAACACCAAAATTCGCACTCCACGAGGGTGAAAAGGGGTAAACTGACTTTTCAATATTTTCATTTTAAAGTGAGAAAAATGGTAAGACCTTGATTTTACGATTACTCATTAAAAAGTAATTTTCTCTGCGAAAAATCACGATACGGACCTGATTTTTGTTTCACATTCTGCATACGATTATCTAAAAAGTAATTTTTACATTTTTCAAATTTTTTTTTAAGGCTGAAAAGAGCTTATTAGCTGATTTAGTTATTGTCCCAGGTCTTTTTTGAAAGTTTTATGCCAATATTAAGTAAAATATGTTTTCCATACCGAAAACAATGACATATGACGTCTCTCCCTACAAAAAGTATAGGTGTCGCTCTGAAATTTGGTATAGATGCCTCAGGTTACTACAGCAAGGATTATGATTATGCCTTTTGTTGAACATTATTTTATAGAACTTTAAAAATTGTTACGTACCTATCATTTACATGTTTTACAATTTTTTTTTTTTTGGTTCGGACATCTTATGTTAAAATTAGATAATTTCTGTACAAGAAAAGTAATAAATAATGATTGAAATGGGGAATTACTTTAATTTGTAAAGATGGTATGCTACAAAGGTTCCTAAATGAGGCATCTGAATAGCTGAACAACAGTAAAGCTGTTCAAAAAGTTAGGGATGGAATAACTGATAAAAGAGAGTACTCCAGTCTTCCTATTGAATTTGTAGCGATTTCATGTAAAAATTTATTGCAGATATCTGAAAGTTTCATGTCGTAGGGGGCACTCAATAGATGATAAATACGTAAAAAAGTACAGCTAGATCAGCCCTGTTTTTATAAACAACATCCAAATTCGAAAAATTCGATTTTCCGTCCGTAGAATTTTTTGGTAACATTTTAGACAAAACTTGTCCAAATGAAAGTTGTGGATATTGAAAAGACCTTTAATCTAATTTTTTATACGTCAAAATCGATAAATAATTTATCAAGATAATGGCGAAAAACCACCTTTTTTGCACTATATTATAAATGTTAATAACTTTTGCAAGAAATGTCGAAAGTGATGTATAAACACTTGATGATAAGGCCATTATATGTCTTTATAACTGTGCGAAAGCTGGACCAAATCGGTTTGGTAGTTTATGAATAATCTTAATTGTTTATCCCAGACATTGAATGTTCAAACAATTTTCCTTGCCCAGAGGATAATTCTACAGATATTTGCAAAAGCGGAATGGATTCTTTGAAGTTCAAACTACAAACAAAAATTTATATTTCCTTTCGACCCAAATGCAATTTTATATCACTTTTTTTCTATATCTGACTCAGCAGCTGCATATCTAAACGAACGTTCAAGAACGTCTACACCTTAATTTATGCCTCCAGAACAAGCCTCTACATATATAATTGTTTAAAATGGAAGTTAAATTTCCCAGCTTAGACCTATAGACAACCATAAAGGCATTATTACACCTAGAAAATATAATAATTTGTTTAAGGCGCTCAACACGTATGCTTGCTCTGCGCTGAGCTACTCTTTTGGACATGTAAAGTGGAGCAAGACGGACATCCAAAACCTGCAAAGAAAAATAAGGACACTCCTAACAAAAGCACAAAAACATCACCCTCGGAGTGCTATTGAACGTACAATGCTTCCAAGACACCAAGGAGGAAGAGGATTGGTGGATATTGGTAAACAGCTCGACCAACAAATAATAAACTTACGTTCATATTTCCACAGGTTAGCGGACTCTTCCACACTACATCGAGCAATATGCGAGGCAGACGATTCAACGCCGCTACAGTTGAGAGAACAAGATATTACTTCTCACCACCAAACAGACCAAGAGAAGTTACAAACCTGGCTACGGAAGCCACTTCATGGACGGCATCCAAATGAGGTCAATCAGGACAATGTCGACAACTCAGGGTCGAACTACTGGTTGATTTCAGGACAGATGTTTCCGGAAATGGAGGGTTTCTTGTTACCAGGTTATTCCGACGAAGAACTATCATCATTTAGAGATCCCTCAATAGAAAATGACCAATGCAGATATGGCTGTCGAACATCGGAGACAATTCAGCACATAACTGGAGGATGCCAAGCGTTTGCCGCAACCGAGTATAAGGAAAGACACGACTCAGCCGCTAAGATACTCCACCAAGAGTTAGCAGAAAAGTTAAACCTATTACAGGTAGGAAAAGTGCCTCATTACAAGTACAATCCGGAGCCTATTCTTGAGAACAACCAGTTCAAGTTGTATTGGGACCGAACGGTTCTGACGGATCAGACAGTTGCTCATAATAGACCAGATATTATACTAATAGATAAAATTTCTAGGCTAACTACACTAATCGACATTGTTGTACCTAAAAACAACAACCTAAGGCCAAAATACAACGAGAAGATCGCCAAATATAGAGATCTGGAGGTCCAAATCCGAAGACAAAGGGCAATGAAAAGCGTCCAAACGATTCCCATAATATTGTCAACAACTGGAGTGATACCAAAGAACCTCCTGCAGAACATCAAGGACCTTAGTGAGCATCTGTATAAGCCAATGCAGAAAGCAGTTCTCCTAGCAACCGTGCTAATTGTCCGAAAGTTCTTAGGAAATACAGCAGACAACGTCACCTAGGGCCCGATAACATGGAAAGGGTTCCCACAGAGCTTCATATTTTTGGTGTCTTTGTATGCCTGGTATGAGTGAATAATCCCTGGAGGGAGTGCGAAGCCGTTTGGCTTGTAAATCATAAATAATAATCATTATGTCTGTATTTCTGGCTCTATAGAATTAACAATATATTATAATTAATTAATATACAGGATAATGTAGAGACAGAAAGGGCGAAGTCCAGATGTGTATAACACCTAAGTGACATCCACCCTGATCAACTCAACCCAGACTGAAAGTAAATAGGACCTAAATAATAATTAAACACAGAAGAGAAAAGAAACAATACGTATATACCCAAGTTAGATATATTGATACAAATTCTCGATTTTTCTTCATTAAAATTGAAAAGAAAAAGAGGAAACTACAATTTTCTTATTTGTCTTTCAAATGTGTGTTGAAAGACAGCGTGTTTGAACCAATTTTCTCCAAAATTTTGTTAAAGCAATTTTCTTTAGCAAAAGATTGAAATAGGATGCAACAACTGTGAATTCTCCGCAAAACATTTCCGACAAAAAAGAAAAACAAACACAAAAACGAAAACAGATAAAGAAAAACCAGAATTGCAAAATAAAGATGAAGTCGTTAAAATTAGATAAAAAAGAAACTTTAAAAATATGAGAGGAAGACATCTGGAGTGACAGCGACGACGTAGTAAAGACAGATGTATCGATGACTGTTTTTGTGTCGAATGTTTTGAGCAATGTTCGAAGACGACAAAAAAAGGTGATTGGCTACAGTACATAAAATGTAAATAATGGTTTCATGAGACATGCATAATGTACGGCGATATTTGCAACATCTGTTCGCGAGAAGAGATGCAAAAAATATATACAAAAATTAGGACGTAAGAAGTGCGGTGGGTCTCTCTTTTTAATGAGGAGCCTCTCAGTAGAGATGCCCTTTGTAGGTGTTTTTTTGTTTCCTGTTTCAATTTTTTTATATAAGAGTTTAGAGAGTTATTTTTGCAGTTTTAAAAAGAACACTGCTTACGTAAAAATTGGGTTCTAAAATTTCGTTGGATTTCTGTTTTAAAATTCTCAAGGATATGAGTGTGAGCTAAGCTGTGATGAGCAATTGCTAGTACTTTATAAAACTTTAGGATGATTACATAACATAAACGACATCAAACATCCACAACGGTCAGGGAATCGAACCCAGAACCTGGATGATATCAAGCAAATCATCATTTTTTTTTTTGATTACCAACTTTTAGCACAGATTTATTCTTCTTTTTAATTACAGCTTTCTAGAAGTATAACGATTCGTCGAGCTTCATATATTTTTTCCAAGATTGTAAAACTAGACTAGTTCGTTACCACCCAACAAAAATGCACCATCGGGTGATATAATTACTTTTGTTTAAATTTAGTAGTTGATGTATGAATGTATTTGCAAGTTTCTTGACTGTTCTTATTGTCTAGCCTAGTTCCATGATTGTTGTGTTAAAACAAAATACCCATGGTTATACGGAAAAAAATAGGCTAATTATTGTTTTTGTAGTTTTAATTTTCTCTACTAGCTATATTGTGCAATTTATTATGTCTGTTCACATAATATTTGTAAAAAAGCTTTACCCATAATTGTACCCTAAGGTTTACATTAAACATTTGTATAATATTAGAGAGAAATTGCACTTAAAAATAAAAAATATGATTCTGTTTGATATTGGAATTAACTCAATTATAACTGTAGATTTTATTCATTTATTACGCACTTTTTTGAAGTTTTCCAAGCTATAATTAAAGGGGCTATTCTTCATTTAATTCTAGGTGGACTGGTACTTTCTCCACATCATTATTATACTATTCACAAATATTCTGAATATGTTCCATTTCCTTCTATTTAGTTATTCTTTGTTTACATGCAACATGAAAACAGTATAATATATGACGTTATTTTTATATGAACTATACTCCGCTCACAGATTGCTCACCTTTTCTAAATCATCATATATATATATATATATATATATATATATATATATATATATATATATATATATATATATATATGTATATATATATATATATATATATATATATATATATATATATATATATATATGTTTATGCGGCTTTCACGGATTCCTTCATGTTAGATACAATAGCTATGGTTATATCCAGCCGTGGTAGTGCTGAAATCACATTCAGCTAATGTACAACTATATGCATCTCCGTATGTAAATGAAGTAAAATACGACCAGTGATTCCAAACTTCGCTCCATCATATCTTTCCGTGTTAGAGGTTGAACAGTTTGAATGAATTACTACAAAACACAATTCATTCTATTCCACCACCATCGAGATGGTGGTCTACCTGTACCACCACGCCGAGGAGAAAGTAAAAATTTACCCTCTGCTACAGTGATACGGCAGAGGTACATGTTTCGTCTCTTACTAGACTCATCAGGGTACCGACATGCACCTGTCTGTGCAAAAGACAGATCGGAAAGAAGCATGCAACACTGAACGCGTATATATATATATATATATATATATATATATATATATATATATATATATATATATATATTGTTGAAAATGTGCGTTTTCTAAAAAAGAATAGGCGGAAAAAACAATTGTAAATTGTTATTCTTATCTGCCCATGTGTAATAAAAGCATTTTTTAAAAGAATTTATGCGTATTCGGTGACAAAATTTAACGTTAAAATTTGCCCTCGAATATCATGTTACTTTGTCGGTACATCACCTGATTTTGGGACGTGACTTCCTGGAAAGTATAATAACCGTCAGATTTTATACAGAAATCAGCAGTAGTAGGAGAATTTAAGTATTATTAAGTAGTAGCAGATCAGATCTAGGGAAAGAGAATATTCAAGGCGAGTAGTGGAATTCAGTTGTCTTAAGAAGTGGTTGTAAGTTGAGAAGAAACTTGCAGAAAACGTCGAATTTGTGGGATCTTGGGATTTTTAGGAAAAAAAATCGTTTTTTATAAAAGAAATTCAAAAAGAGACGACAAATTTCAGAATTTTCATCGCTTTTAGGACGGCCGAATAGCCAAGAAGAGGTTACAACATCGACGATATTTTAGAGGGCTGCGTTGCTGAAAGTGATAGTGTTTTTTAATCTATTTAAAATAAAGTACCTCCGAGGCCTCTGGACGAACTAGTAGCTTTTACCCGGGTATTTGCCAAAGGCAGGGGCGCCAGAAGACTTTAAAAATCATAAATCTATTGCAAAAAAATCGGTTTAAATACGGTGTATCGGGAGTACTCTGGATAAAAATAAGTAGTGTCTAGGTAAGATAGGTTTTATTTCCCAGAGCTCGGTACACTACAGTTCGAAAGACGGACGATATTCGTAATTATATACGTGAATTGGTGTGCAATCTCGGATCACCGTCATAAAGATCGCGTAACTACACTAACTTGAGTTTCCATTACTTAACAAATAAAATAAAATAATTTCTCTTTCAGTCAGAAGATAAAGAAGAAAAACTAAGAAGATTTTTTGCGGAAATTTAACGTTAAAGACATTCTAAGTTTTCAGTGAAGATCGTAAGAAAATTAGATTGAAAAACCTTACCCTTCAGAGACATTACGCTAGTTAAATTTTCCAAATTTACTTGCGGAAACCCCTTTATTGGTTTTGGTGAAAATCTAATTTATATCTTAATTTCTTTTTAAAAATCAGATCTGTTACCCTTACTTTTTTTCGACTTTTTCTGTGTTAAAATTTCGGTGTTGAAAATCATTGAAGATTTTAACAATAAATAAATAAATTGCGACTTGCGGTGCAACTTTAGCGTTCGACTTAAGTTAAACAATTTATCGACAAGTTAGAATAAATAAATAATTATTCGAAAAAGTTAGGATCTTTGCGTTTTCAAAAATATTTGTCCACGACAAAGTATACTTGACCTTTTCCCCATACTGATTATTTTTTCAAACGATAATTGAGATAACCCTTGAACTCTTATAAAATTTAAAAATTTTTTTTTCTTAAGTCATCTTGAGGCTCCACGCTCGCCTCCCAGACGCACAACCCCATAGCCCCTTTTTTAAATTTCGGCATAAAAGTTTTTCTTTTTTCCAAATTTAAGAGCATTGCTCATCTTCCTCAGGTGCCCTCGACAAACATCAAGAAAGGTGAGGCGGCTTGGCTTTTCGCCTGCGCGGTGCCCTACCTTTCAATTTCCGGAACAACGTCCGATGTTCCAAAGTTTTCAAACTAACCCTGTGCGTATGTCATCTTTTGGTGCGGAGGTTAGGCAATTTCCGGTATTCATTGATGATAGTAGCATAGAGTTCAACCTAATGCCAGCTTCACCAAATACAACCAAAATAGATAACTCCTGGTGGAACAACTCACGAGTGCTACAGGACAAATAATTCTCAAATATCAGAAACGGTTACTAGCGCAGATGTTATGTCAAATTTAGCGGCGATCGTATCAGATCATGGCACCGGCATACCCTTAGAACAGATACGCGAATCATATATATATATATATATATATATATATATATATATATATATATATATATAAACAAAAGAAAAAAATACTCCAATAAAAAAGTGAAAGAACTTACGGGCACACAAAAACGCAAACAACCCAACACATTATATAACACAAACGGAACAATAATAACAGAACTGGAAGAAAAATTGGAGGTATGGAAGAACTATGTTAATGAACTGTTTACAGATGAAAGACATGAACCTAATCTCAACAGCATACAAGAGGATGAAGGCCCAGATATAACCAAAGAGGAAGTAATGTATGCACTAAGAAGAATGAGGGATGGAAAGGCTCCGGGTCCAGACGAACTACCGATGGAAGTCCTCAAGCTCATAGAGGAAGAGTCGATTTATGCATTGGTGGAGCTTTTTAATCATATCTACAAAACAGGAATAATACCACAGGAATGGCTTTTATCCACATTTGTAACTATTCCAAAAAAGGGAAAAGCAAAACAATGCACCGACTATCGCACAATAAGCCTGATGAATCACATACTGAAAACATTTCTAAAAGTTATACACACTAGAATACATAAAAAACTGGAAATAGATATTAGCGATACCCAATTTGGATTTCGAAATGGACTCGGAACGAGAGAAGCGTTATTTGCACTGAATGTCATGTCTCAAAGATGCCTTGATATAAATCAGGATGTATATATGTGCTTCATAGACTACAATAAGGCCTTTGACAAAGTTAGACATGATCACCTTATCAGTCTATTGACGGAAAAGAACCTCGATAAAAGAGACATCAGAATTATATCGAATATTTATTACAATCAGAAAGCAGTAGTGCGAGTGGAGCATGAGACGACTGAAGAAGTCGAAATAAAAAGAGGAGTGAGACAAGGGTGTATACTTTCACCGACCTTGTTCAACCTTTACTCTGAGGACATAATGAATAGAGCACTTATTGACCAATTCGTTGGTGTTAAAATAAATGGAATTTGAATAAACAACCTCAGATACGCCGATGACACCGTACTTATCGCAGAAACACTCGAGGATCTCCAGACCTTAGTCAATAGAGTAGCAACAGTCAGTGAAGAATATGGACTGTCACTAAACATAAGAAAAACAAAATGCATGTTAATATCCAAATCAACCCAAAATGTCCCAGATATACGCATACAGGGTCAAAATATAGAACACGTCAGAAAATACAACTATTTAGGCACCGTCATCAATGAAAACAACGATAGCTCTGAAGAAATCAAAATCCGGATAGATAAAGCAAGAGCCGTATTCACGAAAATGAAGAGAGTGTTCTGTGGCAGAGACCTGAGTCTTGAATTAAAGGTTCGTCTGGCAAGATGTTACGTACTGTCAGTTTTAAAAAGATCGATATTAACAAGTTGGAAGCCTTTGAATTGTGGATGTACCGCAGAATGTTAAGAATATCATGGATGGAGAAAATCACAAACGCTGAAGTACTGAGGAGAATGAATAAAGAAAAGGAGGTCATACTTACAATTAAAAAATGAAAATTACAATACCTGGGACACGTTACGAGAGGAGAAAGATATCAACTACTGAGAACTATTATGCAGGGAAAAATTATGGGAAAGAGATCTGTAGGAAGAAGACGAAACTCTTGGTTAAAAAATCTAAGAGAATGGTATAATTGCAGCAATAACCAGCTGTTTAGGTCAGCAGTCTCGAAAATACGTATAGTTCTGATGATCGCCAACCTTCGGAACGAAGACGGCACCTAAAGAAGAAGTATCAGATCATGGCACCGGCATACCCTTAGAACAGGTACGCGAATCATATATATATATATATATATATATATATATATATATATATAAACAAAAGAAAAAAATACTCCAATAATGTGTTAAAAATTAAATACCCTATAATATATTGTAAAAATTAAAAAACAATTTTAGGAATACATTGCTGTCAAACTGAATGATATTTTGACAGGTTCAAGCCTGCCTTGAGCTCAACAGAACCGAGTTTATAATGCTCTTATAAAACTAAGACTTACAATTGTAGTTATTGCAATATCTTTATACACACTATTTTAATTTGATTTTAAAATGTTACCTTAATTTCAAATTCCACAACAAAGCTGCTTCGTGAAGGTCCGACAACTGAATCATGTCCTCCACACCTCCTGTACCCAAGTCTTGACGACTTCTAACTTGACCTTCGCCATCTTGAAGGGCAAAAGTTTGAGCCTGCAAAAAAAGTCTCTTAAGAGGTCTAACTGATGTTTTATCATTATCATATTAATAATACTACACACGGAATAACACGAGTTCAAATAAATTTTTTTGTTCATAATTTGGAAAGCGGTTTTCACAAATAAATAAGTTTCAGGGAAAGTATCTGACCTGGAACAAGTGGCTCCAACGTTCCCCATCGGTCATTTTCAGAAGTCTTAATACAAGACCAAAAAATATAGTGACAAGAGAAGAAGTACTAGCACAACAATCTGTAGATTTCACAATCTAGAAAACCGAATGAATGAATGTTGAGCTTTTTCAGCAGAACACAAAAGGGGGCGCCATACGTGAGTTAACGGAGGTTCATTCTGCAGTTTCTCAAATTATTTGAGGTTATTTATTTATTTTTACTTAAAGAGAAGTTGCTTTTGAGTTTAAGCTAAACAGATTAACCAGTAAAAAATAACAACTACCAAGAAAATAATTTCCAAAGACCTGTAAACCATTTTCTTGCTAGAAATTCGAGCTCTCCTCGTTATTTATATCTTACTTAAGTTCATTCTGAGAATGATTATCAAGACACAATTTCAAAGCATAAACAAATCAAATTAGAGAAATAATAATTAAAATAATTTAGCGCAAAATATTTAACTACCATGTCACAACACAATAAATCTGTTTATCCCAGAAACGATTTGTGATTTTTTATGCATAATAAATTTGTTACATTATATAATTTTATTAAGAAAAATTGCCTTGTAAGATTGAAGTGTACCAAGATATTAGATAATGAATGATGTTGGGATATTGCGGTTTTTAGATACCTAATTGAATAAGAAATTTGAAATTTTTCTCATTCTTTTATATGTAATAGTTGAAATAATATTCCAAATAAATGAGAGCGGAACAAATAAAAAAGATAAATTAAACATCAAAACTGCAATTAGGCGATGCATTCCATAACACTGGTGTGTTGGGGACTGTCTACGATTTTCCTTTAATTTCTTGTTCTTGGGCGCCAGCTAGCTCAAATTAACAATTAGACTCACTTATGTGAATATTAGTAAAGTTAAACACTCCCACCCAGTTGTAACTTTTTATTTATTCACTTTAAAACAATAATTATTCAAAACTTCTTCAAAATAAAAGTTTAAACTAACGCTTTTTATTATCCGATGCGCCGTTCTCCAAAATCACCTCTTGTTCTCCTTTTTTTCCGAATGCTGGTGGCGCCATCCCTTAGCATCTTATAAAAGATATATTTATAGGGTGATTATACAAGTTTTGACGACAGGACCTATGACCTAGAAGCTTGCAGGAACTTTAACGTAACTTAAAATTTACGGAACATTAAAAAAGCTTGAAAGTATTCATGCACAGTGCAGTCCTGTTTTAAAATTAACCATTACTTGTCTAGACATTTTCACATACCAACAATTTACATAGAAATTAATAACATATTTTTCCTTTCACTCCTGCAAATTAACAGTATGGCATTGTGGTAACAATATCTTTTTAAATTTGAAGTATTGAGTAAAATATGTTGGGATTTATTTAAAAGTTGGTGACATTGACTTTTTTGTATGAAATGTGTAGATATTAATAGAAAGAGAATTGCTTTTTTTTTTGAAAATGATAGTGTGTATTGGTCTTTTACTTTCCGTAATGAATATAACTAGATTTATATAAAAAATATAACAGTTATTTATTCCAGCTATCAGGTTTGTAAGCTTGGAAACTTTTCACTACATATTATGAAGCATTCTAAGCTACCAAAGTATTTGATTGAAATGCACGTTGAAGCAGCTAGACAAAAATATAGAAGACTACAAACTTCATAATATATATATATATATATATATATATATATATATATATATATATATATATATATATATATATATATATATATATATATATATTGTTAATCGTAAGAGCAGGAATAGCATCTAGAATTGGTAGACCCATATACAGGGGTGGAAAATCCAGACCGGAACCTGGGCGTTTCTTACGTAAGATAAAGAAAATACTACAACATACGTGTAAATTACCAGTTTGGCCCTATGGTGAGGGGTAATACAATGCTGGCGCGGTGCGAGCGGCCGGCAGCATACGCCACGCCCTAGCAAAAGAGGATTCCAAGTTAGTTGCTTTCATTCAGGCCGTCGAGGCGTAAGTACCGTATTTAGCACCAACATTTTGGTTACAATGGTAATTTATTCCACGGAACAAAAAGAGCAGATTATTAAGTGGTACACTATTCTGGTAAATAATCGGTAGATTTGCATTTACGTGCGAAAATCATCTTGTTCCTTGAAAATTTAGAATTTCGGAAATTATTAAAAAATTTGAGACAACCGGTTGTCTAAAAATTTGTAAAAAATTCACTGATAATAATGAGGAGCAACCCGTTCCTCAGATTACTAAAGAACGAGCAAATCGGGAGACTGACGTTTGTAGTTAAGAAGAAATTAATTTTCCTTGCAATAGTACCGTAATTGCTGAAGAACTTGATATGAACGCTCGAACAGTTCGGAATATTTTAAAGCGGAACAAATATCGCTGTTACAAATTGCGAATAGCTCAAGAAATTTTTCCGAAAGATCAGGAAACACGTATGGTATTTTGTGAGGACATATAGAAAGGGCTAATAGGGATATAACCCCTGAAGTTTTGGCAAATACGTGTACCGTATTTTACAATAGACTGGGCTATTGTCTCGCTCAAAGTGGAGGCCTGTTTGAACACCTCTTGTAGACTTTTAGGTTTTTTTTTTATTTAAATTGAATTTAATTATTTGTTTTTTTTATTTACGATAACTGAACGTGTTACTTTTATTTTTTACCAGAATAAAAGTTTATTGTTGAGAATGATTTTTAATTTTAAAGTGGTCTATTAGCTTATTTACTTAGAAATTACGGTTGCGTTTCACTAGTATTTTTTATTAGAATAAATGTTTATTTTTTAACAAAAATATCAATTTTCTTTACGCTCAACGCCCAACAAAAACTATTTTTTTTGTATTTCGACTATTTCATGTATTTAAACGAATCAATGTATCAAATAGTCATTAAATATTCCAAATTCCGTCGATTACGTTATAAGTTTAGACGAAAAGTAAATACACCCTCTCATTCCTTTCAAGGTACTGCTCGTCTTCGTGTCGCACGGAAGTTAGCGGGGGTAATATTGCGCGTAGGCGTTCCCTACGATCTTCTGTCCCAAACTAACCTGAAATAAGTTAGACGGGCTTAATGGGTTAGAATTTGAGAAACGGCCAAAATAATTTCTAGTTAAGAAATTTAAAATAGAAAGTTGGCTATAATAACGTTTCTATTAAACCTAGATAATGTGAACGGCTTCTCTTTCTAAAGTTTCGTCTCAGGTCAAAGGCAACAGTGTTGTGGTTGCGTCGCGCACAATTACATTTGGCATTGGATTGTCGAGAAACAAATATCAACGATTACACAATTGTGGCTTGGTAGTTCTAACAATTCCAGTCGTTTTTTTTTCTCCTTCAGTATTCGGTACATAGTAGATTTTTCAACTCCTGTCATGTTGGAACATATCTCAATAGAGCTTGTAACATTATTAATATACAAAAACAAGCGCAAATAAGATAAATCGCTAAGGACACACTGTAAGGTGTACTTTGCTCACCGACAAAAATTAAATTGAACTATCAGAAATTTTACGGCTGCAGTAAATTTATAAAAGCTTATAATATTTAAATATAATTAAATATAATTAGATTTACGGCAGTCCTCAGTTTCCTGAGGCACTGGAGCAGGTACTCTCTCTAGTTCTTGAACAGAGTATAGGAATGGGTTTGCTTGCGATCGTCCCCCTCCTCCCAAGAGCTTTGAGTTCAGGAAAATAGAACCGATTCTGCCTTTTATATTAGGAATGTGTATGCTGCTGACATTCCTCCCTGTCGGCAACTTGTTTTTTCTTTTGATCGCCCCCCCCCCCCGTCTCCAAGAGCTTCAAATTCAGAAAAATAGACCCTGTCTTTTACACTACAAATGCCTTGCTGGTGTCTTCCCCCCTCTCCCCTCGACAACTTGTTTTCGCTTGCCATACTGTACTTTATGATATCACCCCCACCCCAAGAGAGAGGTTGGGGTGAGCATGCCTATACTTTTATGGGCAATTGCTTTAAGATTTCTCCTGTTATCAAGTCGATACCTGGTGCTTTCTTTGGGTAGATTGGTCTTATCTCCTCAGCTATTTTCTTGAGGGTGGTTCTTCGAATTTTGAGTTATCTATTTTATTCATGGCGTGGTTCGTATGTCCTTGATTAGGTGAGAATATATCAGCTAGATATTCGGCAAACAGGTCTGCTATCTGCTTATTATCTCTGACTCACGGTCCGTTGCCGCTTCTAACAGGAGGAATTGAAATTATAGCTCTTTTAATTCTCCTGATTGCCTTCCAGTGAGAACAATTCGTTTCTTCATTTGTTTTCAAGTAGGAGCTTATTGAATCGCCTTTAAGTTTCTGAATTTCCCTTCTGAGTTACTAAGCTTTATTACTGAGTATAGTTTTATCAGCCGGATCTCTTCATCTAGCTCGTCATTTTCCTGCAACTAAGCTCCTGATTTCCACTGGATGATTCAGTCGCTTGGTTATATATGAGTAATTTCTTTTGTATTATCATAATCCACTGTTTGCAGGAATTTGGTGAAGTTTTCAGCTTCTTTTTCAAGTTGAGTAGTAATCCTTAAATTAATATCTTTTGATTTATGTTGACTTTTTGTTATGTGCTATATATACTGATTTTTCCAAAGCGTTTGACGTAGTGAATCATACTTAACTAAACTGAAATCTATTAGTATTCAAGATCCGCTGCTTTCAAGAATGCGAAGTTATCTCACGGGGAGAACACAGATTGTACGATATAAGAACTACTCGTCGCGTGAAATTAAGGTGCAATCTAGGGTTCCTCAGGGAGCTCATTTGGCACCTCTTCTCTTCAATTTGTTTTTGAATGATGTCGTCCAGTCTTTTTCGCATGGAACGGCGCTGCTTTTCGCTGATGATTTAAAATTTTTTAAGTGTATTAGATTTCTACAGGATTGCATTGATATCCAGTCTGATTTGGATGCATTTGGTGTATGGTGCACTACTAAGAGGTTGTACCTTAACATCGGAAAGTGCAAGATAGTGCGGTTCTGTAGAAAGAAGACTTTAATCGAGTACGATTATAAGATTAACGGTATGTCTATGGAACTGACCGATTCTATATCTGATGTTGATGTATATGGTAAATGAAATTAGTGGGGTTTGATACACGGAATCTATCTAACTTCAACGATATTATTTGTCTTAAAATTGTTTATTGCAGTGTTGTACGTTCTGTATTGGAGTATGCCTCACCAATATGGTCACCTTTCTACAATGTACACCAATTGGAGCTAGAAAGGGTGCAGAAGCGCATTTTGAGATTCGTAGCTTATAAATTAGGTGTTCCTAAAGAAAATGTCAACTACCCTCATTTACTACTCCAATTAAATTTGAAGCCTCTTGAACATCGCAGAGAATACATTGACTTACTTTATCTATTTAAAATCGTTAATAGCATAATAGATTCTCCAGAATTACTAATGCATATGGTTTCAATGTGCCTTGTTGTGGAACTTAACATCTTACCACCGCTTTCTGGCAAAACTGGACTTAAATTAGAGGTTCAAGTTTGTGAAAAGTACAAGGATGTCTGGGACAGATACCGGTGGATCCCACTGATGAGTCCACCACCAGTATCGGAGCTAGCTACATGTCTTTACCACCAGGGGCATTGCTAATTGCGACAGCCTCAGAGAAATAGTCGATGGTTTGAAGTGTTCTCTGTGAATATACTCATAGAACCAACTACTCCACCTATGCACCACTAAATAGAATCTTCATTTTAGCTAATAAGGGGCATTGCTAATTGCGACAGCCTCAGAGAAATAGTCGATGGTTTGAAGTGTTCTCTGTGGATATACTCATAGAACCAACTACTCCACCTATGCACCACTAAATAGAATGTTTATTTTAGCTAATAAGTTATCCCGTGATCACGTTGATCTGAACATCTTTAACATGTCCTTACATAGTTTCAAAATTTTTTAAAAGCGATATCTATAATGCAAATTTTAACTTTTCATTGTTCTTCGTGTGGTCTTAAACTGTGAGCATACTTTAGTTTAATGGATACTTTGGATTTGTTTGTTTATTGTTTCATATTTTTTATCTGTCTGGAGGCTTGTTTGTAAATTACAAAGTGTTGTAAATTTTAAACTGGTTTAACCGTTAATAAAACATTTATTTATTTAACATAGGTCTATTTTAACAAATTTCCAATCGGTGGTTTTATTTACAAATGTAGTTCTAGCTATTATTTTTATTATTTTTTCTCTCAATGTTAACCGTTGCGTGATCAGAATCAAGATCAGAATTCTCTTCTGCCTCAACAAAGTTAAGTTATACTGTTGTAATAAAGAAAGTCAGCAAGTTGGGTGTTTTGTTGATATCTCTGCTCTCGAAAGTATTGTTCGACAGTATAGTTGGATTTTGAACATGCTCGAAAATACATTGATGAATGTTTATTTCAATATCAGTTGATTTTCATGAAGAAGTTCTGTAAGCAGTGGAAAATTGTTTCCTTTCGTAGCTGTTTTCGTGAAACTGAGATAGCCTTATCTGTGACACGAAAAATCAAAACACCATTTGGGAAATGATATAGAATACTGACAATCGAGACACTAAGTCTAAAGAAAGGAAAGATTAGAACAGATCAAGAGAAGGCAAAAGTTAATCATCGAACTGGAATTTAAGCCTAATTTATAAAACTTTCCCTTAGCCAATCAAATAATCTTAAATACCAGATAATCATCTTAATTTCAATCTAATAAATACTATTTTTGTGTTAATACTAAGTCATAAATAACCACTGATGCATATAATTACATCATGATCCAACTCATATCTTAACAAATGTTTACCGAGTAATCTTTACGCCTAAAGCTATTTAATATCCTATAAGCTGTATGTATTTCTCACTCTTCACCTCATTTTAAACAATAGTAACCCGTCTTTTTCCAATCATTTCCTAACATTTGTGCTGTTTACCAATCTTCAAAGATTCATTGTTCATTGTTGTCATAAGATCATCGCCACGATTGTCTAAATGAACTTTTTCTGATATTTAATCATGTCTTTAATATTGTTATTGGTTTTCGATTAATTATCGATACCATTCTTTTCTTACTATTGAGTTTATAGTTTCGAAATGTTAATATTGAAAGCCAAAAATGGGTTTAAGTTGGTATTTCGTTATTATTAAAATCAACAGTTTACAAAAGGTAACTTTTTTTAATTCTCTCTTTCGGAAATTTTCAACTTGAGTAAAAATCGATGAAGCAAGTAAAGTTAGTTCAAGCATATAATTTTGTATTCTTTGTTATATTTCCATATTTATAGATAAGTTGTATTAGTATTACTGTCAAGGACACTAACAAAGTATTTTCGGTTGTCACACGTAGAGACTGTTATAATTGTTTTGAAGGACTTCTGTCATACTCAATGAAAATTGGAAACCCATGATTTTATTATTGGAAAGTGTATATTTCGGCATTCTTAATAACATATAGGTGGCGACACTAGTTATCGAAGTTATCTCGCAAAAAAGTACGCTAAATTCAAAATCTTTGTGATTATTATTTTCTGAGAAAGTTGGCTTCAAAGTGGAAAGTTTTACCTTAATTTTTTGCTCCCGTAATTAACATACTGCAACCATTCTTACAGAAAATTTTTAAAAATTACGTATATTTTTAAGATCAATTATAAAAAAAATTCTGGACTGAGAAATTTTGAAAAAATCATTTTTTGGACCACAACTGTTTCTCTCAGATTTAGATGCATAATTTCCGATCTAAAAAAAACTTTATCGTACGATGTTTTTAATTCGAAACGTCGGCTAACGAATATTAAGAGATGAAAATTAGGGAAGATATCGTTGAATATTTGTACTTTACTTGGGAAACTTTTTGTCGCATAAAAAACACCTCTCTAAGATCTATGGACCAACGAAAGACGCTCAGAATCTATCCAGATATGGTATCCGAGATCGCGGGCACAAGTAGTGAGCGTGTTGCCACTCTACAGACGCAGGGGCAAAGATGAAAATTTCACTTTTGAGGTTAGAAATAAAGTAATCAAAGGTGGGTAACAATATTTTGTACTTGTTTTATTTTAGTTTTGAGATTATAAATACCTTTGATTACTATTATGTTTTCATTATCAATTGAGGAAATAACTATTATTGGTATATTACTCATATAGAGGTCTTCATATTTCTACATTCAGCAGAGCAGAAGTTATTGCTTGTTGTGAAGAAATTGATCATCGTAAAACAATCAATTTTTGGCAAATTCGAACTATTTGCTTGAATAAATTCACTTTCTATTATGAGAAAACTTCTTAGAATCGTTTTCAAAGAAAGTTCGAAGAAATTGCACGGAAATCACTATAAAATAATGTTAACCAAACAACATAGTCTTTGGCAGAGATCATGTTTGCCAGTGACGTTGTGTACTTTAATTGGTGTTTGTTATCACGTGATTTGAGAGTTATTTAATTATATTATCATTATTAAATAAAAATTAAATTACTTGAAAATAAAGAAAAACGTTGTTTTTTTGAGATTTCTATTCCGAAAACTACCGTGAATTGTAATCTGAAAACCTAGTTTTCCTTCAAATAATAGTATTAAAAATATCTGCGGTAAATTTAAAAAATGGAGCTCTTACCTTTCCATTAATAACAGCTTGCACAGTGATAACGTTGGCGCTCCTATGACATTCCAAAACTTCTCCCGGAATCCAATGCCCAAGTCCTGGATCGAACCAGATCAAATCTCCTGCATTCCAATCCATATTTTCTTGATAATTTTGCACTATTTTCACCTGTTTTGCACTTTACTGCACTGTTACACACATCACATATTTAGATTTATCTGAAAAGAAAAAAATACACATTATTTATAAGTCTATCGTTGGAATCAATATGTGCATGCGGCACAGAAAAGATTATAAAATGACGTCCCTAATCTGTAGTCAAACAGGGACGAACAGAAATGTCAAATATTTTTATTAAGGTAGTTCACTCATGACAGTTGTAGACCAAAGTATAGCTTTTAAATAAGTACCAAAAGTTAGATTCTCAGGCCTAAAAAATTTTGTTTTTGTACGAGATTGTATCCAATACACGTTAACACATTCTTATACAGTAATAACTTTAAATATAATAAATCTGGCAGCGCCTCAAGTACAGCCAACTGGAAAATTTCACGATGCTATATATCACGTCGAAGTACTCGAAAAATTATACATACTTAAAAAAGAAGATTTGGTAGAAAATTGTGTACTTTATAAAGCGTCTGTCATGAAAAAAAATATATTGCCATCTTTAGAACCTTTAAAAGGTGTTATATCAAATATGATCATAAAAACAATTGCAAGTGAATGTATTAATTTTGAAGATTTAAAAAATACTCATGTAGCATTAGGTTCCGAAGGGATCCAGCAATTATTGTCTAAGACAAATAATAATGTTAAACCACGAATTACCAAAGATTCTCGAATACTAAAGAAAATTAATAATTATTTTAATAAAAATAAAAATATAGCATAATTTATTTTTTCTTTATGTTTTATGATAAAAAAATTATTTAAAGGTTAATTTTAAAGAGAATTTTATATGACATTTATTTTTCTAAATTATAAGTCCCTCATATCAATTTTCCAAAGTTCCAATTCAAAAAAATAATTTGTTTTTTAATTCCTTAACGTTAATTACATTGATACTCACAAACTAACCTAACTAACTTAGGTTTGAATTATCGCGAGTTAACTTATTAATTCCAGGCAATCCTTTTTTAAAAACAAACTTTATTTGTTTTATTTTACAACTTAATACTTTAATGCTTTACTTTTAAAATAGCAACTTTCGCTATTATAATTAATGTCTAACTTCAACTGAGGTTCAACTCTGACTAGGCTTGAACTCTGACTAAAAGTAAAACATTATTACAAATCATAATAAAAGGAAATTATGCACAATCAGCGTAATGCTTAGTTCGCAGTTTTATATATTGTCCTATGGAAAGAGGGTGACATAACTCCTCCCCTCGAAGAATCAACTCCACGGTCATCGGGGTAGTTGAACATCTTCTAACTCCAGGGCTGGGCTGGTTTCTTCTGTATTTCTCATTGAACGTTTGTATTTTAAAGGCAATAGTTTTTTATAACAATAAAAACCAATACATAAGACTAACAATGCATAAATGAGAATTGTCCATACACTGGGAAAACTCGATACATTGCTGAAGAATAAGTGCGGATTGTTTTCTTGAATTTTATTTTCAAGATCGAAGAGTTCGTCTAGTTCGACTTTTTGTAAATGAAAACTAAGGTTGAGGGTTGGCAACAGGCTGATTTCTTCGTTAAAATCAGGAAACAGAACTGGTTGGCTACTACTCAATATTAATTTATTATTGAATATTGATTTCTGGTCAACAATTATTTGGCAATTTATTGGTATTAGGACCATGTACGTGCCGAATAATTTTTGGCTTTCTTCTTGGTTTTGACATTTTAGTTTGACGATTTCTTCTTTTGGCAGAATAAGAATCCAATGGTCGGCAATATCCAATTGTTTAATTATTGGCTTAGTGATTTTTACTTCTATTTGCTGACATGCGGAAATGTTTGCTGTGGAGTCTAAAAGTTGAACTGTACAGGGGCTATTTTTGTCGATTTCTTGAAGTTCCATTTTTCCACAGATGTAGTTTTGAGCTTTGACGTCTTCGCATCCTTGACTTTGGTATGCGTAGTGCAATTTATTTTTTAAAAGAAATTTATTTCGCGGTATGATAACCTTAAACAGACTCTTTCTCCAAATTGGGATAGAATAGAGATGAAAATAATCGAATAAATTGGGATATGTAATTGGCATATGCAGTAGATATGTAATTTTATTATTTAAAATGTAACAATCTAATTTTATTATTTTTTCAAAAATTAAAGTATTTTCCAAAGTGACTTGTAAGGGCATTTGTTTTATTCCAACTTGTTTTTGTACTTTTAAGAGTTCAAAATAAAGATCTTCCGTTTTTATTATACTTGGATGTAAAGTCTGAAGTTTTGCGAACGCAATTGAATTTTCTATATCTTGTAAGGTAGAATCGATAATTTCGTACACATTAATTATTTGATTTAAAGTATCTTTAATTAAGTTTGCGTTCTCCCTGTAAGTAGTTTTTTGCATTATCAAATTTATTTGATTTAATTTGGATTCCAACAATTTTTCATTATGATTAATTTGTTTAATAGTAGTATTAAATTTCTTAATAATACTTAAAGATATTGAGTTCTCTTTCAAAATACTTGCGCTTAATTTATTTTGATTATTTTGCAGTTCCGTAATAAGTTTTTCATATCTTTCTCCGTCCGAGGAGTCTAAGTTTCCTGTAACAGCCTTGAAAACTGATCCTAGTAGATTAACTAAACCTCGTTTTATTCTATTTGGATGAGGGACTATTTCAATTATTTTTGTTTCAACCCTATCTTGTATTAATTTTAAAATTTTAAAATAATTCGAAGTGTCGAATAAGTATTCGGGATTGCCACTTATTGTTTCTGATAAATTTTTAGACTTAATATAAAGCTTATTGATTTCTAAAATGATTGGATTAAGATCATAATAATGTATTAAAGTATATGTAAATTCTTGCACTTTCGCAGTTCCTAATTTAAATGGAATTATACCGGGATTGTCGTTTAGTTTTCTCACGGTAATTTTTTCTTCATATCCGAATGTTAAGTGAAGAATTCTGAAAAATAAAAAGATCATGTTTTATTTAAAACTATATCGTTTTCTCAGCGGACGTTTTAGATTACTTAGATGTACTTTCTCATGAGAATTTGTTTTTGCTGTTTTGCGTTCTTGGTTCACGGAAACTAACTTGGTTGGTTTTGTAAATTTATCTGCCGTTTTTTGCCTAATATGTTTTTTTACGTATACATTTTGTTCTGGTGTAAAAATCTCAGGGTCTTCTCTGGTTTCATTAATTTTGCTAATAATGTTACTCTTCTGATTTATAAGTTTTTCATTAATTTGGGAATATAGAATTTTCGTTTTTTCCTTATGATCATTTATATAGTCTGTGAGTAATAATTGTTCTATATTTATGTCGAATGGGTTATCGTCCGTAATATGTCCATTGATTATGTCAATAGGTTTCAGTTTTGTGGATGAATGAATGGAATTATTATATGCTAAAATAGCATATATCATTTTTTGATTAATAGGTGTTTTAGCGAAATTTTGGTTATTGAGTAATCGGATATGTTCCGAAAGGGTAGAATGTAATCTTTCAATCAAACCGTTCGATTGTGGATGATTGGGGGAACAGAAGTGAATTTTTACTTTATGTAGCTGTAAGAGTTCAGTCACTACGGAGTTTTTAAATTCCGTTCCGTTGTCTACTATTATTTGTTTTGGAATTTTATGATGTGAAAAATAAAATAAAAGGTTATCTGCTATTTCCGTAGAAGCAAGAGATTTTAACGGATACGCCTGCGCGTATTTGGAGAAACTATCGATAATGGTCAAAAATTTTGTTTGTTCTAAAGTATATGTATCAAGGTGGATTATTTCGAATGGTTTTAATGCAGTGGGTGTTATGTTCATTTGAATTTTTACTGGGTTTCGATCGTATTTACTGATTTGACAAGTTTCACAATCGTTTATATACGTTTGAATTGAACTTTTTAAATTTGGCCAGTAATATTTATTTTTAATTTTTTGTTCCGTTTCGTCTATTCCTCTGTGATTACTTTTACTTTCATGGTAATTTTTGATTATCTCAGGGATATCCTGTTTGTCAATAACGTCAATTAATTGTGTTAAACAACGCTTAAATTTTATAGAAGGCCATTTAAAATTTTTTCTTAATACCTCGCAAAATGGTTCATATGTATCTGGATTTTCGAAATATAAATAATAGAGTTTATCTGGGACGATTAATTCTTTTATAAAATTGATAATATCTTGTTCAAAATTGTTTTTAGAGATTTGGACTTTTAGTCTACGTTTTTTCTCGAATAAAATTATAGTTTTAGGTTTTGCTGGTGAATGTAATACTTCCTGGATTAGAATTTGGTTTGCGCCGTAATTTACAGGTATGTCTGCTATGGGGATTCCTACAATGGGATTTTGTTCGTTATTTGAATGAATCGTAGCGTCATCGTCTTCCTGTACGTCGGGGTTATCTAACGACTCGTTATCGGCTTGTGCCTGAGTGGAAATCTGATCTATATTGTCATCGTCATTTTGTATGTTATCTTTTTCTTGTCCGTTGGTTGGGTTCTCGGGGTTTACGTTACTATATTGAGTAACTTGATTAGTATATTCACCTAGGTCAAAAGCATCTTTCGTATGAATTTCTATTCGCGATAGTGCGTCGGCATTTGTATTTAATTTGCCTTTTTTGTAAATAATTTTATAATCAAATTCCTCAAGTTTGATTCGCCATCTAACTAATTTAGAGCTAGGGTCTTTTAACGAAAAGAGCCATTGAAGTGGTTTATGATCGGTAATGATATTAAATTTTCTCCCGTATAAATAAGGTCGAAAATATTTGGTAGCCCAAACTAGACAAAGACATTCTTTTTCGATAGTTGAGTAATTTTGTTCTGAATCGTTTAATGTGCGTGATGCGTAAGCAACTGGTAGGTCTTGACCTATAGGGCCTTGACTAAGTACGCATCCTAAAGCTACATTTGACGCGTCGCAAGTTAAATTAAATGGTTTCGAAAAGTCAGGGTACTGCAATATCGGTTCGTTTAACAACAAATTTTTACAATAGTTAAAACAATTTACAAATTCTTCGTTATGTTCAATTTTCGCGCCTTTCTTGAGACATTTTGTTAGAGGTTTTGTAATTTTCGCGAAGTTATTAATAAAACGTCGGTAATAACCGAGTAAGCCTAAAAATCCTTTGATTTGTTTTGTTGTGGAAGGTATTGGATATTTTTTGATTGCTAAAATTTTATCGGGATTAGGTTTAACACCTTCAGGCGTTACGATATGACCTAAATACGCAACTTCCTTCCTTAAAAATTCCGATTTGTCTAATTGAATTTTGAAATTTGACTCTCTTAGGCGGGTAAAAACTTCTGTTAGTTTAACGATGTGTTCTTGAAGAGAACTTGAATAAACGATTATGTCGTCAAGGTACACAGCACATTTTTCGTTGGTAATTCCACGTAAAATATTATCCATAACTCTTTGAAATGTCGCGGGGGCATTTTTGAGTCCGAATGGCATACGTAAAAATTCGTAGTGCCCGTTTTCTGTATTAAACGCGGTTTTAGGAATATCTGCTTCATTCATCTCTATTTGATGGAAGCCGCTTGCCAAATCGAGAGTAGTAAAGTATTGACATTTTCCTAACTTATCTAAAAGGTCTGTTATGTTAGGGAGGGGATACTTATCATCTAGGCTTTTTTCATTAAGACGGCGGAAGTCCAAAACCACTCTCCATTTTTGCTTACCCGAAGCATCTAATTTTTTTGGGACGACCCAAATTGGCGACGACCAAGGCGAACTACTTGGTCTTATAATATTTTGGTTTAACATTTTGTTAATTTGACTTTCTACTTCTTTTTTATGGATGAAGGGGTAGCGATATGATTTTGTATAAATTGGCACTTCATCAGTGGTTCTAATATGGTGTTTGATTTTACTAGTGAAAGTAAGAGGGGTGCCCTCTTGATAAAATATATCAGAGAATTTTTGACATAAATTTAGAATAGCATTTCTTTCTTCGGTGTTTAAATGATCTGTACGTATTTGAGAAAAATCTAATTTAAGTTTTGGGGTTTCATCGAAATTATTAAAGTCTATTTTTTCTAAATCCTTTCTGCAAAATCTTTCAACTTCAATAGGTTCAGAAAAATCAAGTGTAATAGGTTCACAAGTATTGTTTAAAATTGAAGTTAGGGCTTTGCCGTTTCTTGCTATAGTTAAACATTCGGGAATTTCGCAATTATGAAATTTTTGGTGTGGAATTATTATTTCGCCACTTTTTATGTTTGTTTTTAATTTTATAATCTGTTCACAACGAGGGGCGATGGTGACGCAATTTAATTCCGTTTGGGTTTTATGGAAACACAATTTTATTTTTGTATAAGGAGTAATTAGTAAGTTTTTGTCAAAATCTAAGTTGGCTTGAAGTAATTTTAAGTTATCGAGACCAATTAATCCGTCGAATACATTATGAAATCTAAACAAGTAAAATTTTAAATCAAGTTTTACCGGTAGATTAAAAATTTTTGAGGCGGGGATCATTGCGCTATATTTGTGAGCTGATTTCTGAAAGACAGTTGATACAATAAATGGATCATTTTGAATACAATTTTGATAATATTTAAAAGCTAAATTTGGATTTATAAAGGATTTGGTCGAACCTGAATCAATTAAGAATTTTAGATTATACTCTGGAAATGTGATGTAAGATAGTTCACTACAATTGGTATTTAAAGATATTATTTCTTCTGTCAAATCTGGGGGTTCTCCTGCGGAGCCTCTTGAAAATTTTGATAATCATTCGCGGCTTGTGACGTCGTACTATTAGCGTCATCTTCCAAGTGATAGGAATTGTCTCGCGATTCCTCTTCGTATGCATAATTATCGTCATAGTATGGTAGGTCAGGGTTGTATGTTTCGTAGTTTTGATATTGTTGTTCTATATCGTAAGGATTTGTTTCTGCGTTGTATAATTCTTCCGCGATATATTTTAATTGTGGTTGGTACGAAGGACCTTGTCTTTGTATATTATTATTGTTGTTTGGTTTAAAGGTTTGTCTAGTAGACACTGACATAGGTGTTGGCTTAGGTAATGGTTTATTAGGATCCGGTTTGAAAACGTTTCTTTTTCCGAACACTTGCGAGTTTGTAAAATATCTTTGTGGTTGCATATTAGGATTTTGTCTAATAGGTATGGGTTGTGAAGGGAAATTTGGCCTAAATTGATTGTGATTTGTATTTGTATTAAAAGGTCGTTGGTTAAAATTTTGGGGAATAAAATTATTGTTGAAAAATTGGGGTCTTGGGTGCATATTAGGATAGAAATTATTAAAATTTTGGTTCACGGGACGTATTCCGAAATTTGGTCTATTGTTTGTATTTTTTATTGGGACATTACCCATATTTTGAAGGTATTTAATATTTGCTTCTTGAATTACAAATTGGATAGCATCTGTTAAAGATTGTGGTCTCATGCATCTAA
Organism: Diaprepes abbreviatus; assembly: GCA_034092305.1. Lineage (NCBI taxonomy): Eukaryota > Metazoa > Arthropoda > Insecta > Coleoptera > Curculionidae > Diaprepes > Diaprepes abbreviatus. The sequence continues at coordinate 965,200 of JASJET010000021.1, forward strand.
TATTAGTGCCTAATGGTTCCCTAAGTCCTGATAGGAAAGTTTTCAAAGCTAAATTTTGATATAAGGTTCTTTTTATGCCTGCGGCATTCACCTCTTCGTGAGCGTCTACGTAACTGCATAATAAATTTAGTATTTCTAAACAACGATCATAAAAGTGTTGTGGTGATTCGTTAGGTAATTGTTTTAACATCACTAAGTCTCTAGTGAGGCAACTTTCATCGCGCCTATCTGCAAAATTTCTAGACAGAGTTTCTTTTAACTCGGCCCAATTAGTTACATTTTGTATATTTATGATCAGCTTAGCATTTCCTGTAAGCTTACCAACTAAAGAATTTAAAAGATAAGTATTTTGAAATGACTCGGGGTTAGTATTATCGTAAAATTGATTGATTAAAGTTTGGCACACCGCTAAATATCTATTTAGTTCGGTCGGGTTGCCATCAAAAGTTGGAACACAGTTTAAATATTCCGGTTTAAATTGGTTAGCCATTATTTTGGTATTTAATAAATTGATAAAACAATCTAAACTACTTTTTTCAGTTTCTTCGTCACTTGACGAATCGAAAAGATTATTACTTAAATTATCTTGTTGTTGCGAAATACCTGCGGTATTTTCGACAACAGTATTATTTATAATTGAATTTGTATTTCTTAAATTGTTTATTGGAGAACTTAATTGATTAGATACTTCCGATTGAATTTGGGAAGTAGAGTCAGAGTCCGTTGAAGGGTTTATGCTTAATTTTTCTAAGAATTCTAATAGATTGTCTACAGACATTTAATAATTGCACTTACATAACTAGATGGATGGCTCTGGTCATTGTTCTATAAGATGCCTTGATGATGCAGCAATGCTGGTCTGGACCAATCAAAGACGTCTTGCGAAAAGGACAATTTGCGTTCCTTCCCCGTGCTCTCGCTGCAGGTGGTGGTTGTTACAGTTCCTCAATGGATTGGGTTTTCTGGTTTTCGAGAAGCCGCTCTGTAGACTAACACACTTCACTTCAGGAGAATCACTATGTCTGATGGTTGATCAAATCGATTGTTCGAACTTGATTTTGCTCGGTGCAAATCAATATCAACACATCCTACCGACTGCGCCAGTTAACTTATTAATTCCAGGCAATCCTTTTTTAAAAACAAACTTTATTTGTTTTATTTTACAACTTAATACTTTAATGCTTTACTTTTAAAATAGCAACTTTCGCTATTATAATTAATGTCTAACTTCAACTGAGGTTCAACTCTGACTAGGCTTGAACTCTGACTAAAAGTAAAACATTATTACAAATCATAATAAAAGGAAATTATGCACAATCAGCGTAATGCTTAGTTCGCAGTTTTATATATTGTCCTATGGAAAGAGGGTGACATAACTCGCGGGTAAAGTATGACGATAACAAGATTGCCAAGTTGTGATCACTGTACCCCACTACGCGTCTGATGTTTTCAAATTATTTTTATTTAAAAAATCTGTATTTTCTAAACAAAACGGCCAAGAAATTCCGGGGTTTTTCTAAAAAATTCATAATTTTTTGATCTACGTTGCATTAGTTTTTAAAAGCTATGCTAAAAACCGTTTTTAAGATATTCCAAAAGGTATTGACATTTTGTTCTATGTAGTGATTTCCAGCATGTTAATTGTGCATATTTTAATTGTTAATATTTCGTCTCACAGACGATTAAAAAATTTCGTTTTTTTTTTAATTAAATAAAAGACACCTTTATAAATTATATATTCAAATTCAATCACATTTCTAAGAAAAGCCGTTTCACTAGTGAACTACCTTAAATCAATCAACAAAACAAGAAAAAATTTTACATAAAATATTTTATTATAAAATTCCATAAAATATATTTAAAATAACTCAATAAATGTGTGCAATTTATTGAAATTTTGAACTTGGAACCTTCAAAAACATAAAATCGGAGGACAATGTCGGGAAATGTAAAATTTTTAATCCGTCCTATTTAAATCGCAAAAAAATCGATAAAACTTGATTCCTAATGTTCGACCCCAAAACTCCCCCATACTAATTTTAGGGGAAATCAGACAATATTAACTTTTTGGACCCTCAGCGCCGTCTTTAATTTTACTGATCAATTTTGAGTCAAAATGATTTGGCAATTTCTTGTATTTAAGTAAAATTTCATTTAAATGGGTCTAACATCCGAAGTTTTTGAAACATATATATATATATATATATATATATATATATATATATATATATATATATATGTTTCGTCCTAGTGTGGGACTCATCAGGCCATTACATTCAGTATAAACCATCACCTTTCATC